>RJWH01000018.1:2349485-2528892 GCA_004363575.1 Solenodon paradoxus
AGAGGGCAAGAAGAACTTAACCACTGTTTGTTTGTTTTTTTTTAATTTTTCCTACTAGATAGAAATAGTTTGCATTTCTACTGACCATTAATCTACAAATCAACTATGTATTATCACAAAATTTTTTCTCTAATCAGTATTTTATCTTAAAACTATCAAAGGAGTAGTCCTTAAATAATTAAATACTTGATTGATCTCACTCAAAAATGCTCCAGAAGACTTTAAAGTAGATAGTTATTATTTTTTGCTTTATTTTTTGAACAGAATCAGGATATACCATCCTAAAATACGTGACTTTGACATTAGCATTCCTTTCAGACTGAAGGCAATTAGGAAAGTGCAGACATCTAAATGTGAACCATAAATCTCATTAAAAAGGAACTTTACCTGTACCAGGAAAAAGAAATTGACTCATAACTGGGGATGGGAAGTTGATCTGCATAAGCAAGACTTATTAAAATAAAATAACCCTATGTTCCACTTGATCCCTCATTTGTTTTCTAACCATTTTCCCATAGCTTATCATTCCTGGAAGCCCAAACTACTTTTCCTTTGTCTAGTCATGTCACAATTCATTGTCCTTTGGTAAAATGGTAATTTGCGTTTTCTCTTTTTTTCTGTGAAACTCCTAGGCACATAATGATATTAATATCAATAAAGATTGCATATGTATTTTTGCTATTAATACGGTTTTTGTCAGTTTAATTTTCAGGTCTTCAGTCACTGTACCTAGGAGGGTAAAGGATAAGATTTTTCTCTCTTTTAAAGTTCCATAATTTTTCTTGCATTCCTCTATGAGATAAGGTTATATTAAAATCCCAGAAATACTGCAAATTAGAGGCAACTCAAAGCCTGGTGCATAGAATGATAGCTAAGTGCCTAACTACTAGTCTTTCTCCATCATCCCCTATCTAATTCCCAAAAGAAAAGTATTGTGAAAAGAATAACACTGATCACAAGTTTGAATAATTCACAAAATGGGCTGTAGGCACAGTCCTGTACCTCTCAATGACTGATAAGAAGCAGCATGTAACACTGGCATGATTCCCTGAACCATAAAACGTTACCTTTGCCATGTGGTTTGAGACAAGTTGTTCTTAATAGAAAATTGTGCAGAAAACTAACCAAGCAGTGTTGATTTAAGGATGCCTATTAATGTTGTTCTGTTTGTCATATTCCTATATTTTCAGTTACTCCCCAGGTACTGCAAAAGCAACTCTGTTTGAAAGCTCCATAAGTATACAACACAATCTCCAGTTGGTTTTAATATGTGAATGTGGTACAATTTAAATATATCTTCTGCACAGAGACTTCTTCCTCCTTATCACAAATAAATTACTCTGCTCACAAAATTATCTGAACAGTAAGGCACAAATAAGGGAGCATTATTATTTGCTGGTTGAAGAGATAAGCAGTTAAACATCTAGAGGTGAAGTGGAGGACAATTAACATTCCAGCCCACTCAATTATCATACAATGCCCACTTCTCAGGGAATTAGAGCTTTTACAATCTGCTACTTTGAATAAATGAGTGTTTTAACTCTCTAAGGGTAATTCAATAGTCTTGAAAATAATCTTTTTATGAGATTGCAGCTTTATCAGTTATGGTTTAGAGTCAGGATAAACACTATGTATCACATTATAATGACTGCTGGAGGGTGCTGCATTTGGGTTTCAACATTGCTAATTTTGTAGTTCTATTCTTCTTGTCCAATATGCTTTGTGAAATCAATCTTGGCAAACAGACTCCACGTCACTTTTAATACTGTCTTCCTCAGTGAATTTTTAGCAGCAAAGAAATTAAGTTGTAAAAACTGCCCAAAAGGAAATATTTTCTAAAGGATTTATGGCACTATGTTTTTCAGCATGAATGGATGCTTGGGACAGCACAGTCTCTTCAGACACTAACCATGCTGAAGACACTATAGAACAGCTTAGGTACGGCTTCAAAGTGAAAGAAAAACAAAAGAGAACACTGTCTGTGTCTGTGCTCTCAGTCTCATGAAATGTAGAGAAATACTTTGTTTGCATTGTTTAATGAAAACCTTATTTCTGGGACATTTTGACCCATTTCTCTGAATCTTTATCAACTGATTTCCTCTGTAATTGCCAAGGTTCAGAGGGTTGTTAATGTTTTTGTTATTCTTGTTACTGTTTTTTGTTTTTGTTTTTGTTGTGTTGGGCTTTTTTCCTTTCTTCATTTGACCAGCAGACAAAAGTGAAATTAGATGCATGATAGTTTTAAAGAAAACTAACTACAAAAGAAAGCCTTCAAGGGCCCCAAATAATGGACCATATGTGAAATCAAATGGGCCAGCCATTGCATCATCTGTGAACATATTGCACCAACTGGGAATGAAAATAAAACATTCAACTACCAACTGTTATAATCTGTGAAGAGTCAAAGTAATTCCTGTGGGCTTCAAAAATACATGCAAAGGGTGCTCATCAGGAGCTCATTGTCCCGTTCACAGGTAAAGTGGCTTATATGTTTCTTGAAAAACACATAGAATTGGAAAGACAGAATTAAAAACAAAAAACAAAAGACAGTTATCTTATGCATTTTAAAAGACATCAGTGATTTAAGAAACTGTATCCAAAGATTACAAACTGAGGATAATGAAAGCACCAGAGAATTTATCTTACAACTGGCAAGTATTCACCTACTTTCTAGTGCTTCCCATTTAATAATGTAGGTTAGGAACAGATGGACAGAGTGTATTCTTAGATAGACTAGAAACTCTAGTTTCACTAGCAAAAAATATAAATATATATAAATGTGTATATGACTTGAATATTTAACAGCAGAAAAAATATGCTGTGAATGCTATTGCTTGAATGCTAAACCTGTGTTTCATTTCAGCAAAATTTAGGAAAACTAATAAAACATTTGTAAAATTCATAATACATACATTTATTTTTACTCAAAACAAACACTATATTTAAATAAATTAAAATAACATACGAGTGGCAGTGTGAGGGAAGAAGTCCTGTCTGCTGCTTCCCAGTATCCATGAAGGCAGCCATAAAAACCGCCTAAGCTAGCAGAGCCATAAAACATCCTGTGTGATCTGAGCTTGCTGGAATGCTGCAGGCAACTAATAAATCACCAACAGACAAAAAACTTCTCACACTTGAAACTCCCCACTCTAATTTACATCTCTCTCTTCCTGCGCCTGCTCTAACCTGTGTAAGTGTACCCTAACCTGAAGCACATGCTCAGCCTTTGGAAAAGGATTCCGCTGAGCCCGCCAGCGTAATAAATGTGCCTAAAATACTTCCAAAAGAGTGCCCGCTTGGCTTGTCCCAGGGAGAGCCACAACAGTAGGGATTAGTGCTGATACGCAAATATTTATCTTTTAATGGTAATGTTGCTCAGGAAGTAAGAAAAATCTTATGCTACTTAAATAACTAGTTATTCATCTCTAAGTACAAAACACAGCTGGTATAACAATGACTTGCCTCTGCTACTGTCCTACTATGCGACCTTGAGTACATCTCTGAATGGCTCAGAGTCTTATTTTTCTCATCTGTAAATAAAGATGACAACACCCACTCCACATTCTCATAGGGTTTCTGTGGGAAAGACAACAGATGCCATTTAAATTCTTTAGTGCATTATAACGTGCATTCAGTATGCCTGGCATCACTGTGACAATATGGACATAGCTCACTTCCTTAAGGACTTCTCAGACTACAGGCAAAAATGACACATATATTTATCATTGTAATGCCCTGTGTGGTAAATGCACAAATATACTCATATATAAATAAAGTAATGTAAGATATATTCATTTAAAATTCAATAGATACAGAGACTGAGATGATGGAGGACTTAAGGAAATCTTAGAGTGCCACCAGAGTTGAATTTTAAATAAATCACAGAACATTTAAACATCTTAGGGATGTCTTACTAAGCTAAATGTTATTATTGTAGAGGAAAACAACATGAAAATACATTAAAACGTATAAACAATATAAAATGTAATTTTATATTATAAACTATATATAAACAGCATTAATGAATACATATTCCAATTAAAACACAGAGATTATCAGACTGAATGATAATACAAACCCAACTAAACACTATCTTAAGGAGATTCACATGAAATAGAAAGACACAGACAGATGGAAAGAAAAAAGCCAGGAAAGAAAAAAAGATATATTATGCAAACAGTAATAATAAAATGGTGGGAAAGGCCATATTAAGATCAAGGAAATAAGACTGAAGAGTATGATCAGAGTTAATGTCCATTTAAAAATATGAAAGAATGAATATATTGATGTGAAACCTGCTTTAAATCGATCCCATTCTGTCTTGTTTTTAACTGCCATGTTGAAACTTCTGGGTAGATATGAAAGCGCCTGACTCACCAATTTGGTGACTACAAATAGACAAAAGACCACATGAATATAGTGATAATAAACCACACACTGAAATTTTCTGTCTGAAGACATTTGTCAGTCAATCTGGAATTAATAAATGGACTTAAGAACCAATCCAAAAAGTATCACAGCAGATGATTGGCCTTAGAGCAATTCCTTGACTGACACTTCTCATCTTCCCATGCCCTGACCATAGTGGAAGAGCCCTTGGAACTAAGACGCCTTTTAGTCTTGAATCTGAATCATGATCCTAGTCTCAAAAAAACATCCTTTTGATTATATTACAACCTGATTATTTCTCTTGAGTAGACATTAAGAAGAAAAATGATTATAAATCAAAATAGGTGAAAAACACTGACAAATTCAAAGAGAAAAATTGACAATGTTATATCATAATTGGAGATTGATTTTCCTCTCTTGGCAATTACTTGAACTAAATACAAACTTAATAGAGGCATAAAGGATATGAAAAATGCTATTAACCACTCTTATTTCATTGAAATTTATAGAGCACTATAACCCACAACTGGAGAATGCGAATTATTTCAAATACATATGGTATGTGTATTCATGTAATGTTGATAATGATGCCTTATGGAAAAAGTACGTGTAGAGATAAATTCAATCAGGAGTAAAAGTGCTGTTGGCAAAATCCAATGTTAATTAATCCTCGATATAGTTTAAATACTAATTCTTTAAACAGAAACAAATACAAAAATAGTTATTAATTGACTGATAGATGAAAATGTGTGACCAGGGGCTTTCAGTAATCAAATATTTATTTGCTCTACGGTTAATGGTTCAGTATTTGCTAATTCAGTATTTTCAGTGACTTTATAAAATATAATTACCATGAATAATGAGAATTGACTGTATATGAAGAGGAAAAATGTACATGAATGTATGCTCAACAACATCAGTCATGAGGAAAATAAAATTTTAAAATGTAGTGAAAAATCACTAGCAACCCAATCAAAATGACTAAAGTTAAAGATTAACAAATCAGGGTGAGGTTTTTGAGAGTCTGGAATTCACACATTTTAGTGGTAATGCAAAATAGTGCAAAATAACTGGTAGATTGCTATAAATTCAACATATGTCTATTCAGTTATCCAGGATTCTACTTCTAGGTGTTTATCCAAGAGAAGCAAAAATCTGAAGAGTAGTAGCTTTATTCATAATAAGCAAAACATGGAATTAGGACAGGGGTCTAGCAAAAAAAAATGGGTAAAGAAGTTATGATTTGATTGTAGAATGGAATGATAATCAGTAATTTATAAAAAAAATACTGTACATACAATTCATAGCATGATTCTCAAATATGGTAAGAGAAAAAATGCATATAAAAACATAAACCATATGACTTCATTTACATTAAATTCTTAGAATGATTAAAATTAATCTATAGTGGAAAGAATTGCAAGTGCCTCTGGGTGGAGGCAATGAGATTGAGTGTTCAGACTGACTGGAATGGACATTAGGGAGCTTTTTGCAGTATGGTAGTGTTCTTGAGAAGGATTTGGCTTAATAAATATATATATATATATATATATACAGACATACACAAACACATACATATATACATTCATATATATGCATATATACACATCATATATGTATACTATATACATATATTTGTTAAAACTCAGTAACTTTAGTCTATTTGAAACTCACTAGGCTTTACTGTATGCAATTTTTACACCAAAAGAAGTTACAAATAAGGAATTCTAATTAATCATATGCATGTTGAAATATTTAGGGATACATATGCTGATTCTGAAAATTGCTATGAAATGACTACAAAAAGTAGATTTATAGATAGATAAATGGATATTTAAATAAGAGATGATCAAGTTAAAGAAATATTAGCGAAAGAATCTAGGTTGTAGGTCTCCAGAGATTCACTCTTTTTTTACATTTTCCTTATGCTTGAAATTTTTCATAATACTATGCTGAACAGAAATAAAAAGAATGACTTATTTACTTGTCAAAATTCGTTTCTATGAATGAATATTTATCTCTAAAACAATGACTTCAGGAATCTATGTACTTAATCCAAATTTTGGTTATTTGCTAAAACAAAATGTATGTATATTCTCTTTTAGTACTGCCTTCAGGAAACAGCTCATAAACACAGAAGAAAATCAGTCTTCTTATTTTTTATTCATATTCAATATTCTAATTCCATATACTATTACTGAAAATGAGAGTTCTACTTTTTCTATAGACCTGAAACAGATAAATTGAGAATTACCAAAAATTAAAATTCAGTCTCAAAATATAAAGCTACTCTACCACTGAGAAATTTTTAAAGAATCATTGTTTTTAAGGCAATTTCCAAAAGAAAGTTTCAAAATGTTCTGAATAATGAAGCAGCATTCAAATAACAATTTGACCCCACAGCATAACTACTTTAAAGAGCATGACACCAATTTCCTCCTTGCTCATTCCTTCTCTCTTCAATTTTATCTCTGTTTTCACTCAACAAATATTTGAACATTAGGTCTAAAGATAAAAATTTGATTTTGTTCCAGGCATCAAAGAACTTAGTTGAATGAAAGTATTTGGAAAAAAAAGATAAATCACAACTTAACACAGTGTGGACAAAACGCTATCCTTGTTTATGTAAATTGTGATGTTTGTTTAAAACCTTTTTTATTATTTCATATTTACATCCAGTGAAAACATGTAGATTCCTCATTTTTAGTATAGTTCTAATTACTCATTAAGTTTCCACAATTCTACATAAAATCACCATTTTGTGTATAGGTAAGACTTCACTTAATTTTCTCCTCTAAATTATTGGATAGTCCTTTTTATCTTCCCCATTAATATCACTACTATCACTCCAATTCCATGCTTCTATAACATTTTTTCACTTCTCTCTCCTGTGTTTCACATTTGCCTAATGAACAAATCTCAATAATTTTTCTCTTCATAATGTGACTTACAGTTTCCATTATAAATAAAATACCAACTAATAACCATAGACATTATACAATAAGTCAACAGCAAAAATTACTAAAACTTCATGCATTTGGAAATTAAAAAATATTCTTCTAAGCAACTAATATGTTAATGAGAGAATTTTAAAAAGGAAATTATAAAAGCAAGAAAAGTATGGAGAAAACTGATTAACTGTCGGAACTCTATCAATGGCTGAAGGCAGCTGAGTGAGAAAGGACTACACAAAAAAGAGAAAAATGAATGGAAATAAATATGCATAAATTTTAGCAGTGAATAATTTTAGAGTGAAGGTGTAGGTTATTGCTTTTTTCTTCTTTGTGTTTTCTATGCTTTTCAAATTTCAAAAAGTAAGATAAGGAAAGAAAGAAATAGAGGGACATGGTAGGAATGGAAGGAAGGAAGGAGGAAGAGAGGAAGGAAGAAAGAGAAGTATGGGAGGGAAGAAGAGAAAAAATTGTAAACATACATTTACATAGTAAAATTGAAGGAGGTCAAAATTTCATGTCATGAAGTAGTTACAAAAGTACTAATGCATAATCTCTCTTGAAGACACAGCTTGCTGATAAAATTGATCACTGACACAAAACTGGCAGAAGAATGGAGGCCAGACCTGGCCCCAGCTAGAACAAGAAAAGCATAAAGATAAACAATGCAATCTCTCAGCATCCTGCATACAACATCCTGCTCCTTCCCCTCTTTTGGTTTGGATGAAAGGACCTTTGGGACAGGGGTCCCATTCTTCTCAGGTAGTCAAACTCTGAATCTTTCTCCTTTCTGCATCAACACCCATGTTTTGGTTGTCATGAACCTTGATTTTGTCAGTAACAAAATGAGGATAGAGAGGAATTAAATTTAATAATAGATTCAAAAAGTTGATTAATTGGATAGGAGTGTAAAGAAAACAAGGAGATTTTTAACTTGGTTTCTGGTCCGTGTGTGTTGCCATTAATTCTGGATCTCAGGAAGACAGAAATAGTAACAATTTATGATGAAGGCAAGAGAACACTAGTTAGCAGATATTTATGCTCCCCCAGGTTTCTTGAGCCCTATTCACAACAGCTAAGAACTGGAAACTATGTAAGTGCTCTTCAGATGAATGTACAAAGAAGATGTATGTATGCATAATGGAATACTACACAGCCCTTAGAATAGATGGTATCCTGTCATTTGAATCAACATGGAAGGATCTAAAAGATTATGCTAAGTGAGATAAGTCAACAGAAGAAATATAGATACCAGATGATCTCACTCAAAGGCGTTACGTGAATAGACAACTGTAAAGAATGGGACTGGGGATGGGGAGAAAGTGGTGGTGAGGCCCATGGACAATGATGAAAAACTCTACAGTTTGGTGGAGGGCAGGGTGTGTTGACAAATATCTGAAGAATGGGGAACCTGCACTTATGGGGAACCTATTTATATGACTTCATTTTAATTTGTAAAACAAAGTTGCTTCAATAAAATACTAAAAGAAAAGAATTACTCTATTATCTAGTAATCCCACTTCTAGGTATCTATCTGAAGAATATGGAAGTCTTAATTTGTGTATAGATGTATGCACCCCTATGTTCATTGCAGCACTATTTACAATAGCCAAGATACGGGAACAACCTAAATGCCAGTCGGTAGACAGATCTTATTTATCAAACGTACACACACACACACACACACACATTCAACACATATATGCACTCACATAAATTATATACAGTGGAATACTAATAGCCATAAAAAGGTATAATTTTGCCATTATGCCACTTGTGACAACATGGCAAAAACTTGTGGCTGTATTACTGAGTGAGGTAAGTCAGGAGAATGACACAAATTGGATGATCTCACCGATATTTGGACTGTGGAGAAAGTGCAAACAAACTGATAAAATTAAACTTCTGGACTGTAACACAAGGCTGAAGTTACCAGAGGGGAACGGGTTATGGATTGGGTTCAGAGAGAGAGAGAGAGAGAAACAGTCAGGTTAATATTAAATATGTCATTAGAAGTACCTGTGAGATGGCCAAATTGTCTAGTAAGCCTTTGAAACTAACACTCAGAAGTTAATAAATAAGCACTAGGTTGATTTTATATATGTGAGAATAATCAGCAGTGATGTTAGCTGACACCCTAACTCTGGATGAGACTTTCCAGGAAAGCTGTTTAGAGAACAGATTCCTAAATTGAAATTAAAATATGAAAATCATGTAAAACAAAAATGGAATAGAGTGATGCAATATAGAAGTGTTTGTGTTCAAATACACCTATTAATTAGCTTTTGACCTCAGATACAAGAAAACTATTTTGCCTCAAGCAGTCTTGTCTGTAAATAGAAATAATAGTGACTAATATGTATCATTCTTAGAATTCAGTGAGTCAATACTTACACATTCCTTAGCACTTTGCTTGCCATATTATAAGTATGTAATGCCTATGATTTAATATTCTCATTAAATTTATAGATTATAGACTCCTTGGAGCATCTGAGAAAAGTATTTTCTCTCCATCCTCTACCCCACCCCCCAACCTGATAAAACTACATAGAAACTTCCAGAGGTTGCTAGATCCCCTGAGGTCCACCTCTGGAATCCAAGTTAAATGCTCTTGATGTAGTTCAAAAAGAAAACAGTGTCAGGAATGGAACCCCCAACACCCAAGGAAACCCAGTGTTCATGAATTAGCAGAAAAATTATGATTCTCCTACTTAAAATGTTAATTCACGTCTCTCTGTAAAGATGAGTTCATCATCTAACATGATGGCTAACAATGTGCCTGGTTTTAAGGACCTTGCTCCTTTGTGTGTGTCTCCTTTTTATTCCCCACACATCTGTCATATTCATCTTTCCTGTCTCTTCACTTCTGGAAAGTCAGACAACTTGCCAATCACTTCACATTGGATTTTGAGTTTTAATAGCTTGTACTTTTTTTCTCCAGGTTCCAACATTTTCTTCTCCTTTATCTCCAAATCATTCCCCAGAATCCACCTGTTCCAAGAATATTTTATAATTAACTCTAGTCCTTCAGTGGTAATGCATTTATACCTTCCCAAATTGATAGACAGATCTCTTACCATTTTCTTTGCTGTTCTCTATTAGGACTTAGTAAACAACAATTGGGTCTTTAAATAGACTTAATAAGACACTTAACATGTTCTACTTGAATGTATCTTAAGATACATTTAATAATAATAAACAAAGGGTAATAGAGGAAAAAAAGCACATTAATAGAATCAAATCCTGGGTCTTTCTTAATATAAGGATATAAAAATAAGTCAATATAGACATTTTTTTTTCAATTATTTCAGCAAAGGGTCCTTTCTTCTTAAAATTATGTCCTGCAGTCATGATACTACATTATCAAAGATCTCATTTATTTCAGATTTAAGAAAGCCAACTGACCTAGATACTAAGTTCTTTTAAAGGAACTGTATCAGAACTCCCTGACACAAAAGACACTTCCATTTTACATTTCATATGAAAAGCAAATTACCATGCAATTGACCTCAAAGAGTGCATAATGAATGCAATGGTCAAAATCCAGCATAAGTAACACATGTCTTTCTCGCTTCCACTGTGTCATTTCTGAAACAAGCCTTTCTTTAAAATGGTTACTTAAAAAGATTTTAAGGTGTATTATAAAAACGCCTCATACATATCATTTTGGCATTCATCTCCTATATATTCTATCTCTGGTTCTCGTGGAACACATCCTTTATTCACAGAAAATAAGAGAAAATCATCTTAGCTAATAGAGGGAAATAGATGGGGCTATTTCTAAAAGATGAACCTCTTCCTCTCTCTTCAGCGTATGTACACTTACATAGAAATACACTTTTACCATAGGTGTAGAAAAGTTGCCTATGGAGTTTGCAGTTAGCGGGGGCACCTGGAGTGTTAATGTTCCCAGAGTACTTTTAATTAGGCAGAGTAGATATTTATGTCAACAGGAAATGAAAAGCAAGACTTGCCAAGGAAAGTTGAGAGCTTTCACAAGTTTCTCATTGCAGACTGCTGATTTCTCACCCGAATCAGTAATATGTTTCTGTTCTATTTATGATGTTAAAGGAAATCACCATGACCTACAAGTACGTGTCATACAAGAAAGCTCACACGTTCATGTTCAGTATTTTGAGCTAGTTCTGAAACAAAGCAAGGAAGTCAGTCTCCATTTAGACTTTTCTTTGTCTTTTTCCAATCCACCCCCAAATCTGCTACTAAATCACTTGTTTACTTGTTTTTTTAATCCCAGTGTTCATCTTAGTGTCTTATTAGTGTACTTTTCTCTCCTTGATCCTGACAGTCTCTGTCCTCCTTTTCCTACTACTAAATTTCACAAACAATAAGGCAAGGCAAAGCTTCTTTTCTCTTTTTTCCAGTTTTTCTGTGCCCCACTTCTGCAGCTGGCACCTCATCCCCTGCTGCACTAAATCGACACTTCTGGAAGTAGCAGCTTCAGAGTGACTGACGAGAGCCATTGCTTGCCCAAGTGTCAATTTAGTGCGGCAGGGGATGGAGTAGCAGCTGCAGCAGGAGACAGACCTTATTTCATACTTAGAAAACAATTGCAGAAAATGCCAGAGGGAAGGGGAAACTGTTGGAGAATAGGAAGATGAGAGAAAGGGGAGAAAAGGGGAAGCAAAAAAGATGAGTCATGGAAAGAGAGAGAATAAATAAATAAATAGATAAATAAATAAACAGATTAATAGATAATTACAAAAAAAAAACATGAAAGGAATTGCAAAGAAAAATGAATAAAAAGTATTTTCCCAAGGTTATGATTTTCATTTTTTTACTTTTGAAATAGCTTTTGCATATTAAACATTTCACATACAATATGAAGTACCATCTGCTTATACCTTCCATAAGGAAAACAAATAATCAAATAATTAAACCAACAAATTCTAAGCTGAATGTTTACTACCAAATTAGTTGAGTGCATGATACAAACAAATTCTGAGCTGTATCTCAGCAAGAATATAAGGAGGAAAAAGCAAAGATATAAAATGAGGTTTACAACTTGCAGATCAGTGTGTCTTATATCAACATAGGAAAAATAAGGAAGATTAATAGTTGAAAAAAGAAAATTTACTATAAATAAGTTTCATTGAAGTAATATTATTACATTTTCTTCTTGATTTTAATATCCTATAAATATTTCTAGTCATCTTCATGCACAGGGATATTCCTGAAACAAATATTTCATAAATACACAGACTACACTGTTGATAGTGGTCTCTGATGTTTCTAAATGTGAAGAAAGGTATTTCTAAAAATTGATTCAGAGAAGATTGCAAGGTGATATACACAATCGGATACATGCATGCTTTTTATGAGTTAGTTTTAATTTGGATGTTCTGATTTCTCTTATAGTGTAGCCAAATTCCTCTCTTCGAAAACACAGTATTAGAAAACACTTTCTAAAGTTTATTCAACCATTGTGAAAAATTAGTAACAGAGTAACTCAAGTCATTTCATACTAATACTTCAGACTATTTGAACAACTATAATGACACTTAAATGAAATTGGTTTACAAACACAATTGCAGGTGATTCAGATGTAGTTCCTACTAGAGATAATTAAATTAGACCCATGTTTCAAAAGTGTGTTCAGGAAAGAGGCTATTTCATTGTCAAACCACCTAGAGAAGTTCTGTAGTTTTTCCAACTAATTCTGAAGTTCCAGATTGTGCCTCGAATATAAAATGGTGTTAGATGAAGAAATATTTCATCGTTTTTCACTGTTGGATATTAATATGTATCATTAATATATGTTGATATGAACATGTAGTTTGTATCCAGTACTTTACTATTTTAGATAATGGGGTAATTTCACATGAGTAATTATGCAATGATTCAAGTATACTTCCTTAGATAAAATTAAGAGTTATGATGATGATACAATCTAAAAATTATTTTTAGAGCAGCAAGGAAAAGTTAAATTTTCTAAAAATAAATTTAACTAGAAGTATACAAAAATTAGCTATGAAGTCGTCGGGTAAAAGTGCATGTGTGGTATGTGCATTTAAATTGTGATAAACATTTTCCATGTGTTCTTCTATATAAAATGAAAGAATTTTGACTCTTATGTTTAGAGTTTGCCTGTTTTCCCTCTTTGGCTATCATAAAGTTTGGGTCTTCACCAATCTAAGCAACAAGATGTATCTCCTAGTTTTAGTCTGAATTGCGCTTATTGAGTCAGCTTTACCATCCTGGAATTTAAGAACCTGCTTTCCTGATACTTGAGGAAGCTCTTTACATTATTTGTCCACATTCTGTTGCATTGTCCACTGTATTCTTATTTACTTATAGACTCTCTTTATGAATCTAGATAATAATTTCTTTTTCTCAGATGAATCTCATGAATTTTTTTTTTAAAGAGACAGTTACAGGTAGGAATGAAGGCAAGCATGCAGGTAGGGAGAGAAGGAAAGTATTTTAATTATTTTTACATAGTTGTTCATCCTGGTTGGTTCTTTCTTGCTACCCCTCCCAGGCCCGGGATATGAATCTGGTCTTTGGGATGTATATGGTCTACACTCTGCTGGAGATAGCAGACCCAACCACTATTCTATCAGGGCAAGTCTGTATTTTTGGTTTTTTACTAACCAGTTATCTGCTGATTTCATTTCTGGTGATGTCTGAGGTGAAGAAAGTTTTACGTCTCTGGATTTATCAGTCTTTAATGGTGTGACTTCAAACTGTCCTTTACTTCTTCAAAGTCTTTCTCACGCTTGAGATTGTAAAAACTTCTATAATGGGTGTCTCTGGGGATTTAGGTTTTCTTACCTTTTTCAGCCAGTTATATAGCTGATCCACCTAAAATTTCTTTAATAAAATATGAAAATTGGAATTCAACTTAATTTTTTTCCAGTGGCCGCCCTGTTGCTCCTACACCACATTTGAATAATTCTGTCTTTCCTCCGTTGTCAAATAACATGTTGCAGGGTGATCTGAACTTTCAGTACTTCTCCTTGGAAGCTTCTAAGGCTGCTTTAATTAATATAACTTTATAATATTCATATTAAATTAAATATTAAGTATTTTATAATGTTTGTCACTTCTCATTATTCTTAATTTCGCTGTATATTAGAGCGTGTTTTTTTTAAAAGGAAGCGTGCAGGTAGGAATGAAGCCGAGTAGGCAGGCAGGCAGGCAAAAAGAGAGAGGAAGAAGCAGCATTGAATGTTATTTTTATTTAGTTGCTCAAACAGTTCGTTTCCCCCAGCACCTGGGACTAAACCCAGAGCTATGTAACTCACTCCTTCAGAGGAGATTGACCCATGTGCTGCCCAGCCAGGGCTCACCAGTAGTTTGTTTTTATCTATCAACTATAGTTATATCTATTATTTAATTCTTCGAAAATCCTGCAAAAGTAATACATTAGGTTAAATAGAATTGACAAGATAATGAATTTTTCTTTTATGAAAATATGCTTTATTCTTTTTGTGTAATTTATTGAGTTTTTATAGTTTATTCATATAACTTGTATATTTCAGGTTAAATTTATATTATCACATTGTTATTATAAATGGAATTATTTTCCCCATTGCATCTTCTAACTAGTTGTTATTTACATATATGGAGGCTGCTAATTTCTGTTTATTCATTTAGAGCCCAGGCATCTAGCATATTTATTTTTTGCAATAATTTTTATTAAAACTTCAAGTTTTCTAAGTAAATCCAAATATTGTCATTTTCTCCATTTTTCTTATATATACATATATGCACATATTAGAAAATTTATATAATTATATATAGATTTATATCTTTAGAATTATAGATATATAGACTGCATAGACCATATATTACTATATAGATCTACTATATATGATAAAAATATATGAGACTAATCTGTAAAAAAGACACAATTATCTTGATTCATAAGAGAGCCTGCAAGTAGATAAGAACATGGTGAATAATGAAACAAAATGTGAACTAACAGTAAATATATATATATATGTGTGTGTGTGTACATGTATATACATATATAATTTATATGATACATGATATTTTGAATTTGAAAATTTAAAATATTTTCTAATTTAATCCTTTTGTCATTTAGAAAAGCAAAAGTGCTTAGCATAAAGTAAACTAGTAAGCATATTATGAAAAAAAGCATATTTCCAGGCAAATTATCGTATCAAAATTCTCATTATTTTAGAAAAAGTAATCTATAAAAATCTACAAAATAATTTTCTGATTTTCTCTCAGATTGAAAATTAGGACTCTCTACCTTGCTTTAATTTGTAAGACAATAATAGCAATTTAAAATATATTTGTTAAATGTAGTCAAAACTGATCTTCTGAATGGCAGTCTCAATATAGCTTAAAAAAACTGAAATATCTGCAAATGATAAATTAAGAAGTATTTGGAATGTGTAAAGACATTGCTCAATAAAATGAATAATCCAGTTTTTTAAATGGGCAAGTGTAACTCGCTTTCCCAATGCTACTGTTGAAGAGATGGTCCTTTCCTCATGCACATTCTTGGTAGCCTTATCAAAAGTTGCTTGACCATATATGCAGACGTTTATTTCTGGGGTCTCTATTCTGTTCTATTCATCTTTGTTTGTCGTTGTTACAGCACTATGCTGTTTTAATTTTTGTAGCTTGATATCCTGAAATTAAGAAGTATGGTGATTTCGACTTTGCTCTTTCTCAAGATCACTTTGGTTATTTGGATCTTAAATTGTTCCTTATAAATTTTAAGCTTTTTTCATTCTGCTAAAAATACTACTAGTGTTTTTATAGTGATGGCATCTGTAGGTCTCTTTGAGTAGTGTGGATATTTTAACAATATTAAATCTTCTTTATCATTTATTTGTGTCTTCTTTAATTTTTTTGGTAGATATATGCTAGTTTTCAGTGTATAGTCTTTTACCACCTTTGTTAAGTATATTCTTAAGTATTTTATTCTTTTTGATGCCATTGCAAATGAGATTATTTCCTTTTTAAAATAGTTTGCTGTTAATGTATAGAAACAGCTTATTTTGCTAATTAATTTTGTATTTGATGATTTATTGAATTTGTTTGCTAGTGTTAATATGGCTCTGGGTGTGTGAAGAATCTATAAGGTTTTCTACATGTAAAATCATGGTATCTGCATCAGATAATTTTATTTCTATCTTTCCAACTGGCAGCCTTTGATTTATTTTTCTTGATTAATTTCTCTGAATAGCACTTACAGTATGATGTTGAATAGAAGTGGTGACAGTTGAAACAACTGAATATCCAGAGGCAAAAAATTAAAATTGGTTATTTCCCTTACGCTGTTTACAAAAATCAAATCAAAATACATTGAACTAAACATAAGACCTGGAATTGCAAAATTCCTACAAGAGAACTTACTTATAGTGGCTTTGGCAATGATTATCTGGGGTATAATACCAAAATAAAACAAAAACAAAAATAGGTATGCTGAACTACATCAAGACTTCTGCTCAACAAAGGAAACAAAATAGTTAAAAAGAGATAATATCTGAAAAGCATTTATCTGATAATAAGTTTTATTGAAAATATATAAGAAGCTCTTGCTACCTAATAGCAAAAAGCAAAAACAAAACAAAGGTAAATATTCTGATTAAAAAATGGAAAGATCTTGAACAGACATTCCTCCAAAGATATACAAATGGCCACCAAGTGTATGAAAAGGTGCTCAAATCACTAACAACAGGGAAATGCAAATCAAACCAGCAATGAGATATTACCCCACACTTGCTATGATACTGAAAAAGATAACAAGTATTAGTAAAGATTTGATGTAATTATACCCCTTGCATGCTGACTAGCATGCAAAAACTTACAGTTGCTATGGAAAACATTATGAAGTTGCCTTAAAAGAAGAAAAATTGAGTTACCATATCATTTAATAATTTCATTCGAGTATATATTCAAAAGAATTGAAATCAGGGTCTTGAAGAGATATCTGTAACCCCATGTTCTTTTTAACATTATGCAAAACAGGCAAGAGATGGAAACAATCTTAATGTTTGTCAGCAAAATGACTAGAGAAAGTGTGGTATACATACACAATGGGAACATTATCCATTGGAAATATTAACAAGAAACGAATTCTCCCATATGTAGCATCATGGATAAGCCTGGAGGACATTGTATCTAGTAAAATAACTAATCTTAGAATGACAAATACTGTGTGATTTCACCTATATGAGGTAACCAAAATAGTCAGACCCATAGAAGTAAAATAGTCAGACTCAACAGAATGAATGTTACCAGAGTTTAGCAATGGGGGTAAGTAAGGAGTTGTTCTTCTGTGGGTTAAAATTTTCTGCTATATAAGAAGAATAAGTTCTAGATGCCTCATGTGTAATGTAGTGCCAATAGTCAACAAGATGAAGCCTATTATTCACTTAAAATGTTTTAAATAAGGTAAATCTCATGTTGTGTTCTCACAACACAAACACACAAAGTGACACAATGAAGCTTTTAAAGGTTTAACTTGATTGTTTGGAAGTATCACAGCTGTCTGTATATATCCAAATCCATCAAACTATTCACATTAAATAAGTTTTTTTTGTATAGCAATCATACCTCATTAAAGGTGCTTTTAAAAATGGGGAGTGGATCTGAGTAAATATTTTTCAGAAAAATGATATTCCAATGACCAATAAACATATAAAAATGCTCAACATCGGTCACCACGAAATACGTGCAAACCAAAGTGGTATTTGATATAATTTTCCACAGCCTAGGACAACTGAAGTAAAAATGATGGATAACAATTATTAATAGGAGTATGGGAAATTGATATATTGATGATGGGAATATAAAATATTCAGCTGCTTTGGAAAACAAGTCAACAGACCCTTAAATTAGTGGACCTTGAGTACCCACCTGACTTGGTAATGTAATTTCTAGGTGGAATGAAAACAAGCTTCCACACACACATGTCTGGGAATGTTCATGAAGGCATTATTTCTAAAAGCCAAAAATTAGAAACAATGCAAGTGTTTACAGCTGATGAATGGATAAAAAAATGTGCTATTCCCATACAACAGAAAATTATTCAACTATAAAAAATGAAGCACAGATACACAGGTGAAACTTGAAAACATTATGCTAAGTGAAATAAATTAGTTTAAAGACTCCACACATATTGTCTTATTACATTTATTTGAAATTTCCAAAAGAGATAAATCTATGGAGAAATAAAGCAGATTAATGGTTGCCTATGGCTTGAGCAATGAAGGTGGATGGGGGTTGGGGGAGGCAGGGCTAGTAGAATGGGGAACAACTATTAATGGGTGCTGATTTTCTTTGCAAGTGACAAATGTTTTAAGCATAGTGATGATGATTTTATAGCTCTTTGAATATTCTGAAAGCACTGAATTGTATATTTCAAATACGTTAAACGCATATGTGAATTACATCATGATAAATATATCTAATAAAGGAATATTCCATTAAGTTATTAACAAATGCAGTTATATTTATGGAACGTCTACAGGTTCCAAAATAGACATTTAATTTATTGGTGTTGATATAAAGACTTCTTCCATTTACAAAAAGGTATCAATGAATTCAAATTTTAGGTAGAGTAAATATTTAATAATTATTTAAAGATAATTTACTGAGCGCACACTCACTCACTCACTGTATGCCAAACACTAAACCTGGGAGGGAGTGGAGACAAAAATGATAAAATGTAGTGCTTCCTGCAAGATTGGGTAGGTAACAAAAGACATGAACACAATACAACTAGTATTGAAACTGGTAAATGAAAGGTTAATCTCATGGGAGTTAAGGGTCAGATTAACCAGAGGTGATCCAAAAAAGCTGAGAAGAGATTTGATGTTGAGCTGGATCTCCTCAATAGCTAAGGCTTGATAGAAGGAAATGGGGGATGAAGGTGTACATGCAGAATACGTTAGTAACAGCTACTGCTTTTCTTACATTTTGCAACATTAGAGAAATAGATTGTTCTAAACCATCCCATTACCAGGATAAATGTTCCTGTTGCAAAGGTGTTACAAAATTCTCCTATCTCCTGGTCTAGTAAACTTAAACTGCAATGCTTTTTGTGTAGGTTGTAACTTGAAAGAGAGATGATGGAGATACCAGATGAAAGGAAATCAATAAACAGGTAAAGTGAAATGAAATCTGAAATCCAAAGAGAGAAAAAAGTATTTCTGAGAGAATAATATTCAGACTAGATACTGTCTTAATGCAATATTTCTGCTCCATAACTGTTTTCAATGTAATAGTCAGTTACTCTGGTCTTATAAAAGACCAGAATTGGTTTGGTAATATTTATTCTTAAGGTTTTCCTGACAATCCAGTGTAATAAATTGTTTTCTGGACATTGTTTGGCAGACATTGCTTTATTTCTCAAATCTTTCAAAGACTTAAATAATGGTCACATTTCATATAGAATAAACTTCTAATGTTATTTGGCACAATTCAAAAGACTATTTTATTGAAAAATCCGTAATGCAAAAGTGTGCCGCCTACATTGCCTTCTTTCAAGAAACATGGAACTGCCTCTCAAACTGGCATTTACCCACTGAGGTAGAGATGGAACAATGGACACTGTGTTCATTTTTAGAAGCACCTTCAAGCTAGTTGACTTCCCTCAAATCTTGCAATTTGTAGCAGATCCTCTCTTAGATTTCAGACTTCTCACTTAAAGTCCAGTGCTTTTTCTATCAGACACTCTGGCTGTGTTTTGAACATTTATATATAGAAAAACCATAAGGAAAAAATTCTCAGAGCATTGAACTATTTATCCCTGACTTCTGTCATATCTAACCATGGGGGCCCCACTTGTCTTCCCTGCTGCCTTTCCTTCTCTCATCTGGGTTTAAGATTTCCCCTTTGAAACTTAACTTCACTATACTCGACTCCAGAAATGAAACTTTCCTTCTTCATACTCTCTTTTTCTATGTATGAAGAGAACTTACACCTTCCAAAAGGAGCTGTACTTATATCAAAGGGAAACTGAACCCTTATGAATGAGTTTCCATCCATAAAAGAGACAAAAGACATTATCATCTTAAATTACCTACCTTACGCACACACACACACACCCTAAAGTATCAAAGTACATTGCTTTGCAAAAAAGAAAAGATCACCCACATGCTGAATAGAACAATATTAACCTAAAATCCCAAAATTATAGTAGACATACATTTCTGACTTTAGTATAAGTAATCTTGATCCCATCAACCAATAAATTCTCCAAAAATTAAAATATTTCTAATACATCATGACTGCAGACTGTTGAAATAGGATAGCCTGTTTTTCTCTTTCCCTTTTCATATAATAAATATCAATTGTAGCTTATGAAATATTGTGTTCTTTATATATTATTTTCCTATTGATTTATTTTGATACTATGAAAATCATTCCTTTTTAATAGGTTATTTTGTATGATTTGCTTTTATTAGTGGTATATCAAATACTTTAGTCTTCTGCCATCTATATATTCTTCATTATAATGGTTTGGTTTCATCATAAACTTAAAGATATTATCTGTTTAATTTTTACATCATTACTTTATTTTCCATTTAAAATCTGTTTTGTTTTAAATTTTACTGAAGGCATATTGCATCACAACACTATGTAAGTTTAAGATGTACATTACTGCAAGTCAACATCTGTATGTAATGTACAAGTTTGCTACAAACAGCCCAATT
This sequence comes from Solenodon paradoxus, assembly GCA_004363575.1. Taxonomy (NCBI): domain Eukaryota; kingdom Metazoa; phylum Chordata; class Mammalia; order Eulipotyphla; family Solenodontidae; genus Solenodon; species Solenodon paradoxus. Next base: position 2,370,487 of record RJWH01000018.1, read on the forward strand.
TTATTCTTCACTATGTAATTGACCCCTATTACCCAATTTACCCACTGCCCTCCCACCTTTTACCTGGTAGCCTACAATTTAATTCAATAAACTGAAATTATATTTTTGTTTGATTTGTTTAATTTGATTATTTGGTTTCTCTATACATCACATAAGAATAAAATAATATGATTTTTTCTTTCTCAGGATGTTTCACTAAGCATAATTCCATCTAGATCCATCCATATTGCTTGTTTTTTATATTTACTTCCTCTTTAATCTGTTCCTAATCCTTAGAACTCAGGTATATTTTCTTCATTAAATAAATCAACAATGTTTTGAGTTTGTTTTAATAGAATGTCACATATAAATTTAGATTATAAAACTACTTTATTTCTTAATAGAACAGCATCACTTTAATAAATATGAGGAAATAAGCAGTCACAATATCTAATTCTTCAGCATACTTCAATCTGCTCCTTGACTTCATTTCCACATGTTCAGATTTATATCAATTATTGTTATTTTTATATAAATTTATCTTTTAAATCATTCACCAAACTTTTAATCCAATCACTTACCATTCCTGATTCTTTGCATTTTGATTCTTTGTTGAGTTATTTAGAATTACATTTATAAGTAGAATGTTTAAAAATTGTGTATGATCAAAGTAGTGTTTAAGTCATTACAGCCTCAGAATTCTTTCATGGTACCTTCATATTGGAATGCTCTGACCAGATGAATAAGTGTCTTAAATCAATTTCTCTTCAATACTCTATAGATCATAGCTTTGTGTCATTGGAGACTTCTGAAAATCCTAGGCTACGCTGATCCTTCTTATGTCTAGATTTATATATTAATAAATATTTATTTTTCATTAACTGTCAAGATATTAAGCACATATATCATATATTTTGGAATACAGAGATAATCAAGATCTGAAGATCTAGGTACCCTTTTAGTTCAACAGAAGTTTTCTTCAATACATTGTCATTTCCTTTAGAAGCTGACATAAACAGCTTGATATTTTATATTTCCTTTTTTCCCCATCTATAGCTAAGATCTTTTACAACACGTCATCTCATAGTCTTTTCTTTTGCATTTTATGAATACTTAAGACTTCTTCCCACATCATTTTCTGATTTTCTTTAGAGATCTTATAGAAAGGCAGGATAAAATAAGAAGCACTAAAGCATAGCCATTCTGATAGTCAATGAATTTATTTTCAAATATACTACTCTTCCTCTTTATTTCCTTTATATAAGATTGCTTTTCTCCATTCCACTCCTGAAATTTAAGTATGGCTTTCCTTGGTCAGTGAAATTTGAACCAAAGTGCATGCCACTTCTGGGAAGAGTCATTTCATTGACAGTAAAGGACACTGAATATCTACTGAATGGCAATCAGGGGAGCATGAATCAAGATGGAGCCTACCTCAGTCTTAATATTTTTATGACTTGGGTCTCCTTGCTAATAGGCTTTACACAGTGTGTAAGAAAGATTTGTGTTTGCAGTCACTGATGGCAAAGTTACTTAACCAGGTTTTTCATTAGTCAAATTTGAAAAATAATAGTAACTAGCAAATAGGATTATTGTAAGAATTAACTCAGACAATATATGTAAGTTACTTAAATTTTGCCTGTCACTTCTGCCATCTTTCTCTCTCTCTCTTTCTCTCTCTCTCTCTCTCTCTCTCTCTCTCTCTCTCTCTCTCTCTCTCTCTCTCTCATATATATATATATATATATATAGTATATGGAAAGGTGGTGCAGGTAGGAATGAAGATGAGTAGGCAAGTAGGCAGGAAGAGAGAGTAGAAATAAGAAATTTATTTATTTTATTCAGTTGTTCACTATTGTTTGTTTCCCTTTCCCAGCTCTTAACCAGTAACATTGTGATGTGTGTGGATTGTGCCTGGTTTAAACCTCTAGGTCACTAACACGTACCCATTTTTTTTTTAACCTTAGTTTCACAAACTCGGTTCCCACAATATTTTGTTCACATGTTAACTCTTATTTGCATTTTATTTCATGGAATTTATGTTAAGAGTAGAAAGAGTTTACTTAGAATGTTTCCTGGTGTGCCATTTTCCAAAATGAACTTTTCCTCTGAATTTTCCATGCTGCATTTTTTCAACAATTGTCCTGTGGTTTTTGTATATATTTATACTCTTTGTTTATTTATGTTTGGGAACAGAAAAGTCTTGACCTATCATTTGCTTCAGTCAGGTGTAAATGAAGCCCACATCCTTGGCACTCCTGCAAATCAGGATACTAGATGATTGCTAGTTAATATTCATGTATATAGTTATTTAGCTATATGAAGAGAACTATGTTGTGGGAAGAATGAGAGAAGAAAGCAGCTACTGTGCTTTGACTCCTGGTATCTTCACTTTAAATGTATTTTATTACTTTTCCCTAGGGCTGTGTATGTTATCAATGTGAAATGAGTGAGTGATCTTGAGAGTGACCATACCTTTGGTAAGAATTATATGGCTGAAAAGATTTTTTTTTAATTTTCTCTGATTAGTTGACATTTATCATACAACTGTTAACTTGTCTCCCAAGAAAATATTTTCCATTTATCCTTCATCCTAATGTTTTCAAAATCTTTCCATTCTTGGTTAGTTAAGAATGCATATCAAAAAAGAAGTTATGTTGAGAGATTGAAAAGAGACCATAGTATTGGAAAAAAATATTTGCAAAACACATCTCTGATGATCTGATAAACACTAGTATCCAAAATATTCAAAGAACTCTTAAAGCTTACCTATTAAAAAAATCACAATAACCCAATTAAAAGTTGGCAAACATCTGAAAAGACATCTCATCAAAGAACATATAGAGAAGGTAAGTAAGTGTTGGAAAAGATGTTCAACCCCTTATGTCATTAGGGAATTGCAAATTAAAACAACACGAGATGTCACTGCACACCTATTAGAATGGCTAAAATCCAAAGCACTGACAAGACTAAACACTGCCAAGGAAATGGAGCAATAGAAGCTCTCATTCATTTCTAATGGGAATGCAAAAGGGTACAACCACTTTTGAAGGCAGTTTGGCAGTATCTTACAAGCTAAACATACTTTTGCCATATGATCCTGCAATTATCTTCCTTGCTATTTACTTAAATGAGTTGGAAACGTATGTCCACATAGAAATCTGCACACAAATGTTTATAACAGCTTTATTCACAACTGCCAAAACTTGGAAGTGCAAAGATGTTCTTTAATAGGTGGATTAATATACTACACTGTGGTACATCTATATAATGGAAATTATAATCAGTAATAAAAAGAAATGAACTAACAATCCATAAATATACATGAAGAAACTCTAAATACATATTGCCAATATGCATTTTAAATATGACCAGTCTTTAAAGGATGCATATTGTATAAATTAAACTATTTGACAGCTTGGAAAAAGAAAAATGATGGAGGCAATGAAAAGGTCTATAAATCTCAGGAATTTTTGAGAAGTAGGGAGCAATAAATAGGGGAAGCACAAGGATTTTTAGGTCAGCGAAACTTCTGTATTATTCTGTAAAAATGGATACCTCTTAGTAGACATCTGTCAAAACTCATAGATGGTGCAACATAGTAAGTGAATCCTAAAGTCAATACAGACTTTCAAATGCCAGAATGCTCTGTTCTATTTAGCAAAGTCTGATATCAATAGCAACTATTTTATTAGAGTTAAACCACTGGAGTTTTAGCTGAGTTTACTGACCTGGAGGAATGGAAGTGTCCTCTCTGGCTAACTTAAACCACCTAAAGGAGTGGAGGGAAGTAGAGAAACATTTTAAAATTCTCAAGGGCATAGGCTCATTCAAAGATTGCAAACTAATTATAAGATTATACAATACCGCCTTCCCACATGTTTCAACTACATCACTAAAAGCCTATTCGCCACAGTTCCTTTCACCCTGTATATTATGTCTGACTTTCAACAACAACAAAAATTACAAAAAATGGTAGAATATAAGCACTCAAAATTTTAAGAGACAGAGAAACCATCATATTGGGAGTTAAGTATGGCAAGGATGTAAATTATCAGACATTGAATTGAAAGCAACTATGATAAATATGCTTAAGGATCTAATGGAAAAAGTAGACAACATTCGAGAACAGACTATGGAGATAAAAATATCAGTAGTTTCTAGAAGTTAAGGAAGGGAGTGGAATTTTTAAGGCAGTTAAACTGTTCTGTATAATACTACAATGATGGATACATGTAATTAAACATTTGTCAAACCTACAGAATATATAACACCAAGAGTGAACTCTAATGTAAACTACAGAGTTTAGGTGATAATGATGTGTCAATGTGGCTGCATCAATTGCAACAAACGTACCACTATGCTGCAGGATATAGATTATGGGGGAGGTTATGTGTGGGGGCAGGAGGTACATGGAAACTTCCTGTAGTTTCCACTCAGTTTTGCTGTGAACCTAAAATATTGCAAAGTTCATATATACACATACGTATGTGTGTAAGCAAAGTTGAAAGAAAAAAGATTAAAAAATCAACAATTATCGTTCAAGATCTCAAAACTTTGAATTGACAGAACACAAAGAAAATCACTAAGGACACTGATGATATAATAAATATTACCAGCCATATTAATAGAACCATCCCTCCAACTATATTAACAAACATGGATAATTCACCAAGATAAATCTCATGTTTGATAATAAAATGAACTTTAATACATTTTAAATGAATTTATTCAGAATGTATTTTCTGATCAACAGTAAAATTCTAAATCAATGATAGGAAATTAGTCAGAAAAAAATCCCTGCAAGTGTTTGAAAATTGAAGAAATTATTTCTAAACGAAACCAATGAATTAAAGAATAAATAATAAAAAGATAAAATATTGGGACTGAATTAAAATATTAGCCTAACATAGCTAAATTTGGGGGTGAATGCATCTAAAGTCACACTTAGAGGGGAAAAATAGAACATCAATGTTTATAGTAGAGAAAAAATAAAATTCAAACTCAATAATCTGGACAATGGTGAAGACCACTTTGTGATTTGGTGGAGGACAGCGTGTGCTGACATATATCTGAGGAGTGGGAAAACTGCACAGATGGGAAACCTACACATATGAGTTTATTTTAATCTGCAAAGCAATGTCACTGTAATAAAGCAAAGTTCCTTACCGGAAAAAAAAAAAAAAAACATCAGAATATCAATAATCTAGGCTTCTAACTCAATAAGTTTCAGAGAAAAAAGTAAATTAAAAAGAAGCAAAATAGAAAATAAGTAATAGATATAAAATTAGAAATAAATAAAATTTTAATACAAAACAAATAATGGAATCAAAAGTGGTGTCTTTGGAAAGATTAATAAAATGATAGTCTTCCAGTTAGGCTGAATAAGAAAAAAGAAACAAGACTCAAGTATCATTTGTATTAGCCAACTCAGACTGCAATGGCAAAATACCGTAGACTGGTTGTTTAAAAACTGGGAATCTATTTCTCACAGTCATAGAGGCTGAGAAATTTAAGATCTAGGTGTGGGAGTCTGATTCCCTGGTGAAGAATTTCCTCCTACCATGGTATAGAGAGAAGAGATAGAGAGGAAGAAAGCTTTCTAGTGTTTCTTCTTAGGAGGGCAATAATCCTATTACGAAGGTTTCACCTTCATAACCTTATCTATACCTCAGAACCTCCCAAAGTCTCCTTGTCCAAAACCATCACTCTAAGGGTTAGGGCTTCAACAAATAAATTAAGGGATATAATTCAATCTGTAATGTTATTGTCTTAATTTCCTCAAATTCAAATCCTTCTTATACACAAAATACATAGCAATTCACCCCAACAATCCCCACAGTTGTAACACTTTCCAGCATCAACTCTAAAAGTTAAAGCCCAATGTCTCATGTAAATGTTATTCAAATCAGCTACAAATGAGAGTCAAGATATACTTTATCCTGAAGTTCCAACCCGTGGAACCAGACAGGTTATGCATTTCCAAAATACAGTGATGGGACATGCAATGCCCATTCTAAATGGGAAAAATTAGATGGAAGAAAAGGATGACGATTTGTTCCAAACAAAACTAAAATCTAACAAGGCAAATTCTAATATACTCTAAGTCTTGGAAATAAATGTTTTTGGTTAAATGCCCTGCCTTTGGACCCACTGGGGTAGGAGGACTCTGTGAAGTGGTCTCACTTCCAAAGTTACAAGTGGAGGCTTGATATCAATGTAATGGCCCTGAATAGCTCTAAATCACCTTTGGATCATTTTTGCTTCTTCTTGAAGAATGGTGCATGTTCTCAGATGAATATTCTATGACTTGGTCCTGTAAGACCAAGGATAGAAGAAGTTCATTAAGTCTTCTTTTGTTTCATCTTATCTCTGTTCCCTTAAGTTTAAACTGGAAAATATTTCTGCTCATAAAACTCCATAATCTCCTTATCAAGTGGTAGCCCATCTATAACCTGTTGTTCTTTGAAACATGCTTTATCATTTTTTCAAATATGAACAAGATGAAAAATTTTAATGTTTTACATTCTGGTTTACCTTCTGGTTCCTTTATGCTTATCAATTCCTTATCCAATTCATTTTGATCTTTCTGCATTTTACACTAAGAAGTTAAGAGGAACCAAGTCATTTCTTTAACATTTTTCTTAGAAATCACCTCAGTTAAATACAAATATAATCATTTGGATATTCTATCTTCTACAATATTCTGAAGCATGAACAAAATTTTTAGCAAGGATTACCTGTCCAGTTTCTAGTAACAATTCTTTATTTCTCAGTAGTCTCATAATCAATTCTAAAGTCTAAAGTCAAAATCTAGGACTTCATCAGAATGATCTTTGGCATCCATAATTCTAACCTATATATAAAAATTAATCCAGTTACAATGTAACTGTCACATGTTAAAAAATGTGCTACCCTGCTTTTCAGTACCAAAACATCTGTAAATCAGGGTTATCTAGAGTAACAGATATCCAAAGACCTTAGAACCAGGAGACTAGTGTAGATTCTAGCCTGTGTCACAATCTTAAGGCAGAAGACCTGTGTTTTGACTTGGAGACAGAGAAAAGATTTTTCTTAGTATTTTATTCTACTCAGGCCTTCAACTGGTTGGATGGGATGCACACGAATTGCAGAGAGAAATCTGTTTTACTCAGTCTACTGATACAAATGTTAATCTCTTCCAGAAAAAACCCTCATAAAAATCCCAGAAAGACTATTTAGCCAAATATCTGAGTACCCTGCAGCTCAGTCCTATATATGCTATGTTGTAACATATATATCTTACTGTTGTTTGAGTATACTGAGACCTATTTCCAAATAAGTGTATGGAGCCTTTCTCATGCCAAGAAGCAATTTTCAGACACTAGCAGAATATCCAAGAATTCAACTCAGTTGAGCTCAGTTCTGACACTGTCTATCAGAAATAACATTGGCTACCACAGGTAAAGGGCTCTGTCTCCTAAAATCATCTTCCACTTCAGATGCAAGATCATGCTGTTATCTGAGCTTCTGACCAACTGGTATAATCAGAATCAGGTTTCCAGAATCCTCTCCTCGAGTTCAATGAATTTGCTAAAGTAGCTCCTAGAACTCAGGAAATCTGCTTACACACGAGATAACCATTTTTTAACAAAGAATGTTATTCAGCAAAAGTCAGATGAAGGAAATGCATAAGGAGTCAAGTTCTTAAGGCTATCTCTAGTTCAATGTCAAGGAGTGTTTTAACTATGATATTTCTACCTATTTCATAATTTGGGGTCTTACATCTAAATCTTTAATAAATTTTGAACTAATCTATGTGTATGGTATTAGTGATTGAGTTTCATCCTTTTGCATGTAGCTGTCCAGTATTCCCAACACCATTTATGTAATAGATGGTCCTTGCCACTCTGTAGGTTCTTGGCGCCTTTATCAAAAATTAGTTGGCCATATACATATGGATGTATTTTCTGGTCTGCAATTCTGTTCCAATTATCTATGTTTCTATTTTTATTCCCATACTATGCTGGTTTGATGATTGTTGCTTTGTACTATATTTTGAAGTCAGGAAGGAGGACAGCTCCTTTTGCTTTTCTTTTTTCTCAGAATTATTTTTGCTACTCAGGGTCTTTTGTACTTCCAATAAATTTCAGAATATTTTCCTCTATATCTGTGAAGAACATACCTTTGTGATTTGGATGGCGATTACATCAGTATATTGTCTTAGTTAATCTGGTCATTTTAATAATGTTATTTCTTCCAGTCTATGAATATTGATTATATTTTCATTTCTTTTAAGTTTATGTTCATTTCTATATGTAAAATGATTTTCTTGTAATTAGAGTACTGTTGGGTTTTTTTTCATCTAGTCTCTCTATACCTTTTGATTGATGAGTATAGTCCATTTATATCTAGCATGATTATATGTTAGGGATTACTGCCATTTTGACTCTGCTTTTATCATTTTATCTGTCTATTTATTACCTTGTCTAGCTTTTTTGTCAACTTTCTGGTTTTTTATTTAGGCATAAGAGGATCTTTTAGCATCTCATGTAAGGAAAGTCTTGTGGCAGCAAAAATTTTCAATATTTGTTTGTCAGAGAAAGCCTTTATTTCTTCCTCGTATCTGAAAGAAATCTTTACAGGATGTAGTATTCTTGGCTGACATATTTTATCTTGAAAATTTTTTAATATGTCTGTCTACTCTCTCCTAGTTTGTGAAGTTTTGCTGAGAAGTTGAATGGTAGCCTAATGGGAGTGCTTCATATGCTACTTGCTTTTATTACCTTTTCATATTGTCTCTTTGTCCTGGATTTTTGAAAGTTGAGTAGCTATATATTTTGGTTTAAGTCCCTTTTCATTTAGATAACTAGGAGTTCTTTTGACTTCATAGACTTGTATATTCAGTTCCTTCTGTAAGTTTGGGAATAATATCATTATTTTAAATAAGTTCTCTATTGCCTACTCTCTCTCCACCTTCTGGGATACCAATTATTCTCATGATACTATTTCTACAGAAGCAGTTAGCTCTCAGCGTGAGCGTGTGTAAAATCAAATTCCTTAATTTTAAAATTAAATTTTTGTATTCTTTAATCTGGGTCATTTCTGCATTTATACCCTCCAAGTCATTAATCCATTCTTCCTTTTGATCCATTCTGCTATCATATATTTCTATAACACTCTTAGCCATATTTATTGCATTCCCCCATCCTGAATCTCTGTTAATTTCTTGTTTAAAACTTCACTTTCTGCTTTATGCTCATTACTTGTATTTTAGCTTGTTTAATTGTTTTTCTAACTTCTCATAATTTTTTTACTTCCTTTGCTGAATCCTTTTGTAATTATTTAAACTGTATTTCTGAGAGTTCATTTATCTCTTTATGATTGTTATCTTGATTTCCTTATCTGTTAAGAACATATAATTATCAATTTCTTTAAACTTGTTTTTCAATGAGGTGCCATTGTCTCCTTATGATGTCCTAAGGCTTTGAAGTCTCAAAGTATTTTGTGCTCTCTTTTTTCCTATGAGTGCTTTGCAGCTGAGCTGCTTACTTTTTGTTTTACCAACAAGAGACATCCTGACTTTATTACATATATTTTGGTCTTTGCAGGATGTCACAGTAAGGATCATTTTACTGAACCAAGGAGTGCTGTATAGCTACTGGGTGATGTTGGGGTATAGCCATAGTTGTGGATTGCAGGTTGCAGGTCTGCTTGTAAGTGTAGGTGGCACTAGATTCAATCCTCTGTCAGGAATCCTGTATTTGGGTCAGGTAGTCTATTCATTGTGAAATTGGAGTTCTTCATTGTTTTAGTATGAGCTCAAGTGGTTGGGGAGGAGTACTTTGGCGACTTCCTTGGATTCCCATCAGTGTAGGAATCTCAAGGAACCTCAGCTCCTCCTCCTTGGACTTCATTCAAAATTTCCATCCTGGCCAGATGCAGTCTCTGCAACCCTGCTGCTGCTCCTATAGTTGCCCCACCTAACTTCAGCTACACAGATACACAGGATTCATCTGGTGACCTCTCAATGCAGTCCCTGCTGTTCCCTGAATTGCTGGAGTGCCTTGGGTTTACCACCGTGCTGTGAAGCTTCCCATCATCGTTGTTTAGGAGAGAAGTTTAGTTGTTTCTTTTGCAGTGAAGCTAAGGCATATGGTCAGATGCCACATTAACCCACAACTTTCCCAATATAGTTTTATTTGTATTTCACCAACAATAAGAGATGATGAATATTTTTCATGTACCTGCTGGTCTTGTGTATGTCTTCTTTGAAGACATGTCTATTCAGATCTTGTTCCCATTTTTAATTTGGGCCGTTTGTCTTCTGACTGCTACTTTAACTCTGCTGCCCCTTATGGCAATTATGCCCATCTTGTCTTTGACTGCTGAATATTCTTGATACTTGCCTGTCCAGGATTAAACTACTGCCATTGATTTAGGTTTTCAATTTTGCAGTTACTTTAAAGTCTGGTCTACAGAGAAGTTCATTATAGAACTATTTAAGGCACTCGGGCTCTCTTCACACATTTGTTTCTCAAAGCATTATGAACCATCCCGGCATGGTGAGTAGATCTTAAATGGAAAGTTCACTCCAGAATTCCAGTCTTCCCATGACTTTGAATTCCTTCTTCTCCATTAAAATAAGTCAATTTCAGCATTTCTAATTTACTCACTGTGGACCATCTTTTTGGACAATGTTTCTGTCACTGAAACAACCCAACTGCTAAAGGTCTTCTTAACTCCACATACTGCAACATTAAATGCAGAATCCCTGCATGTGAGGCCATATTAATATGTGTTTCAATTTTATGTTCCTATTATCATTATACCATATAGTCGACAAACATATACCCTGGAATTTTGTCCTAAGAATTGAAAAACTCAAGTAGTTCTTTTGGAACATAGTATATACCTCTTCACAGGTCATACTTTGCATAGGACCTTTAAAAGTCTTCGGAATCTAGTCTAGTTATAAGTCTAGAAGCAAAGAGAAGTGGTGGAAGTGTTCCTTATGAGAATTTGTTGTCTTGACTGACAAACGCCTCAGGGAAAGGCATTACAGTTTCCTCAGGCAATGCAGAGTTAATCATTTCTTATGCCATTGGAGAGGTAGCTATCTCAGGTAGGAATGTTGCTAACATTGAGAATGGATAGACCTCTTCTAATGGCAAATAAGACATCATTATATAGAGGCTCACTGTTTCCAGCTTCATCAGAGTCACCCCAAACATCCCCATGTTAATTTACAGAATTCCATTTCTTCATAATCGATACCCTTATTTTAACAGCAGATACCTTATGAGGCTCTAAGTTCAACTTGCACTATAATTCAACCAACTGAAGGATAAAATTCTGCATTTGATTTTCAGTAACCTCAGCCCTTCTGCTCCAGCAGATAAAGGTCTCCTTTAGGCTACACTCAGAAATTTTCCAGTAATTTCTACCTTGTATTGGGAATTTAAATTATTCAACTCACCCTTTAAAAACTTAGTCCAGGAATATCAGAAGCAATCATCCAATCTCATTATATTCTTTAGATTTCCAAAATGTTTGAGAGTGTGCCTTCTCACTGTGCCTTCACATTCTTGAGGTGGAATGTGTTCGTTATCTGTTTTCTCTTCTTATAAGGGCACTAATCCCATGGCGACAGCCTCACCTACATAACTTCACCTAAATAAATCCAAATATATACCAGAGACCCCATTTCCAAGTATCATCACAATGGGGATGTATGACTTCAACATATGAATTTTGAGAAGAAACAATTCAGGCCATAGCACCAATATTCAAAATGAAAGAGGTATCATCACCAAAGAAATTAAAGACATTAAAATAATAGTAAAGTAATATTGTAAATAACTTTGTTAGTCATTCAAGCAATTTGGAGGAAGTATAGAAATTCCTTGATAGAAAGGCACACATTTCTTGAATGACACAAATTGCTATAACTGATTTATGAAAAACAGAAAATCTGAATCATGCTCTGTTTATTAAATAAATGGAACTTTCAATAAAGATCTTCACATTGATGTAACTCCAGGGTCAAATGACTTCACTAGTGAATTCTATCAATCATTTAATTCTATATAAACTCTTTTAGAAAAGAGGGGTACTTACTTATTATATTAGATCAATGTATCAAGTATCTATTGCTGCATAACAAATTTACCCAAAATGTAATGGCTGGAAAAATTATTGATTGGTTTCAGTTTTCCAGGTAATGAATTTAAGTGAAACTTAACTGGGTGTTTCTGACTTACATGGGCTTGTTGCAAGACTGCAGGCAGAATGTTGGCCCGGTGTACAGGCATTTCAGGAGTCAACTAGGAGTGGATTTGCTTCCAAACCCACTCAGAAAGATATTGGCAAGCCTCAGAAGTATGCTTTCAGACTCACTGGTGCATGCTGCTCCACAGCAATGCCTCAGAACACTGTAGTAAGAAAGCAAACCAAGAGTGAGGAGGAACACTCCAGATGTGACATGCCATCATTTCTGTCTTATTGTATTCTTTAAAGACATTGAGTAAATCTAGCCCACATTAAAGTGGACAGAGCTATGCAAGAGTATGAATGGCAGTGTGCCCAATGGCCTGGCAGGTGAAACCAGGCATAGCCCACCTGCATACTCAGCGTCATAACCCCCACAAGAGCAAACCTTAGACCAGGGATTCAAGTTTAACTATCAGGACAGTGAATTGCCTCTGGCTCCAGCACCCAGTCATGAATGCATCCGGATCAATAAGGAAAGCTGATGGACGAATTCAACATGGGGGACATGCAGTACGTGACCAGCACAGACCCCTACCAAGAAACAAAAGTATGACATCAGTTGAAGAAGACCACCAATAACTTCAAAGGACAATGTCACCTCGGCCAATCAGGAACTGAAACCTGGTGTGCAGACTCCTCTCTCCATCCCCCTTCCTCTCCATGTGGGATTTTCCCTTAAAAACTCAGGCCGCCGGCAAGGCCTCGAGTCAGCCTTCCCACTAATGAGGTCTTAGCCTCCTGGCTGGCTCCATCCTCTCTCTCCCTCTGCTCCCCACTAATGGATCCCCAACTTGCTTACTCGCTGCACCTGTCTGGTATGTGGAGCGACCCTGAACTCATGGGGTCTGGACCTCCCTTGGTCAGCTCCATCCATTTACCCTCTGATTAAACCTCTGATTAAATTTCTGCTTGCTCACTCATCTAACTCTGCTGTGGGTTCTTTGAGCTACCCGAAAACCCCCACACTCTGGTCCTTTGTTCTAGACCTGGGGCCGGGGAAACAACCAATGACAAACAACTAAAAAGAATAAATAAAGTGTTTCTTTGTCTTTTCTCCTCCTACCTACCTGCCTACTTGCCTTCATTTCTGCCTGTACCTTTTCTTTGAAAAAGAGAAAAAGTCTGGATAGCAGAAGGTCTGGATTATTACAGGGGGCCATCTTAGGGTTTGTCTATCTCAGTCAGTAGGATCTTAAAATCACAGTTCAATAACCCTCATAAACTCAACAGTCAAATCCAGAAATAAATGAAAAAGATAATACACCTAGACTAAGCAGGGTTTATCCCTGAATAATCAGTTAGTTTGGTATTTAAGAATCAATCAGTATACTTCACCAAAGTAATAGATAGAAAAAACTTTGACAAAGTATTTTCATATTTATAACAAAACCTCAGAAAATTGAGAAAAAAAATGAAATTTCTTAACCCAACAAAGGACATCTAAACGACAACAACAAAACATTCCCTGAAGCTGGCACATTCCATGGAGAATGTCTGAATGCTGTACTGGACACTCAGTTCAGACCAATAAATAAATAGAAATTAAAGGCATAACACATAACTCGGGAGTACGATTCTTCATTCACAAAGGTCATGAGTATTCATGTTGAAAATTTTAAGGTACTTGCCAGAAAATTGCTTATAAGTAAGTTAAATAAGATTACAAGATACAAGTTTAATACATAAAAATCAGTGGCAGATCTATAGATGAACAGCAGAAATTGAAGTTAAAGAAATTAAAGTGTTTAAAATAGCATCAAAACATGTCCAGCATTTAAGAACGATGTTTTAAAAACTATGTGCAAGCAATGCAGGGAAAACTACATAACATTCCTGAGAGAAGATAATAAAGAACTTAATACATAAAAATGATGCATGTTCATGGATCAAATGACTCCATATTGTTAATATGGCAGTTCTCCCAAACTGACTGTGGAGTCAAAGAAATATCAGTCAAGGCCCCAGCAGCCCGTTTGTGCATGTGCATGTGCATGTGTGTGTGTTTGTGTGTGTGGGGGGGGGGGTGTAAATCAACAAAATGACTCTGAAATTTATACAGAAATTCGAAGAATGTAGAATAGCTAACACGGTTTTGGAAAAGTGCAAAGCTGACGGAATTATTTACCTTATTCAAGACTTACTAAGCACGAGTGTATGGAGAGCAGCATGAACACATACACAGGTGAAAATGGGACTATATGCTGCAGTCCTGTTAATAGAACTTCCTGTGATGAGGCAAATGTCCTATATTTGTGCTGCCCAATGAAGTAGTCATTAGTCACACGTAACTATTAAGCACTGAAATGCAGCTATTGGAACTAAGGATCTAAATTTTAAAATTGTTTTATTGTAAATCATTTAAATCTAAATTGCCACATCTGATTGGAGGTTATTGATTAGACAGTGCGGACATAGTGAGTTCATACATGAACCTACAGATATGGCCAATTGATTTTTGACAGAGGTGCTAAGGTAGTTGCATGAGGGAAAGAAAGTCTTTTAACATAAGTTTCAGGAGCTTCTAGATATCCATATGGAAAAAAATTGAACCTCTATGTTTACCTCATACCATTTACAAAAATTAACTGAAAATGGACCACTGATTTTAAAATAAAAGATAAACCTTAATATTTTAAATAAAATATATGCAAAATTATTTGCAATCATAAACTATTTGAATCAAATTAATTTTTAATTTGATATTTCAAAAGTATGAATTATAAAACAGAAACATTTTAAATAGAATCATCAAATTCTAAAACTTCTGCTCTTTGAAATATGACATTAAGGCAATGAAAGGCAAGGACTAATCATTGCAATACATTTATATGACAAAAATCTTGGATCTAAATATATACTTGTAAAAATTTAACAATATGAATATATAAACTAAATGTGAGCAGATTTGAACAGATACTGCATGAAATAATACATGACAGGCCAACAAAAACACGAAAAGTTGATCAACACCATTAATCATTAGGTCAATGAAAATCAAAACTGTAATAACTGTACACGCACGCAAAAATGACTAAAATTGAAATTGCTAACAATACCATTGAAATTCTCATACATTTGGAGCAGAAATGGAGCAGAAAATAGTACAACTATCTTAGAAAAGTTTGTATACAGTTAGATATACACTTAGCAAATTTCTTGGGGTGTTAGCTATACACTTAGATAAATGGTCTAGTAGTTCTCCTGGATATAAACCTAATATAAATAAAAACATATCTCTACACACAGACATGTATAGTAATATTCATGGAGGTGCTGGGGCATCATCACAGTCATCAGTCACCCCTTGTCAAGGCTACTCAACTGAATACCCTGGACCTGGAACATTCCTCTATATGGATACCAGATATCAGATGATGCTTGGCTCCAGATTCTTCTTATTTACTAACACAAACCTTCCCCAACTGATTCTGAGAAGGAAACTTCCCTGCGCTGCTCAAGCAAGTGCATTACCTGGCACCTGGCAAACTTCACCAGTGTATCTGTCCTTGAAGAAAAGCAGATCTTTATCCCATCAGACATCCGTTTGGACCTGCTGGCCATGGGAGACCACTGCACACGACAGGCCCTGATCCTGCTGCCTCTCTTTGTGAGTAAAGCTTGTTATGTTGAGACCTCCTCTGCAACTCAGAACCCACAAATAGTCAGGGAGCTTTATCTGTGGGCTTATGCTTCTAAAGCTAAAGTCTCTGTGTCTTGCTTGCAGTGAAAATCCTGACTTGAGATTGGTAGCCAGATCATCCCACTCAACAGGAGGTATATTAGTATTGAACTAAACTGTAAATAGTCCAACTTTCCATCAGGAGTGCAAAGAAGATAACTAGTGGTATATGTATAAAATGGAATCTTACTCACCATAAAAGGAGTTCACTGTTACTACATCCGAAAACATGATTGAGTCTCCAAAGCATTATGTAGAGCAAACTTGCCAGTCACAAAAGAATATACAGTGTTTGCTTTCATTGATTATATTCTAGGAAAGGTAAATCTAATATAAAGTAATAGAGTACAGACCAATGGGTTCCTGGGT
Organism: Solenodon paradoxus; assembly: GCA_004363575.1. Classification (NCBI taxonomy): domain Eukaryota; kingdom Metazoa; phylum Chordata; class Mammalia; order Eulipotyphla; family Solenodontidae; genus Solenodon; species Solenodon paradoxus. The sequence continues at coordinate 2,386,766 of RJWH01000018.1, forward strand.
TTGGACTAGGTGGGGAGGAAATGGACTAAGAAGGAGCACTCTTTTGGGAGTGATGGAAATAATTTATATCTCTTTGTGGTGCTAGTTAAAGGGGCGTGAAACTTAGCTGAACTGTACACTTAAAATGTGTGCATTGATTATAAATTATACCTCAATAAATTTGATTTTTAAAGTTAAATAGCTGTAAATAGACTAAATTCTCCAATGAAAAAGTAAAGATTGCTAGACTCAATTTTTAAAAGATATTGTTGCTTAAACATGAAGTTTCCAAATGCAAAATGATTCAGAAAAAAGTTAAAAGAATGGAATGACACAGCAAGCATTAATAAAATAAGACTGCTGTAAACAATGAATTTAGGTATAAATACTGCCTTAGCAAGATGACCATGATTGATTTAGTGGGAATAAAAGTATATAGCACATTGTGGGTGTATGCACATGGATCACAGCCCTAGCAGGAAGGAGCAGGCCGGTAAGGCTGAAGTGTGATGAGGACTGTGTTTCTAGGAGTCAGGGGATCACCACAGGATGAGAAGCCACCCGAGATGGCGACTCCTGGAGTTGCTGCCATCTCATTGTGTGAGGGGCAAGACTAAGGAGCACAGCTTCAGCTGGCAGAGCAGCAATGGGTAGGGGACAATGTTTGGGAGAAGAGGAGCAAAAGGGACACGAAATCTCTTCCCTTCTTCTCTCACTAACCAAACACTAGAAGAGCAGTCAGGCAGAGATCAGCCTCTCAGAACCCTGAGAAGGTAATAAAAAGTACAGGGGACAAATGCCAAATCATCTGTAGCACTCTGTGGAAGCACACACAGAAATAGCAAAGCAAAGCAAAACAATAGAACGCTAGACAAATTTCTTATGCATTTAAACCTCTCTCTCCCTCTCCCTCTCCTTCCCCTCCCCTCCCTTTCCCCTCCTTCTCCCTCTCTCTCCTCTCTCTTCTCTCTCTTCTCTCTCTCTCTCTCTCTCTTTCTCCCCCGCTCACATCGCACACTCCCATCATATATCTGCCTTCAAATGCTTTTATGAATCTGAAAAAAATGAGTGAAAAAGAAAAAAAAGAAAATGAAGTATCTATATGTTTGTCTATAGACCTGCCACTGATTTTTATGTATTAAACTTGTATTTTGTAATCTTATTTAACTTACTTATAAGCAAAAAAAAGAAAAAATTTTGTACATACACCACTAGTTATCTTCTTTTCGCTCCTGATGGAAAGTTGGACTATTTACAGTTTAGTTCAATACTAATATACCTCCTGTTGTGTATATTAGTTTTATATCTTATGACTATACACTGAAATAAAGTGGCATCACACACATTATATGACGCAAAGTTAAATTTCATAAGACCTGCAAATATTGATGGCTGTGGCTCTAAATTGTCTCTCTTTTCTATTAATTGTCAAAATTCCTTTGAAAATATTTTCATCTTGACTTTCTTCCTTCCACCAAAATTAAATACACAATGAAACTGCTTCAAACAGATCATGCTGTCGATTACCAAATGGCATCACGGCTGAACCTAAAGTGACAGTTCATGACCACTAAAACTTGTGCAGAATTATGCTTCTGATCTTTGAAAGTGGCTAAATTTAGAATTCATATGTATAGAAGTGCATGAGTGAGTATTGTGTGTACACGTGAACATGTACATGCGTTTGTATCTAATGTATGTATGTTTGTATGTACATGGAGTATTTTCTATTGAAATGGAACAGAAACTCAGTTATTCTCTATGGACATTCTTTTCTTTTTATTTTTTGAGAGAGGAAAGGGGAGATGAGAGAAACATTTTTTTTTTTTTTTTTTGGAGGCAGGAAGAAAGGAGCATCTATTTATTTATCTATCCTTCTATTTATTTACTTCCTTCCTTAGACTCTTCATCCTGGTCCTAGGTCTCTAACCTGGGTCTTTGGGCTTTACACGCTCGCACGCCAGTGTCCCAAGCTGTGCGAATCACGAAAACTCTCTGGACACTCCTGTGAATTATTCTATGCGGTTTCTAGTTCTAACTTCTTGTTTCTGTTTTGTTATTCTTCCTCGTCTGTCATTCTCCTTGGTTACACCTGAAGTGTATGTTGGGTGGTGTGCCCTCTCTGTGGACACAATCATTTGTACAATTGTTTTCTACTGAAGCAAGCTGGGCGGCCAGCAAGTTGCTTTAGTCTGGGCTTTTGGATTCGTTTGTTTGTTGTGACAATGCAAATCAACTAAAAATCTTGGTAGCTCTCCATTGATTTGCTTTCAGTTTTTTGTGCGCCAGTATGGATACCTAAATTCTGTCTTAGACATAATTCTAAGCACAAATTATTTTCTTCTACCTACTCTGGCCCTCTTTGTTAGTATAATGATGAATACCTTTATGCCATAAGAAATAAGAGGTGGAAAGATCATACTCTATCTGATCTCTTTCAGAGGACTAAATCTCTTTGTTCTCTGAGAAGTTTTACTGAGACTTTGATGCTCAAAGTATTTTTCAGACTTACCTCTTACTGTCTGAAGTCTAGGAACAATTCACCTTTCCTTAGCATTGGAACCTCCAAGTATATAGTTTCCTATTCCTTCCTATTTCTTATTATAAAGCAGTCAATTATTTCATGAATTGATCTATTTTAATACTTTGACAAAAGTAGCCAATAGTGGTCAATATAAACTGATAGGCTTACTATGTCCAATCATTTCTTCTTCTCGACTAGGGGCAGTTCATTCCCCCTGAAGGCATTTGTCAAAGTGTGAGAACATTTTTGCTTGACGAAACTAGGAAGATGCAATGACACCAAGTGCATCCAGACCAGAAAGGCTGCTAAACTTCCAACAATGCACAAGGAAGGCACAGCACAAAACTCATCCTAGTATCAATTGTGCTTAAACTGAGATTTAGAGGTGCATGTTCAGGACTTACTGTGGGTGATAGTATAATATGTTTTTCTATTTCCTATAGCAAAAGGTGCCATTTTTCTAACTTTATTTATTTTGCCACTTAGTACCAATTTAATGTTAGTGCTAAGTTTATGTCAGTATTAATGCTTTGGTTACATTAAAACTACACTTGGGCTTTCTATCCATGAGGAGCACACTATTATGTTACCACATTCACTAATTAACATCTGAGAAATTATTGATCTTTAAACCCCACTCCTCACCAGAAATGCTCGATAGAATAAAGCTTGGTAACAAACATAGTTTCCAACTTTGTACTCCATTTGATTCATAAATATATACATATATACACACATGTGTATTCTTACATATACACACATACATATATGTATATTATGTAGGTGTATGAGGGATATATATAAATATACTTATATATGAGAAATATATAGAGAGAGGATATACATATTTTTCTAGATAGATATTAGGTATGTATATAACTGTCATAATCTATAGACAGATGATAGAAATAAAGATACATAGATAGATAGATAGATAGATACACAGGCTTAGTTTCTTGCATGACATCACAGGAAAATATCTCCTGAATTGAGCATGAGCTTTTTAGGATGCTTTTATTTTTCACTTTTTTCTCGGAAGTCCAGTTCATTCTTGTCTTTTTGCACCTTATTATAGCTAAATTGAAAATGACAACAGGTGACATAAGAATTAAAACAACTTATCTAAAGATCTTTTTGAATCTTGAACATATGGTTTGTCTGATCTTGTTTTTTGAAATATAGTCTACCGCTAAGCCTTTGGATATGTTCACACTAAATCATTTTCTTCTCTTTGCAAATGGCACTCATCACGTGCAAGGAAAATAGCAAAGGTTATCTTACTCTGCAAATAAGGTAACTCATCTAATTCTAATAACTATGGTCTAATCTTGGCTCTTCCAATAATACTAGAATAATTGAAAACCATACCATGAGCAAATCTAAAAGCACCAAAATGACATAAAACTAATTAATCACTATCAATTGAATATGTGCCCTATCCGCTCAGCCAGCTCAGCTCCTCTTGACTTTGTGGATGGCATTCACTCAGCTCAGTGTGCACATCAGTTCTGCAAAAACCAGTTCTGTCTCTTGGTCATTTATGAAAGTGGTTTAGTACTACAAACTCTTTCTATCATAATTCTGCTGGTCAATACTATCATCTTTTAGAGACTGCCTCCTTCTTCAAGGAGCTCATGGACTTGAGCTCTGGATTTTTGCATCTCAGAGCTTTGAAAGAGTTTCTGGGCTGCATTTCCTTTTAAAATGTGTTCATTTTCTTTCAAGATCACATAGGAGATCTAGTCACCGGCATTTTTATTTCTTAGGAAGCACCACAAAGGTCGATAATAATTTCCCCCCTTTATTTATGTGGTATTGGCGGTATTATGTGCAAAATGTAGTTAATCCCTTTGTAATAAAGAACATGCCCATCATCCTCAATGCTAATAATACTTTTTTAATCAATGCACAATCGTGCACCTTATCTTTTATTTTTCTTGAACTTAAAAACTATAGTTTCTTCTTCATTTTTAATAAACCCACAATATGGTCTTATGCAAGTGCCTTAAGTGTTCAAAGCAGCTATTTCTTTATCTATTGCAAGGGGAAAACAATGGCACTTATTACCTGTTACAAAGTGCCTGCAGTGATGAATAAATGGCATCTAGTATTCTTATTCTTACTCTGACTATTATTATTCAGTGGCTGTTTGGCCTGAACTATGTTTATTCCCAAGAGTAATGACCTGTTCTGTGGGAGGAAACAATAAGGAGAATCTCAGCTGATGTCCCAGGGTCATTGCATCTGCAAGAATGGGGTAAGGACTGTGTCAGAGGCTGACGATTAGGAGAGCAACAATTTTCACATATATGGATAAAGCTCCCTATGAGGAGATAACCTAGGTCATAAAATATTATAAACCTTGTTAGCATAGCCAACAAGAAGTTTCAAGGTATTCTCCTTCTCAGGTATGTGCCCTTCCTTAGAAAAAGAAAGAATCCTCCGTGACATTTACACATTCATATAATACATATTACTCTTCCCAGAGACATCTTTCCTGCATAAAGATTTTTTAAATGTACATCTGTCTTAAAAGTATCATTTCCGGGTGTACTGTTGTGGCTTGGGTGGCTGAGATGCTGGTGTGCAGACCATGTACGAGTCAAGGACATGAGTTCAAGACTTGGGAGTGGGGTGAAAAACCAAAATGAGCAAGTAAATAAATAAAGATGTTTATTCACCTCTTCTTTCTTTTCTTCCTTTAATGCTTCTTCCTTCTCTACCTTCCTCTCTTAAAAAAAAGAAGGAAATAAAAGTAGTACAGACACATTCTTCCCTTAAGAGGTCTGGGGTTCTGACAACAGACCCCGGAGTTAGTGTATGTCAGCGGGATGCCTGTCCATTAAAATTTCCTCTAAGGAGAAAAGCAGTTTTTATATTTCTCCTATAGTGTTTAAAAATATATGCTTATTAACAGTACAAGGTTACAGTTTGAGGCAATCTTTATATCATTGTTTTTCAACGACATGATACAAATAGTGCTCTGTTATTCTGGATATGCTAGAGCAATGACTATTTTTCAGTCATCAGGCCCAAAGCTGGCAAAAAGATTGTAGCAGAGTAGATTAGTCTTCAAAAATATTCACTCTATGGGTGGATTTATTTATTGACATCCTTGATTCTGTGCTTGTCTATAGGACTTACTCTAGCCAGTGAGGTGATATGAGCATAAAGTGAGCAGAAGTTTAAGGACTGATTTGCGGGGGGGGGGGGGGGGCTTGCTCTTTTGTCCCCTCAGTTTTTGCCTTGGAAAAATATGTCTGGGATTATCTGCTGGCCCCAGCAGGAGGCTGAGAGATAGTTGAAGCACAGCAGAGCTCTAAGGCTAGGCCAGACTAATCAGCTCCCCACAGACACCTAAGAACAAGTGATTATTGTCTTAATCTACTGAGCTTTGGTGGTTTATTACGGGGTATTTTTTTGGCATACAGCTGTAGCTGACTTAATCGGCACAGCATGTGACACTGCATCGTGCAACACACTTGTGCTGGTTTCTATATTTAATTTATTGAATATTTAAGTTCAATGCAGATACCAAAGAATATTATAGGAAATTCTGATAAACAGAGGCCATCAAAGGGGGACATCAGAAACCAGCTAGATGACTCCCACTTCCTTTCTCTGTTGTTTAAGACATTATTAAAATTAATGACTACTTCATACCACTGTGACTGTGCTTAGCACATTCTTTGAGACACCCTGTTGGTATCCTAGTCTAGTCTCCACCCACCATTCCTTCTCCCAAATCAATTTCCATGGACAGCTAAGGATGTCCTGAGACCTAGTTATGGCCAGGAAGATGTAAAAGCAGACGTATCTCACTGGGAATTCTAAGATAATGTTTTGAATTATAAAAACGCTGATGGCATGTTCCATCTGTCATGTCTAACCTTTCTGTATGGAATAATAATTCCATTATGATGGACAGAGTGCGGGAACCAAATGTGGTGACCACAAATTGATGCCTGAGAAAAAGGCAAGAGATGTACAGAGACAGTCTATCATCACTGAACTTCTGAACCAATGACAGCAGCACTCTGTTTTCTAGGCTCCTACTTATATCTGAAAAAAAAAAAAAAACCTCCTCCTTAAATCAGTCTTTGTGACTTGCAGCATTTGTAAGTCACTCTATTGCACTCTATGGCAAGAAAAAGGAAAAAGTTTATACCATGGCAGAAATCCCCCATGTTAAACTTAATAAACTAGCTATTCTCCATAACCACAATCATCTTGATATCTATCATTATCAGTCCCTCAACACTTCTGTTACCTGAAAATAAAGGTATTAATATATGAATAAAATTAAATAATTTCTCATTTATTTTTCTACTGTATTCAAAGAAACAAAAGACACTTTAAGATTGGAGTTTATACCCTTGGTGAATGAACAAAAGAAAATTTTCTAGACTGATTAAAGATGAAATGTTTTTGAAAAGGTTATCCATATATCAAAAGCTCAAAACATCAATCTCGAATAGTCAGTAAAATTTCGGTGTGCTATAAGATACAATTAACTTGTCTTCAGAGTATTGCAGGGTCTCCTGTAAGCCTAATTGTGCACTCTTTCCATGGTTTTCTTGTATTCTCAGTAGAGAATAGGAAATCGTTAGCTTAGTCATTAATTGGTAAAGATTTCTTTCCACCAGTGAATTTTCATTGAATATTAACACATGATTAACCCCACCTCACATATTAAGGAAATGAAGTGAAACCACGTGAAACCCTGAAAATATTCAGTGCCTTTTTGAAATCTACTAAATAATTCCAGATCACGGATCCCATGTCTGTGTTCAAACGCTAAAATTATGTGCCCCTGTTTCATGATAAAAGCATAAGTGGTGCAATTATAGAGTTTATAAAGCTTACCTCAGGAAGAGGTCAGTAAAAATCAATTTCATTCTGATTTCTTTTCTTGAAGTCACAATCACTAAGAATTTAAGTTGCATGTGTCATGTATATTTGACTGACACCATAAAGTCCTCATCTAAATTCAAGACCTACATTGCTTGGATATATTTGAACATTTTTTATTGAATTAAGTCATGAGACTTGAATTCTGATTGGAATGGGGCTAGATCATACCAAACAGGTTAGTTCTGAAATTAGTTTGACTCAATAATAAAAAAGACAGTAAATCCAATTTTACTTTAGTTCTGTTGTGAAACAAAATCAAAGCCATCAAAATGAAAACTTCCCTCATCACAAATATAACTTGCAAACTACACTGGATATATAAAGGAAATAGATGACAGCTAAAATAGACAGATAAAACCAAATGAAGGTTTGCTAAAAGCAAAAGGAAACCAGTGATAGAAACAGAGCATAAGACAGCAGGAAGCCTAAGCAACAACTGTGAAAATGTGAATAAGCACATTTGGTAACCATCCTGCAATCATGGACACCTGCTGAACAGGACGCTTTCTCTTCATTAATCTGCTAGAAAATGGAAGGTTTACTTGTCCCACGTCAGACAGATGGAACATAGCTATGGGATGAGTACCTCATCAAAGAACTCATTTCTTTTCTTTTAAAGAGAATAGGATTGAATGATGGTGAGGAGGAGGGAAAAGGAAGTCTTCTTTCCTATTTGATCTGCTTCCTTAACAACAGTCAGGCAACAACTGGGAAAACGAAATGCAAGAACACATTTTTCTCTGTAAACTGTACACTTCACTGAACCCCCAAATGATGAAACACCAAGACAGGGAAAGGACATGGTGCATTAATAACTGACTATCCCAAGACTTTTTGCCTTGATTGTGGAAAGCTGTTCCTACTGCATTATTTCCTGGTTGCTAGACCTAAACTACAGTCCTTCTGCGATGTCCCTTTGTGTTGAGTTCACACCTCAAAGATGTTTGTTTAAAGATGCTAACCTCCTGTTCAGCCACAGTGAATGCATATTAGAAACCCTCAGTAAAAATCAGGGCATTGGAATGACATTCAGGATTAGTTCTCCAGGAGAGAGCTATCAGAAGCAGAGGAAAAGGGGCTAAGATTATAGCGCCCCCCTTCTTGTCGTTCTTCCTTCAAGCTCTTTGAATGAAGAAGAGAAAAGTCACAGTCTCAAGGAATATGTAGTCAGGCAGATCAGTATCCCCACAGGGAGCCATTTCTTTGATATTTCCTTTTTGAAAGAAAACTTGAACTTTGAATAGCCATACAAGGTCACTGAACATCTCTAGTCAGTTCATCTTTCGCTATCTTAACCCCAGAATTCTAGAGAGGCCAGAGTCTTTGCTTTTCTACAAAATTCACTTGATCTCTGGTGTTTAGGAACTTCTCACCATTCATCCATCACATATACCTGGTTCTTTCACGAGACCCAGCAGTGTTTCCTCCAGAAAACTACCCTACCCAGGCAGGCATCAGAGCTCCCTCCTGTCCGCTTCTGTAGTATCTTGAGAATGCACCCATTAGAGCAATTTTACAGGTTGACTACTTTTTCTAAAGACCACAAACAACTTGAAGACCAGAACTTGATCTTGTTAATCTTTTCATCCTGAACAGCAGGTGCATGCAGATACTCTAAAACATCAGTGTGCTAGTGAATTAAGAAATACTTCTTCTCTTTTTGTATTGTACTTGATACCAGTTCCATTCTCAGTAAAGAAAAAAACTACTTGTTGATTAACTCCAATTGACAGAGCCCCTTCTTCAGCACTGACATCAATTTGGTACATTCTCCACCTCTGTTAAGATTTATAAAACCGATTTTTGTTAATAGTTCACTATAATTTTTCAGATGATGAGTTGCTGAGGACAAATGTTGACATCTCTATTTGGCTTTTTGTATTTAAATTGTGTTTTTCCTCAATTAAAGTGTTGGACTCAGGAATGCAATAAAAATCCAGTGTCTTTGGAAAAGAAGAAAGTTGCCATATGAAGCAACCTTGTCCGGGCACTGCAGGCGCAGCCCTGTTATTTCTCAGAGGTGTTAATGACGTGTTGGCTGTTTTCCTGCAAGGTCCGTGTAGTGGGTGGCAATGCAGAGACGACAGCCTCAAAGTGTGCTTGCTTCAGTCCAAGTTCATTCAAATCAGTCTGCTCTCTGTCTCCTGAACACTGACCCTCTAGAGAAATTGATGAAGCGTGGTAGTCATCAGATTATCATTACTGTGACCAGGAAGCCAAGTCTGTTTGATTTTGGCTCCACGAATGTTACATTTCTGTGAAAAACAAAAGGAAGAAGGCTTTAATCATGCCTCCATTTACATCATACAAGATCCTCACAAGGTGAAATTGTCTCTCTCATTGAACATCAGTTCTATTTTTTAATTTTATATTCGGATCAGGAATGAGCCCAGGAGAATATGGATTTTTCTTTTCTTTCTGAAACACAATAAGTTGAAACAACTAATGTCAATACTTGGAGAAAAGAGTTTTAGGAAAAGAGTTGATGCTTGGCTTTTCACCATGCTTAGTACTGATGAAGACCCAATGCTTCATTGTCATAGTTGAGACCATGGAATTGGTATAGTCTTTTCGTAGAAAGAAGTCTATGAGATGAGATGGCCATTTCTGGTGGCCTCTAGCAGCAGCCCCCAGAATTCCAATCCCCAAAGAGAAACTGGGGAAGATAGCAGGACAGCATGACAAGTTCCAAAGTCCCAGTTATCACCTTTCACTGCTCAACCCATTAGAGAGAGGTGTAGAGAAAGCACCCCACTTCCTCATGGCTACCGACACATTTTTAAAAAACAGAAATATGTTGCTAATAACACTCTGCATCCGTCCCTCTTCCGATCCCAATATAAAGATGATGACAAAGATTTTATCATATGAAATGCTGAAGTAATAAGTAAATATCAGCCTGACCATGGCTAACAAATGGGATTGAAGTAGGGGAGAAAAGCGCTTTCTATAAATAGCAAGAATGGTGTCCCCAAACCCATTATCTGAATTATTCAGTATCTAACACCTTAAAAAATGCACCTTCAGGTTCCACAGATTCCTTCCCCCCCGCGTGTCAGAGCAGAGCAGGGTGCGCGTGAGCAGATGGTCTCCATGTACACACCCCCACTTAGCGCTGTGCCAAGCTTATGCTTCCTTCACTTTCTTCATGAAAACAGCCATGCTGAAAATATGTTTGCGGATGGCACAGAAATGATGTGCACATTTTAGCCTTCATGTCAAAGCAGGAAAAAATTCAGAGCCATAACAAGTAAAAACACAAACCACTGAAAAGTATTTTTTTCTCCACCAGGAAATAATCATTTCCATGCCTAAATATAGTGAGTCACAAATGCATTGTGTTACACAGAGAGAAAAGAGGCATGGATATTATGGGCATCAAGACAGAAATCTTGGAATAGGATCAGGCATCTCATGGTGTAACAAAGGGTTTTCAGTTCTTGCAATTTTAGAAAACAGGCTCTGCTTCCATGGTGAGGGAAGCGGTAAAGAAGAAAGCGAGTTGGCTTATTAAATGTCACCTTGTTTTTCACTTCGGTATCTGCTCTAATATTTTTTTGCTCTCTTTTTTATATTATGCCAAGTACAATCCCATCAGGAAGTTTAGGTCAGGATGAAATGAAAATTATAATTGATAAAACAAACATTAAAAATAAGAAAAGCTCTGAGCCCTCTAGTAATTATTTAGCTTTCCAAGGTACATCACCTCTGAGTCCACAAGGAGAAATCGCCTCCATGACTTCTGTTTGTTCTGAAGTTCACAATGAGTACTTTAGCTTCTGCGCTCTGCATTCTGCATAGTAGATGTCTACTCATTAGAAGCATTGTCTTAGACATGCTATCAGAAAATGCACAGGGCCAAGTCCTTCTTATAAGCCATTTAACCCCACAAATCATAGACTTATCATACTACTTGAGAGATGAAAGAGAGTTAGAGAGCAATTCATTCTTCCAGAATATAGTTATCAATTCTATAAGTAACAGTCTACCCATTTATGCTAAAGTGTATAACATGTTTAGAGATGATCAACTCCCTACCAATTTCTATTCTTAAGAACTACGTGCTCTGCTTCATTAGTTCAAGAAATATCCACTTATTGCCATCGAAATCATAGTCCCCTTTTTGAGCGCTGAAAATATTAAAGGACATAATGAAGTCCCTGCCCTCAGGAGCTCACAGCCTAGTTAGGGAGTTTGACAATTAAAGTGTTTCAATGAAATGTGATTATTGTAGGAAAGGAAATTCTACTGCAATCACTTTTCAACACTCTTTACACTTCCTTATTACCTTTATCCAAGCTTGTAATTACATTTCTGTTAGCATAATTATTTGTTTAATTGTTGTCTCCCTTGCTAAAATGTAAACTTTCTGAGAGAATGGACTAAATCAGATCAGCCATTATCTCCAGAGCCAGAAGTGCCTCGAACACATAATAAATATGTATTGAGAACGTGAACAACCGATTAACTTTAGAAAAATATTTTAGCAAGGGAAACACAAATGGGATAAGAATGTTGCAAATGGACAAGAAGCATCCAAAAAGGCAGGCGACAAGAGAGTGGGCACGTTAAGAAGCAACAGTGTTCCAGCATGGAAGGAACTTAGAACTAAAGAGAGGTGAGACTGAGCAGGAAATGTCCTGGATTATGAAGTGACCTGATGTCATGCTAAGGAGTTTGGATTTCTTTATTATTCCAATGGAGGTCTACTAATATGAGAGTGATATGATCACTTTACATTTTAGAGGGAATGGTCGACAAAGCTTTAAAGAATAAGTGGGTAGGAGAAGGGTGAAAAATAATGCTATAGTGCACAAAGCTAATGTGAGTGTAGAGATGGGAGGGTTTATTTAATAAATAATAATTAAATGTAGTAGACACAAGGATTCATCCCTGCCTGTCAGATTTCTGACTGGGGTAGTTGGTGGAACTAAATGATGACATAAAATAGCATAGTAATTTTCTTCTGTTTCTTTGGTGGGATGTTATATTGAAATTCTCTTTGAACATCCAGATACTGGCAATTGCATAATTCTGAGTTTAATAGAGAGATCTGAGGACATTGGGCGTGATCAATATTTACATAAAAATTAAGACTCAATCAAGAATGATCACCCCATGAAGCATTATGAGACTATTATGAAAAGGTAAGAGTGCCAAAGACAGGGAAAGATAGGTACTAAGAATCTAGGAAGAGATAGTCAGAGAGTTTGAAAAAAGCAAGCAACGTCATGGAAATCATGAAGGAAAGATTATCCAAAGGCAGAGATTGCAGGAGTCATCAGAACTGTGTCAAATGTGGCAAAGTAGGATGTCAACACCAAGACTAAAAAACCTACATCATTATGTTTGGAATTTAGGTCATAGCTGATCTTAAAAAGAGACATTGGGATACATAAGGAAAATGAAGTTCAAAAGCTTTCTTTTATTTCATGGAGCGATCTAGATGGTGCAATATTGACTGCTTATTAATTCTGAATCAAGTTTTCACTTTACATAGACTATTAAATATCTGAGAAGAAAGGAAATACAAATTCTGTGAGTTTAAGTGAAGAATTATAGCAAATATTTATTTTATTTAACCAAATATTTATCAAGCATCTGCTATGTGCCAAGCTTTATGCTAGGTGTTAAAGATACAAAGATGTTTAAGCCATAATCCCTGCCCCAAGGAACTCAAAATATAGTCAGAGAGGCACAAATATAAACTTCTATATGGTAAGTGCTATAGTAGAGCTACGTATAGAAGTTGTGGTAACACAAAAAGGGAAATCATTCGTTTTGCATAGGCTGGTCAGGAACTGAGGTTGCAGTAAACCAAGGGCACTTTGAGTGTGGTTTTGAAGAATCGATACCATAATGTAGGTGTACCTCCATTTAATGCAGATGTGTGTTTCTGAAAATGAATTAGTAGGTTAAGTCTTTATTAAAGTATAAGTGGAAGAAGTTCAGTGTGACTAGAATGGAATATGAATGGCATGAAAAGAGAAAAGATAAAATGGAAAAAATTAATTCTGTGTGGTTGTTAATACTACTTTAGGCTGTACTAAAGAGTATAAGCTATGTAGAAGAGAATAAGTAAGAAGTAGCTTTCAAATTTAAAATAGAAAAATAGCACAATCGCTAACACTGATAGAAATAAAGAAAGTTAAAAGGTTGGATAAACTGAAGGCAAGGAAACCAGATGGCAGATTGAGTGACGCTGACTTAAAAAAGCCCTTGAGAACAGAATTGAGAAAGGCTGTGTGTGTACCACTGGGTACCGCTGGGTGGGAGAATCCCTTTACAGATAATGGAAGTTCATCACCACAAGGTCAGAGGGGTTGGGAACAGGAGAAATATCACCTCTGGTCAATATCCAGGAGTTGAGGGTCTCGACTTCTTGTAGGAGAGTCCCCTGTAACAGGGCCTCCTGCAAACGTAGCTTTTTCTTTAATTTATTTTTTATTGTAGTAATTATCTACACATTAAAATAATTTCCTACTATAGGTTCCCCATTTCCTATGTATATTTCAACACCCCATGCCCTCCACCAAATCACCAAGTGTTCTTCCCCATTGTCCAGTGGGCTCCACCACCATTCTTGCAAATCTAACTTTAAAGAATGAGTGGGAAGGTGGAGAAAAGGAGGGATTTGGGACCAGCTTTAGGTAACTTTCTGCAAGTGAGTGAGATGTGCTAAATTTCTCAACTTATCTGACTAGAGTTTCCTCTTTCCCTCCTTTATTTTGGCTCCCTTACAGATTCCCTAGAGTTGAAGCAGGCCCTAGTTAGGGTAAAGAAGATGTTTTAATGCTACATAAAGTCTCTACTCTATTATTGCCCTAAAGTAGAGATAGCTATAAAGAGACACCTTTTTTTATGACTGGAAGTAACAGAAAAAAATTTTATTTGTGACCTGGAAAGTCACTGTACTCAAGACCAGAGAAAGGTAAGCTCTCCAGTGTAAGACTGAAAAAGCAGTGGCAGATAAAGTTGTTTTGGAAGTATTTTCTCAGATTTTCTTTTTCATATACAACAAACACAACCAAGTTTAAGAGATAAATTATTTCTAATGTGATTCAAATCCTAGAGTCCCTGTCCTCTTCTCATTTCATTCTCCACCAGATATAACTACCCTCCTGAATTGATGTTCTATTATCTGCATTTATTAATTATCCTTTTTATCTTACATGTATAATTACTTAGGCATGTATATGTTGTTATTTTTACATAATCACCTTATAGCAATGATGTCATGTTCATGTCTAAAGTTACCATTTTTTTCAGAAATCATAACTGTTATTTCTATAACTATTATCTGTTTTTTTCTACTAATAGAGAGTATTCCATTATGTCAACATAGCTTATTGTACATATTCTCCTGCTTATGGACATTTAAGATTTTTCTGTTGTTTTTTTGTTATTAAGAATAAGGCCTCTATGAAAATTCTTGTACTAATTTTCCTTTTTATGTTTGAGAATTTCTTTAGAAAATACATGTAAGAGCAAAATTGCTGACTCTTATTTTTTCTATATATGTTATATAGAATATGACTAATCCCTGGTTAATAATCATCACTGTTAGACTACATGTGACTGATTTTACTTGGTTAGTTTAAGCTATTTCCTTATAGTACCTACATGTAAACAACATGGTTCCCTCATATTACACCTTGCCATACCTTACCCCAAAGAAATCATAGTTAAGTCCCATGTACATTGTCTTCTTGCTCTCCTTTTACTAGCATTTTTCTATCTATATTAGAGGAATCTGTATTTTTTAGCTTCATGAACATGAATGCTTACAGAACACAAACAGCAAAATATAATTAAAAGTGGATCATACTTTTAATTGCTTGAAAATAAAAAAAAGCAAAGCGAAATTTGTAAGATGCAACTAAAATAGTACTAAGAGGGAAATTTATAGCACATTACTTTATTAACAAAAATGAAAGATCTAAAACCTGTGATCTCAGTTCTATCTTTCACAAAACTTTAAACTTGCAAAACCCAAAATAAGCTGAAAAAAAAGATAATAAAGATCAGAACACAAATCAATCAAACAGAAGGCAGAAAAGCAATAGAGAAAATTAAATAAATAAAAGTTGATTTTTTTCTTCCTTTGAGAAAAGCAATATTATTAATCTCTGCCAAAGCTGAGAGAAGACAAAATTAACAATATTATGATAGATGACATCAGCATAGATTCTGACATCAGTGTAGATTCAGTTTCATAAATATGAAATGATAGCTTTTGAGATTTTAAGACTAGTGAGAGAATGCTATTAATTACTTTGTATCAATTAACTTGGTAAAACGGACACATTCCTTGAAAGATAAAAAAAAAATCACTCAAAAAAGAAATATCTAGTAGACTACATAGATGGTTTAAAATTAAATTTTGGCTAAAACACTTTCCATAAAGAAAACAGAAAATGGCTCTACTAGAATTTGATCAACTTAAAGAAGAAATAAATGAAGTTCTATTACAACCTCTACCTGACAATTGAATATGAGGGAACATGAAAACTCCTACAAGGACAGCATTGCTCTCATACTAACACCATACAAGACAACAGGAAGATATATAGACCAATAACTGTAGAATGTAAATGTAAATAGTTTATAAAACATTAACAAATTGAATTCAACAAGTCATATAAAGCATATTACATCAGAGTTATGACAGATTTATCCCCAGAATAAGAGGTTAGCTTAACATTAGAAAATCAATCAATACAATTTATCGTATTAGCAGACTAATATGACTATCTGAATAGAGGCAGGAAATTTATTTTGAATCCATTTTGCAATTCCAAAAATTGAAATACTTAAATATAAATATGATAAAAAATGAAAAGCGTGGAGCTCTCAGACATTGCTAGTGAAAATGTAATATGATGCAACCACAAGGGAAAATCATCTTTCAATTTCTTTAGGAGTCAACCATACATCCTTCCATATATGCAGTCATTCTACTTGTATGTATTTACTAAAGAGAAAAAATGTTAATATAAAGACTTATTCACAGCAAACTTATTTTTGATAAGCAAGAACTGGAAACAGCTCAAATTTCCAGCAATAGGTGAGTGGATAAACAAATCATGGTTAATGTCATTAGGCAACAAAATGGAATAACTAATGATATAGACAATAATCTAGATGAAACTCAAAATAATTATGCTGAATGTAAGAAACCAGACCAATAAAACAGTATTATATAAAATTATAGGACATGAAAGTTAATTTATAGGGGCAGAAAGCAAATCAGTGGTTGCGTGAGTTAGGACGAGCACGTAACGGAGGGGAGGAGTTCTGTAAGATGTCTGAAGAAACCTTTAGGGATGATGGACATAGTCATTATCCAGGTGGTGGTGATGGTTTTGTGGAATATATCTGGATCAGAATACATCAAACTGTACACCTTAAACATGTGCAATCAATTGATAGAAATGAAACTTTCATAAAGTTGTTACTAAAGCAATTCCAATTCTGATGTATTCATCTGTTTATACTTCCAGTTCTCTTAAATTTTCTATTATATATTTTGAAGCCATGGAATTTGTTTCATGTTTATTATTACTAATGTTGTTGTCATGATCATGTTTTACTGAACTGTGCATCATTACGCAGTATGGCCATAGTGTGGCAAAGATGGTAATGGTCCTCTCAGACCCATGCCCTTTCTTCCACAGTAGAATTTTTAGCTTGATGCATGGATGCGCAGAATGAAAAAAACACATTTTCAGCCTCTTTTTCATTTAAAGTTTGGTCATTTAACAGTTATGAAAATTGGGTACAGGTGTAAATGAAGTGCATAACTTCCCTCTTATCTTTAAAGAAAGATGTTCTCATTTACTCCTTTATAACATACTGTTGTTTAAAAAGCTAATTGGTGCCAAATAGTTATGGACCATATGGTGCAGCAATAAAGTAGAATTGGACCCTTGTATATTCTTATCAGATAAAACTATCATATTATCCCTGGACTTTCTACTTCCAAATTATTATAAGAGCTTTCTAACTGACAATACCACCATGATATGGAGCCTTTATTTTTTGCAGAAATATGTATCTCAACTATTACAGAACTTGATATTTATACTGGGGTATCTCCCATAGTAAACCCTAGCAAGCAAGGTGATCAGAAGACTTCAGTCTTCTGGAAAGATCATCTGGAAAGATGATCTTTTTCGTTCATTTTTTATTTTTTAAACATTAAAAGGCAGGTGAAATCCTGAAAGATGGAGCAAAAGGGAAAACAGCAAGGAAAATATTAAATGTTGATTTTCATTGGTTACATTTTCTTCTCTTTTTCAGCAAAGCTCTATAGAAGAAAGAAAAATCTAAGTTAGACCTATTCAGTCTGCAAGTAGAGAAGGAAAAGAAGAGAACTCTGAGGAAAAGAGTGCTTTTCACCTGTGACCTCCAGTAGAAGTGGACATGGAATCTTGAGTATTTGACAGTTTTCATGATTGTAAGAACCTATCATTTTTGTTTCCAAGATGTAAGCTGTTAGAAGCGATAACATCAAAGTTGAAATGTAAATGGCTTGTAAGTTAATTTTTGACTTCTCTAATATTTGAGGAAAATGCTGTTTAGGGAAACAAAAGACAATGTTTGCATAGAATGTAAGAATCAGAAATACACTTACTGAAAGCAGCTAGGATATTGTCATGATTTCTGTACAGTCAAATAAAAGGGAAAATTAAAAATTAAAATGAAAAATGAAAGAATGCTGTAGAATAATTCATGTGGCTGTTTTCCATGTAGCATAAACTTACTTAATATTTTATTTTCACTGAGGAATTTGCTTTATTGATGCATTGTGTTTGGAGTCCAGCAGTATAAACTGATACATTTCACAATACCTAAACTCTGATGAAATTATTAAAGTGTCATAACAAGTCAAGTAGAAAAAAAAATCATAGCGACTGTTAACAATTTAATAGTTCTAGTTCATGGGGGAATGCTAATCCCACTGACGTTCAAAAACTATGGTTATTATGATTAAGAATATATAAGAAGAGAAATGGGAAATGAGAAATTCATATTAAAAGTATGATCTAAAAAGCAATTATTATAAATTGACTGTGAGTCATGCAGTAAAATTGAAACTAACTTTCCTAGGAAACTATTACCTTGTGGAAGCATGTCAGTAGTCTTCCAGATCCTCTTTGAACTTAAATTCTTGTTTACCATCTTTTTGGAACCTCCCTCTTGCTTTCTTATTGAGAGAACTTGTGCAACTGGAGTAATTTTACCTCTTTATTGGGCTACTGCCCACTTTTGCTGTGAATCTCCAATCTCTTCTTTTCTGGTTTCTGCTAGGAGGGCTTCCTCAATAAATCACTTGCACAAGAAACTGTGCTTCAGTGAGTGTTTCTGGGAAACCTGATTTTGGACAGAAGGGCTTTTGCATGGGATTACTTTTAGACAATAATAAAATAAAAAGGAAAGTTTGAGGGTAGATGAGGGCAGTTAAGTTAGTTCTAACAATACAATAAAAGTGCAAAATTTAAATTGTTAAAGAAGAACTAATGAATGGGGTGATTAGTAGAACTGATATCAGAGCATTTTAGGATAAATAATTATAAGAACTGCATACGAAATATTTAGCAGAAAATTATAGTGCAGTCTTTAATTAAATAGCCTTTTCCATTTGGATGCTTTGGGCTATAGACGAGTAACTAATTGCTAAAATAATTTATATTCTAGGTGTTAGTACAGAGGTAGCCATTAGTGATGCAGCCCACAAAGCACCTCCAATTATTCACATTTTAGATCACATAATTCTTACTCTTTGGGGGTGTTATATGCATCATAGTTAGCAACATTATTGACCTCTGTCCACTGGATACCAATAGAACTCTACACACAACAAGTCAGAACAATCAAATATATCTGAAGCCCTTATTAAATATCCCCGAAGAGCAAACGCTGCTTTTAAGTGATCTCGTTGCCCAAGGAATCGATCAACTAATTTGTGATGAATAATCTATTATTGAAGCAAAAACTTGAAATTAGTAGTTTTGTTTTGATTTCTACTGTCTTATAAATGTATAAATCATTCTCTTTTCATAAAATCACATTTTAAATGAAGGTATAATAATCTTTGTACATTATTTTCCACAAAACTAGTCTGTCTTTTAGAGTCTAACCATTCAATGACAAAACTACCTTACACAGAATTAATCACATGTAGATGTGATTGTTTTTTTAAGTGGAACTCCTGTCAATACATATTTAAACTGTGGTCATGAAGATACAAATGTCTGTCAATCAGTTGCCTATTGCTTAAATGGACCTAATTCCTAACAAATGATCTCTTCAGATGTAGACAAGATATACACCTGCTCAAGATATACACAACCACAGTTGTGCATGGGTTGTAGTGTAAAACATGAACAATTCCTTTTGCAATTTATCAGAAATAGTGGGAGTGAAAAGAGGGTTACCAAAGGCACAGTTGTCTGAGTTTCAGCAAATCATTAATAAAATAGGAACAGAAAATATGTACAGGAAATAATGCAATTAATTAATTCACTTTCAAAGGATAAGACTTTTGAATCTTATCACTAGATAGGAATCAAGATGACATTAAATAGAGCAGTACGTATGCAGCCTCCTCATGCTATGACTTATCAGTGATTTGAAGAAAAACCTAGAAAACATGCATATCAAATTTGCAGGCAACAAAAGTTTCACGAAATTTGGATTGTTAGGTGACAGAATGCAACATTTTAATCTGAAAAAATTGTGTCCAATTTAACAAAATGAAAGTAAATCAATAAATGGAGACATCTACATATTATCTTCAAAAGGAAAAGCAACTGATCCTCCTGATCTTTTCTTCTGTTATGGCAGAATTTGTCCACATAATTCTTGCCTTACATCCAGTTTATCGCCAGGTTTTCCTGTCTTGTCTGGAAGTTGTAGTCTATGACCTGCACTCCACAGGAGGCATCACTGGTCCAGCTGACTTCATTGCAGCTACTTGATTACACACTGCACCTAAGGTATACTTTCTTAAACATGCCCACATTGACTTCATCCTAGCATGGCAGCCAGACTATTCCCTCTAAAACCCTCATTGTTTTACCTCTGTCCTTCGTTGAAAACTCAGCTAGGATCTCCTGTAGCTTAGAGGATGACCCTAAACCAACTGCTTCTAGTTCCTTTTCCAGTTCTTTAACATGTCTGTTTTATGCTGTACTTTATCCCATAGTATAAGATAATTTTGTCATTCAAATATCATGTTATTTTCTGCCACTTTGAGTTCACTCAGCTAGCGCTGTTCTCAGTCTATAAAGCTCTTCTCAAAATTACTCATGGGAATAAAATCTATTCTTCTACCATGCCTCAGTTTAGGTATGATTTCCTCCAGAAGACACAGCCATGTTACCTAGTTTAGGCTTCTCTTCTTAGAGCATCCTGTCCAGGGTGTTCACAGAAGAAAAGAAACAATCTTTTCTCCAGTCCCTTTTATCACACACTTCCCATTTATGGGTCAGAGACCACAGTTAAGTTTATTTTATTCTTTATTATGTTAATGGAGTGTTAAGTGTGCTGAGGAGAGGTGTCAATACTTAGGAGTTTTTATCAGTCTGTTAGAGCTGCCAGAACAAAATGCTTCAAGCTATATGGTTTACAACTGGAATTCATTTATTCACAATTCTACAAGGCTGGAAGTCAAAGATGAGGGTGCTGTGGGGTTGAGTCTGAGATTCTGAGGTCTCTCTCCTTGGCTGGCAGATGGCGATCTTATGGTGCCCTCACATGTACCTTCCATGTATGTGTATCATGATTTCCCTCTGTGGATCCAAACTTTATATTTTTGCAATCAAATTAGTAAAGGTTCACACTAATGTCTTCATTCTACTCTAATCAGTTCCTTAAAGGCCTGTCTCCAAATGCAGTCACTTTCTGAGTTATGGGAGCTCTGACTTAAATATATGAATTTTGAGGAATCACAATCATCCCATAAGAGTACGAGTGGGGTTTATCATTTTTTAATTGTTTTTACCCCAGAAACCAGGGAAGCTAAAATTTATCCCAGAGCCTGCTCCCTTGCAAGAAAAATCTCAGCTCTTTCATTTTCTCAACACTATAAATATCCAAAGGTTGGAGTTGTGAAGAGGAACCAGGGACTCCTTCCTGCCAAGGAGAAGTTCTAAGCCATCTTTCTTGCTAAATCATTCCTTCATTTTCCTTTGACTCTTCAGTTTTACGAAAGAGGTAAAATGTCCTGATTTCATTGACTTCACGAAATTATTCTACTCACACTATGGTCCAGTTAAAACAAAGTGCCCATGTAAAATTGGTAATAATAACTGACAGTTCATTTGACTCTCACTCCAAAAGTTCAGCTATGCTAATGTGCTAATCCCTAATTTACAAACAAGGAAACAGATTTTGGAAAATTGTGATGTTTCATAAAAAGATTTGAGGACTTTCTAGGTGTTAAGAAGGTGGTATGCCATTTGGAAATTAGTTCAGACTTTGCATTGACAACTTTTTATTGACTTGAGAATTATATCAACCACTGTATAGCTTCTCCTGGACCTATTTAATTATAAACAAAAACATTGTACTTAAAATGACTGAAAGTAACAGATTATAAAATCTTGGTAAAATACATGATTAGATTAAAATAATAATTCATTGCTTTTAGAAATGTAATCCTTTAGCTTTAAATTTTTGTTTTGGTGCAACAAATATAAAAATGGAGTCAAATCACTTCTATTAATAGGAAAAATGAACAAAGTAAAAGACGAAGTGAATTAACTTTATTTTATATCTAAGAAAATCCAGCTTTCAAACACTGAAGTGCTTTTTAAGTATTCTTTATTTTTTATCAAATAACTTAAAAGAAGAAACACTGTCATTGAATGAGATCCTGATATCAAGTATGGCACCAAGTATAACATTAAATACAAATTCTTACATATTGTTTACTCTGCAAATGATGTGAAATGAAATTTGTATGGTAGACTGATTTATCACAGCTATTCTGTTGCAAGAGGAAGAAAGCAAGTTACATACTTGCAAAATTCCATAGTACTTAAATTATAATACTCTAAACACCATTAATTGTTTCATCTTGGATAGCTCATTTCCTCATTTCTTTAGACTTCAAAGACTATAATAAATATCCAAGCACACTACTTATTTGATTCAGACAGCTTAAAAACTACAATATCCTGCTTTAAAATGATCTTTTGGTAATTAAAGGTAATAGAATGCATAATAATGAGAACAATTTTATATAAATGTGTATCTAAGTCTTAGAAAAATTTATTGTCAGCATAGTTTTTTTCCTTGAAATACCACTGTTTTTTTGGAGGGAGAAGCTGTTTCTGAGATAGAAGCTATAATATGTTAATAGCTATGTTAATAGATCAGTTCCTCCAATTCCTCTTCGTCCCTTATAGGGATTGTTAAAGTGTTAAAGATTATTGCTACAAATGAGAGTATAGAAAGGTGCTTAAAACCAACAATAAGAGCACGGCATTTGTTTTTAAAAAGATTTATTATCATTAGCTTTCATGCACAGGTGCTCATTCTCCCTCCTTTCCTCCCTCTCTCTGTCTCTCATTGATATACATGTGATAACATAATCAATCTATTTAGATCCCTCAAGTCAGATCTTACTAACGCAGAGAAAACAGTTTCAGCTACGTTGATGGTTTATTTGAATCACAAGAAAGTCCATCTTCATGCCCTTAGATAAAGAGAAGAAACCAGTTCAAGCCTTCAGTAATCAGCCTGACCCTCTTCAGTCTTCTCCATCTTGGAATAAAGATACATTTTACCTCTGTTTTTTCTCCAGGGTCAATTTACTCCAATGGAGAATAAATTATTTTTGTCTTCCATTTCTCCATCCTAACTAGGTTGAACGTATCTGCAACTAAGTAGATACTAAATCAAGTTCTCAATAGTCTGTGATCCTTTAGTTTCTCACTATCCTTGCAACTGACCTTGGAATATAAATCTGTTTTCAGTTAAACTTTTGTGTAATCATCATATACTATTGAGTTAGTATAGTAATAACTAGTCTATCTTGCTCTTCAGTGGCTGTATTATAATAGTTAATACATTTTGCAATCAGTGGAAATCATCTTTATATCTGAGAAAAAGTTTTCTAGGGGAAAAAGATCTGTAACTGCTTCATTTCAAGGAGAAGAAGGGGGAAAAGAAAGTAGAAAACTTACAGAAAGTTTTACTTAAAATTTTAGATTTTTAACATAAACACCGAGTTTAAGAATTTAGAAAACGCATCTTGCATCTGGATGAATTAAAAGCTGTAACTATTCCAAATTGTTTTGAGCCATGTTTTCACAATGTTAATTTATTTGAGCTGTTCAGACTTCATCTCAGATCACATCCATCATAATAACGGCAACACTTCTAGATCTAGGACACAATTTGTCATTTAAAAGAAAAATAGAATGTTATATTTAAAACACCTTATTTTAAATTACAGCAAATCTCTATAGTAAATATCCCATGCCTTCCAGCTACATTTATTAATTCTCCATTAAAATGCATCTCTTTCTCACTGTTCTAATGAGCTTGGCCACCCATTTGCTATGAGATCATTATTAAATATTGATCAAAACACTAGCTTCACCCAAAAATATAGTATGTTGTTAATCATAGCTTCAAAAGAGAAGCTTTTGTATTTTAAATACAGTTTAGAACTTTCTACAGAAAATCATGCAAATGTGGTCCTGAGATTTCAAACCATGTCTTACATAAACAATGCCATTAGAAAAATAAGACCACTTTAAGCCTGATTTAGACTATCAATATATTAAAATGGTATGATCCCAAGAATGCGCAAAAATTATCACAGGAATGAAAAGTTTCTTCCTCTTAACTGCTAAAAGTATTCATGACACTTGTTAAAGACAGAAGACAATTCAATAGGGGACTCCTGTGCTAGGTATAAGGATACTGCCATGGGGTCTTGAAATGGAGAGAGAAAGTGGGTTCGACTCTAAAAGTAATAAGGAAAAGTTGGGATTTACAGCTCAGTCACGGCGGGCCAAGAGGCTCAGTGGACAAGAAACTACTAAAAGTGAGGCAGGATTCTGGCTGAAGCAACTTAATAGAATTTCTTCTGAAAGCACGATCAATGTGATCAGACATGATCGGTGATGGTAGAGGTTGAAGAATCCAATCAGCTATCCAGCATGGCTAAAACGACTAAGGAATTTTGAGTCCTGGTTGAAAAGGACTCATAAAAGCCTGATAAAGTTTGGTTAAGGAGACAATCTTTGTCAAAATCAAAATCAAATCCATAAATATTTGAGATAAATTTTTTTTATTCTTTTCTATTCCCCTTCTCTTTCCGGCATGACAGTCTATACTTAACCATTACCGAATAAAAACTTTTGCTGGTCTGATTATAAAACCCTGAATCATAATTTAGAAAGTAAAATAATTCCAAGGTTCACTTGCCTGAAAAAATTCCATATTTTGCCTGAAGAGTAGAAATAAAGTAGTCATGTAGGGGAACATCCTAATGGAGTAGTGGTTTCATCTGTCGCCTCGGAAGGAGTACAAGTCCCATACCCCTGGTTTTGGGTCTGGGGGAAAACAACCGGTGTGAACAACTAAATGAAAATAAAAAATGAAGAATGTTTCTTAAAAAAATATTGTAGGAGTTGTGTGGCAGTTTCCTTTATTGGTCCTCATTCTCCCTCATGTCAGTAACCAAGCAAAGAATTTAACAGTTTGAAAATTATTTCTCCTTTTCATTGTCTGTCTTTTCTTACCACATATAAACACATACAAAAACACAAAAGACAATTTGAGAAAATGCTCTAAAAAGCAAAACACACTCAGATCACCTCTATTTTGCCCTCTAGAGGTCAAATAGGAAATTTTCTAGACTCAGATCAGTAGCGGAAATTTTTTTGCACATTGTGCTTATACATTGTTTATAGAGCACCCTTTTCCCCAATCTCGTGTTGAAACTTAGGAGGTATTTTACAGCTCTGTAAATCTTAGGCAACTGAGAGCAATAAAACATTTTTGTCTAGAGACATAAAAATCCTGGCTAGGTAAAGAATACGTTGTCTGAAGCAGTGGAGAAGCCATTTTACTTCCATTTGTGTATTCATTTCAATATTACTGACCTATAAAGCATATCTGTTCTTTGAATTCTCTTTTGAACCAGTTACAATATCTACCAGTTCCCTCACTGAGTGAATGAAATAAAATTTTTACACAGGTTCATTTTTATATCTGCATTCCAGCCAGGATTTTACCTTGTCTTTCTGGAAAATTATTTTTCAGCACATATCAAATGCCTTTAATCTGTTTAAAATCATTGCCTAAAGTCCCAGAGTGATATCAGTACAGTATCACAGTTTCTCTCTGATTCTATTCACTCTCCTATTAGTAATACTGAAATTTTGACAGTTGTTTTAGTTCCTTCATACTAGTTTGCATCTTTATGGCTTCACGCAGGATGTTCATTTGTCTGAAATGCACCACCTTCCATTCCCATACATGATTCTCTACCCATGATATAGATAGATAGATGAGAGATGGTAGATAGATAAATAGATTAGATATGCATATAGGTAGATGCATATATTGGTGATATATATAGAGAGAGATAGACATAGCAGAACCCTGCTTTTGTATTACCTTGTTCAGAAAGCATTTCTTGGTTGAGAGCATGGGAGATGCTGAGAGATGATGCTGGAAATTAACAGGAACTGAATAATAGATATAGCATGTCCAAATGAATAGTAGTGAAAGCTTCACTCAGCTCCGAAGAAGAGGAAAAATGTCTTTTCCCTTTGCCAATTTTAGGTTCTCTGAGTGAGGCCATGTAAAACAAGACTGACAAAAGACAGAGTACCAAGAGAAAAACAAGTTTATTAACCTGCTTCCTGCATGAACGCGCCAAGTATTCCGAGGTGGGTAACTCAAAGTTCTGGGTAGAACTTAGACTTACGTTACATCTTAACAAAAGAACAGCACTTTTTTAAAGAGGTGATAAGTCAAAGGAAAAGAACTTTTAATTTGTAGAACTGCAAATTGAGGGAAGGTAAATATATGGTGAATCAATTAACTGCTTTTAGCAAGATTTGTAATGTAGACTCCAGAGCCTCCTCTGGCATGGCTCCAGGCTAATAAATGTCTAGAGTTGTCTCTAGCAGTTAACTTCTGTCTTTTCAGGTAGAAAGGGGTTGGGGGCATCTTTACAATTTATATTAATCTTTTGGCTTTTAGGCAAGTAGGGAAAGTCTATCTGCTTCTTCTTGATTGACTTCAGTTCAAAAAACTCAATGCCAAAGTGGCATAATTTAGGGTGGCATATACTATTATTCTTTATCTTCTAGGAACATTGAAAGAAAAAGTGGAATATTCCTTCCTTCACTAAGTATATACTTCAAATTACATAGAAAAAAATTCCAAACCTTATAGTAGCATTAGGATAAGAAGGGAATTGAAAATATGCCATAGGAAAAACTCAGGAGATTTCCTCTGGAAATAAATCAGAAGGAAGGGGGCAGCGAGTGTTGAAATCTCAGTCCCATTATACACAATGTGTAATATTGTACAATTCACTTAACTTCCTGAACTTCCATGTCTTCATCTATACACTGAGAATAATACAATGTTTATTTTTGTGTTGTTATGAAGTTTAAATGAGTGAACATATAAAAAAGTCTTAAACAATGCTTCATTTTCTCTAATCATCTAATACTTGCCATATTATCACTACTATTGTCAAACATTTTGGGAATTGTCAGAGAGTAAGTAAAATTTAATTTCGGACAGATCTTGTACACATTTGAGTTCCTAATCATGAGACTTAATGACGTCTTAAGCCACTGAATATTTGCATTTATGAGTTGTTACTAAGGGTTACTAGATGGGTTTCATGCAAACTTCTAGAGAAGTTGAGTCAAAAAGGCAATGACTCAATAAAATCATGGGTAGATGCCAGCCATTTATACTCCAGATTCTCAAGGTCTAATTTTGTTTAGATCCCTTATTTAAACTTAGAAAGACATCTTATTATCATTATCATTATTGTTACCATTATCGAGTATAAAAACTAAGATAAGAAAAAAAATAAACAAAACACCAAAGACAGCAGTTAACTACACACAATGTAGAAAGGGAGAAGCATGGGTTCTCTTGTGATTCCCTAATCTTACTGGCTAAAATTGTCAAAACCAAAACATAGTCAAATCAGTCAAAAGTAGAAAGATAGGACAGTGACTTGGGTAAGAAGAAGGAAGCTTAGAGATGCAGGTAGGTCATCTGCGTTGAGATGAAAGTGTTAGGAAGTCAAAAATTACCCAGCAGACAAGATTGGTTAGCAAGATGCTAGGTTTTCTGGTGAGTAGACTTGACCATTCACAAAAAAGTACTCAAAATCACAACTAAAGATCAAATTTCCACTACATTAATAGTTTCAAGAATGCTAGACATTCCAGCAAAGACTTCTTATAAAATGAAATGGATGCACATAATGTCCCTCATTATCCAAAATGCAATTATTGGAGTTATCGCATTTTCACCCTCTGGCTAACTGAGAAGTTGTCAAGAGAAAAGAAAGTTAAACTGACTGGGTGCACAGAGCATAAGAGATAGGAAACAAGAAAACAAGTTGAAGATATTGAGCTTAGTCATCACATTCACTAATGTCCTGATTTTTATAATATTATTGGTGCTTAAAATTCACTACACTACAGCTAGAACATCAAGGTATATGGACACAATGCTCAAAACTTTCTGAACTTTTACTACAATTGTTTAGGGCTTCTCCAAGAGGCTGTAGGAACAGTAGTAAAATTGTAAGTAATTTCCTTTATAACCTGTAACTAAATACAGACTGTAACAATGATTAATTTTTTTAATATTCTTAGTGTTTCAGGACTATTATATTAATAAGCCCATCATGCATCACTGTTGTATTCCTACAGAACTATTAGTCTCTGTACCAGGTTAGTGTAATTATAGTCTAATGGTTTACACCATTATAAAAGCACTAAATATTTCACTAAACTGAGTACAGTATATAAAAATTAATTTAAATAGCTTCAGGCTTGAAACAATAGAATCAATGATGAAAGAAAGTTCTTTCATTTTGAATAAGAATGCAAAAGTACCCACGGAGAACAATTTAAAATAATCTGAGTTTCAATACAAATATAAAGTGTTTCAACAAAAATCTCAACAGCATCTGGTCATATTTTCATCCTGTCCTATAAAATATTCTTCATTAACATGTGGAAAAGATAAAGTTTCTAAAACTGTACATTGTAGAATCTTTTTCATTTTATATGGCTATAACTACACATTTGTAAGAGATTAGAGGACACCTGTACAAACTAATGATTAGATGTGCTGTACAGTATCTTCCTATACATACCTCATGAACAGACCACAATATCGATAGGATTTTAATGGGTTTTTTTAGACTTAAACGTCGAATACTTTAAATGAGAATTTTTTCAGTATGGAGGTTATAAACATTCAGTAAAAACAAGTTCATTGTTGGCTAGTATATGACAGGAAAAGGTCTGACTATGAAATCAAAAAAAGCCAATAATTATTTATTCTAAAAATAAACACTCTGGTTTTTAAATATAACACATTTTAAATGGCAAGAAATATCATGAATGTTCATTGCACTTTACTCAAGATCATTTAATTGCCTTGAAGAGTCTCTTCATTTATATCAAATATTTTAAAACACTGAACTAGAAATCTTTCTATTCCGCAAGAAGACTCCTACTTTAACATCAGTTTT
The DNA here is from genome assembly GCA_004363575.1 of Solenodon paradoxus. Taxonomy (NCBI): domain Eukaryota; kingdom Metazoa; phylum Chordata; class Mammalia; order Eulipotyphla; family Solenodontidae; genus Solenodon; species Solenodon paradoxus. The sequence continues at coordinate 2,415,955 of RJWH01000018.1, forward strand.
CTTATTACTTTTACTGGATGAAGGGTTTGGAGGCTAAATATTGTTTGGGGGTGTGTCTGGGAAGGTACATCCTAGTGAGATTAGCATTTGAATTGGTGGACTCAGGAAATTGCCCTCCATCCTGTGGGTGAGCATATTCCAGGCTGTTGAGGATCTAAATAGAACAGAAAGGCAGAGGAAGGAGAACTCCACTGCTTAGTGCTTCCTGCCTGTCTATTGAGCTGGCACTTCTGTCTTCTCTTGACATTATACTAGGGGTTCTATCACCAGCAACCCTGGTTCTCAAGTCTTTGGACATAGATGATTACACCACTGGTTTTCTGGGTTGCCATCTTGCAGACAGTAGAGTGTGGGACTGCTCAGTCTTACAATCCTGTGAGTCAAATCATCATAATTATTCTCCGTATATAGGCAGAGATAGTGGTATTAGTCCTATTGGTTCTATTTCTCTGGAGAAATACTTTTCACAGTCGAATCAAGTCTGCAATAGTGAATAAAGTGAGGTATAGAATTCTGAAAAATTTAGTTTGGATTTCAAAAATTTGGTTATTGTGTAGAATTTACCAAGGTCATCTCATATATTAAGCTGCGTATGTTCTATGGTTTAGGTTTCAAATCATAATCCATGTTTAATTATTATTACAAAAGGATATTTTAGTTAGTGGCTCTGTTAGGTCAAAATAAATCCCATAGTATGGGTGGATACCAGAAATTACAGACTGCCATTGCCTTTTCTATTCCATTCAATTACTTTTCTTCAGTGGCAGTGGGTCCTGGAACTCCGTGGACGGTATAGTCTTTGCAGCATTAACAAGAAGTTAAAGCTTGTTCTTTATAGAGTCTTTGAAGCTCCCCAAAAGAGAGATGAGAGAAAAATTGCAAGATACCCAGGCCCAAATTCAGTCCTGTTGTGGGCCTCTTGAAGAAAGTACCACTTATACATTTTAGAAGTTAAAACCAAGGCTCTGGTATGAAACACTTTGGTGAAGTACAAAAATTTCTACCCAGGAAAGCACATAAGGCTGGAATGGTCCTCATGTTATTTCAACTCTGATAAGAAAAATAATGTACAATTTATAGTGTCTGCTGGAACAATAGTGTACATGATAGAAAAAGTAATACTTTCTATGGGGGAGCTCTAGACTTAGGCACCAAACATTCAAGAAACTATTCATGAGCAGTAAAGTGTGGTTTCATAAGTTTATTAGAGAAAATGGAGATGAAAGAATGCAAAAATAGGACATAGAGTTCTCCTGGGCAGAAAGATCTGCACTAATCCTTGTGAGATTGCTAAATTCATACCCTTGGGAGAGGGCTTTTGGGTGAACCATCTTTTCAGTGTTAAGTACCAAGAGAGTAAGAATCACAAGGAAGTTCAGAAGCAGAAGTAGGGAGGGGATTTTCCAGAAACTTCTCCTGGAAAGTAGCCTCTGGCATTCTGGTGGTCTCAACTCCTTGTGATATTGGGAAAAATGTTAAGATGACTGAAGGAATTACATGAATTCTCTCAGAGGGTTAGTTAGATAAACTTTGGCTTCCAGCTCTCAGAGCTGGTCAGTCTGTTGTGACTCAGGGTATTCCAAGGTTCCCCATGAACTTTTTTTAGTCAGGAAGATTTTGGCCTAAAAAGGAAACATAGAGAATGCTGCTTTGGAGCCCTACATTTTCCCCCTACACCTAGAATTCATATTACTCTACCCTCTCATTCCTGTCCTTAACTAATGGTAAGGCACTATGAGAATCTCCTAACTTTACTGGGTCTTCTGCTCAGAGAGAGTTTAGGTGGTATTCTCATTTAGAGCAATCTTCCTCTGACACATTGAAAGAGTAGGAAAAGATGAACATTGAAAGAGTAGGAAAAGATGACTAGCTAAAATCTAATTAAACTGTTGACTAGAATTGTCCATTTTTGTTATATTCACCGAAAACCAAAAAACTAAAACTTACTATCAAATTTATCATATATTTTATACTTGGACATTATTAAGGCTCAGAGTAAATAAAAATGTTGATTTTTTAAAAAAAAATCATTTAATTAACTTAGACTTTATTGATTTTTCTTGTTCTTGAAAAATAATTTAGATGTATGCAAAACCAGTATCTATTCAAGGTTGGTCAAAATTTAGATTATTATCATGGAGCTGATATTACAAAGCTTGATTTCCTCGTGTGTCTGTAAGATTGGTCTCCCCAAATATGTTCAGGTAAGTCTTTCCAAGATGTTCACAGTAGACTGTTTCCATTTCACCCTGGTATGTGAAGCTAAAGGTTAATTGAGATCTTGCAGGTCTTAGAGAAGCTGTTACCCTTACTATAGATACTTAGATAAGAAGCCAACTCCTCAAACATCTTCTTTATCAGGGAAACTTATTTTAGAGGAGAGTCAAAGTCCTGTCAAAGTTTTATCATATGTGTCATGCCCTCAGGTGGAGACGTTCTCCTCTATCCTTGATAGCCCAGGCTCTCTTTAGCATTTCCTAGCACAAGATAAAAAAGTTTGTCCATTTACCTCAGGATTTGCAGTAAATTCTCCACATGAAGGTCATTATATTTGGTTTTCTCCTGCTAATCCTCTGTTTTCATTTGTTTGTTCAGCCAGACCACGAAGAACCTCAGAGAAATGGGGTAATTTTCCTTCCTTGAACTTCTACATAATCCACGTATTTTTTTTATTTTTTTTTTTTAAGAGAAAGGCAGGTAGACAGGAATCAAGGTCAGAAGGGAAACGAGAAAGCATTTTATTTAGTTAGTTGTTCATTGTTGCTATCTATCCCGCCTCCACCAGTTTTGTTTTTTTCCCCCCAATAAATCCCTGGGCTTCATGTGCACTGCTAGCATGCACAGGTTTAATCCCTGAGTCACCAGGGGGACCTCTACATACCATTTAAGAAAAGAATTAAGGCAGCACAATGTCTCCAGATCCTTTCATGATAGTGCCTTCACACCCTTCTGAACAGTGACTGGGAAAGGAGCAAGAAACACTTCAGCCAGGGGAAACACACTTCCCCACTGGATAGACCACTCTTGTTGATAGATATGAAAGTAATTTAGAGTATCGACAAAGGAAAAGTGTTTAAACACCTGAATTCACCCTAGATCTTTAAAGCAATAATCTATTTTTTAGCAACTGTAGCTCTTTCGCAGGTGTAGGAAAAATGTTTATTTCCGTTAAACTAATTTGTTCTAAATTGAGAAAATATTTAGGGACTGAAAACACACACACACACACACACACACACACACACACACGCACACACACACATACACACCAAAAACAGAAGACCAGAGAATCCCGTTTCCAGGACAAAGATAAAATGGAAAAGGAGAGCAAGATTACATCATGCAGCTTATATTTTTCAACTTTTTACCCACTGACCTAAGTGACACCACTTTTTTTTTAAAAAAAGTGCAGTTTCTAGATTTGACTGAAATATACATGCTTATTTTACTAAGAAGAAATTGAAACATACTTTGCTGACAAAATGTACACCTAACATATAAAACTTGTTATTTTTGGTTAAAAAATTTTTTTTGTCAACTTTATTTGGGAAACAGTTGTTTACTTAATACAGCTGGAAAAAACAATCTCTGAATTAATACATAGTTCACCTTTCCTCCCAAAGAATTTTAAATCTCTGCTTCAATTGGTTTTAAAAATTTCTTTAAAAAACCCAAAAACCAGCCTCCATTTTCTTTTGCAATTGCAACAGTAATAAGAAACACTGTTTTAAAATGTATAGTTCATATCTTTTGAAAGGGGAAAAAAAGCAGCATCTAGGTTTCTATTTGCATTGTAAACAACATGCACTTACCAGAGTAGGCTTTTCATAAGAGCCACATTTTAAAGTGCAGCTTTTGTGCCTAATGATGTATAGCAAAATTTAAATAAAATCCACTGTGCTTACATTTCCCCATCCCTCTCCCCACCTCCCAGGATACTTTTCTTCACTCCAAATAACCCAAATCTCTTTAGCTTTTCCTCAAAGGACCCATTTCCTAAACTAATCATTTTTAGTCACTCTCTTTTGAGCTTTCTCCAAGTTTTCTACATCTTGCTTCAAACAAAGGGCCTCAAATTGTACCCTATACTCCCATAAAAGTCTGATGAATGCTGATCATAGAAGGAATGCCTCATGCTTACTACTTCTCATAAAAAGAAATATCTTCATCTCACACAACTTCCTTCATCGTTAGAAGCTAATGCCACCTCTGACTCAATCACTGGGTGATGGGGTACAGTGCCTAATTTTCCACCGCTCCATTTAAACTCCACAGATGTAGTAACAGTAAGTGCAGCTATTTCTCAAATACCCCCGCCATGTCAAGCTCCGTGCCTTTTGAATTTTTAAAGCTTTACTATTATCCTCATTATACAGAAGAGGCTAAACAAGCTCCGCCCTCCCCCAGAACTGATTTGCGGAAGAGTGGGGATTCAGTGATGGGCTTAGCTGATTCAAAAACACAGTCACAACAAGTTTTCTTTATGGGCTCCCATGTTTAGCAACATATAAATAATACTCGTCCTCGAAACTGAGAGTAAATACCAAAACTCTTCACAAGGTAGTTGTTTTGTAGTGATGGCCAGTGCTCACTTTTACTTGGGACACACACCTTAGAGGCACCAGCACGTGAGCGGAACACCCGAGCACGTGGAGCATTTCCAAGAGCAGGGACGAGAAGCTGAGCATGGCGTCGGCGGGTGGGCAGTGTAATGTGAAGAGACATCCAGAGAGAAAATGTGCAGCCATCTTTTTGTGGGTTTTATGATTTGTTTTTATTTTACTGAAGAAATACTGTGTATTAACATTATATACTCAATATGTTCGTCATCAGAAACAACATCTGCATGTAATACGATGATTCATTACATTGATTCATTAACCTCCACACCACCAACATCCAATTCTATCCTTCACCAGATAATTGACCCCTTTTTCTCATTTTGCCCCAAGTCTGACCTCATTTGCCCTCTGGTAACCACTAACTTGGTCCTATATACTAAAAGCGGGGGGGAGGGGGCGGCGGCGCGGTTTTGACATCTTAAATGTAAATAAGACTGTTATGTGGCAATCTTATTAACTTGGTTAACAGGTTACTTTCTTACCCTTTAAGTTTGCATGTTGTTGTTCATTACAGTTTTAAATATATGTATTCAAACAATAGAAATGAAATTTAAAATATGAAGAATCTCTGAATGACCTAGAATAAAATTTGGAAAACAAAATTTGTCTCCTTTGAATACAAGGGCATTTGATCACTTATTGACTTGCACTGTATTAATCTGTGGTTCATGTTATTTTGAGTCAAACATAAACCTATAGCATTTTAGTTAAGAAAGAATTATTAGCTTTTAATTTTACAAACAAGGTAATCAAGGTCTTGGGTAATTAGAGAGAATTTACTTCATTCTTCATTGCTCATTGCACACATAAATAAATAGCTTTCCACTCATTTTACTTAAAGACATAACCCACTATAAACAAGAAAATGTCTAACTCACTTTCAAAAGGAACTCAAAATTTGTAAATATAAATGCTATCAAGATTGTCATAAAGCATTTATCTTCTTTAATAAACTAAGAGTGTTACTGAGAATGTAGATTTTAGTTCTTTTTTTAGTATTAAACTCTGAGTAACAGCAGATACATTTCCAGGTTTCTATTTCCTCTAAAGACAGAAGAAAGAGCACACAGAAATTTATGACGAACTCATCTAGTTTTATCTGCAATTTCACCACAGTAATATTCAGTTTATTTTAAAAGAAGGTAAATATCATTCTTCATATTTTTCTCTTTATTTCTTTAGTACGTTACATTCTGTGTTCTCTTTTTAAATTTCTAAACTTCTTACATCACTATTGTTGTTATCCCCAGATAGTAGAATTAATGTCTCAAGATAAAAGTCAAGCAACTTTCAATCTCTATGTTTGGTTTACAAATTCCTTCTGATTTATAAACAACTGAGATTCGGCAATTGCCAGAATTTCTATTTTGTTAGTATTCTCCATTCTACCCATCTTTTCTGTCTCCTACGCCTGGTCTTCAGACCCATTCCCTGCAGTTCTCTGGAATTCCATTTTCTAAATGGTTCCTCTCTACCCCCCAATAATACTTTCCTACTGAATTATCAGGGTTCACTTAATTCAAGGCTTTAGAATTTGGACCTTAAAAGGAGTCCCTGGGAATGAAATTCTCTGCACTTGACCTTAGGCTCTACCACTTTCAAATACTATGACCTGGGGAAAATTTTTCATTCTCCATTTGCTTTATCTTCCCATTTGAAAATAGGAATAATAATAGCATCCACCTCACATGACTGGAACAATGACATAGTAAGTTTAATAGAAGATTAGTGGTACCTATTTACTGTCAATAATTCTATTTAATAATCATCAATAGTTTTATTACTGATTATGATTATTCCTAATTATTCTTTCTCATTTAATCAGGAATCAATTGGGTCCTAATATAATTATTCTTAATTTATTTTTATTCGCATGGTCAAACTTCTGTAACCCCCAGATAAGTAAAGATTCATGTATCCTCTCCATGGCATGAATAAAAGGAAAGTAGTCTTTTAGGGGAAAAAAGAAAAAACTTAAAAAGAATTTTGACTTCTATTGTCATTCTTGAAAAATTACCAGAGAATTTTGGTCTAGAAAAAGGAATATGTTATTACTGCAGAGCAAACTGTCTTAAAATCCTTTTCTCTCCATCTCTACCCTTCTCAAGGTCATCCCTATGAATGCCAGATGCTTTCTCAAGACTGTTTTCTGCACTGTTTTCTTTTAATTTTCAAAAAATTTTAAGCTTTAACTACTGGTATGTCATTCCTACAGTCAAACCCTTTCACTTTTTATTATATATTTTGTTTTTTTTCTTGTTTCCCCAATTGTTTGCAAAATAGCTGCAAATTGAAAATACACTGGGGTTGCTTTAAAAATTATTGATGCCTTGGCCCTGACCCCCACAAATCCTGAAGGCATTGATCTGGGGTGCTGTCCCGCCACAGCCATGAGCATTTTCAAATATCCTCAAGGGATTCTAATACCTGGCCAGGACTGAGAATCACTGATTATCCACTTTTCTCTCCCCTTCATGCAAATCTTCAGGCTTCTCTCTTTCTTCCCACATTTAAACCCATGATAAAGTTCAGGCTCTAGATGTGAGGAAATGCAGTGTGTACAATGCCAGCCTTTTCCATAGAGGAAATGAGGAGAAACATACTCTGGATATTAATTCACGTATGGTTTTGTCATTTATACTTTCCATCTCTTCTTTGGTCCCAAAGGACCTAGGCCCTTTCTTCCTGTATCTCTGCCACCTCTGTTCATTGGCTGGAGCCCTCACACAGACATTTATTAGTGAAGCTGTTTGGAGTCCCTCAGGGAAACTTATTCTGTTTGCCTCTATGTGTAAGTGACCTACATTCATAATAATGCTCAGTTTCTTTTTAAAGTCTGTATAAAAAACCAAAGTATATGTTTTGAAAAGGGACTAAGGTGAAAGACTGAGTACTCTACTGGGAAGAGGATGGGATCAGGACTCAATGCCTTCCAGTTATTATCCATGCAGGCTGGGTATCATCTGCAAAAAGGGTTGTGACATTTTATCGACTACACAGCTGCATGGAAGAAGTAAACTGAATCATCATTCTGTGTCTTTTTCAGTTTCATCATGTATTACTTTATGTTTTTCCTAATAATGTACGGCAAACTTAGATTGGCATTTACTGTAAATTCACAGCCTTGAATTTGCATCAGGTAAACTTTAAAAAAAAAAACTTTTGCAGAGTGGAGTCGTATTTAACACATTTCTTGAGGAGAATACGATGTCAAATGGTACTATGTGCTATTTTAATTCCTACGCACTCAGAACAGAGCCATCTTGGGGAGTTAGGGAAATGGCATGAAATTCTAGAAATATCAGTGTCATGTCTGTGTCATACTGTCGCAACACCCCTCTTGCTACTTCTAATCCTTCATCGTCCTGCAGGAAATGTTAGACGAACATGGTTGAACTAAATGTCTCTGCTTAAATGTCTCCTCCTTAAAGAGGACTCCGTGACCATCTGTCTGAAATAAGGATTCCTTTCATTGTTGATCTCCTTTACCTACTTCAGTTTTCTGCAAGGCCTTATTGCTACCTGAGTGTGTATACTAGCTTATTCCCTTAGAAGATGGGAGTAGGAAGACAGGCTCCATGTGATCCTCATCCTTTTTCATTGAAATCTGTTGTATCCCAACATTACAGTGGCACCTGGTGAAGGATGTGCACTCAATAAGTGCTTTTTTTGAAAAGAAAAAAGAATTTTAAATAATAAATTGAGCTGTTTTTCTAATGATATTTCTGTGATCTAATGCTCATTCTCTAAGTTTGCCTTTCATTTTTAGCAGAGAAACTGAGATCCAGAGAGGTTAAATGGCATCTCCAGCTAGGAACTGGAAGAGTTAGTGCTCTCATGACTACAGAAGTCTGTCACCTATATCCTCAACCCGAGTGCCTATTTTCATCTCTTCTTATAGACTTGATCCTATGTTCTAGGCAAGGGTGTTAAAAGTACTTGAGCCTGAAAAACACACATCAGTTAAATTTTAGCCAAAGCGTTCCCAGAACAAAAAAGAAAATCTAATTAAAGGTCTACAGAATGTACCTACTCTATAAGCTTGCTGTTTAATCTCTCCTTGACTCAATTCTGATTTTACTATATAGAAATTAAATTGAGCACAGGATAAGAATACATTAAGGTACATTTGATATGATTTGGGATGGGGACATCTCCAAAAGTAAAAATACCTAAAAGCCTCATTGCTTGGTAAGCTGTCCAAAGGTTAAAGGAGTAGCAGATAATGCTAGATTTTTACAGCAAAATAACTTCGAGGAGGTTATTTTGCTGTTTTTGTCTGTCTGAGGAAAGTGGCAATCATAATCTGATGGCTTGAATTTTTAACTCCTGGCATACATCCTTTTATTTGAAAACTTTTTTTTCTGACAAAACCTTCTGCTACCTAAATGGGCAGATAGTAGTTAGCATTTGCAAATGGCAAAGTAGTGCTTATGAAGTCATGTTCTGTAACCCAATGACTCAATTTGAATCACAGCTGCATCACTTATTAACTGTGACCTTGGGCAAATATGTTGACATCTCTAAACATTTTCTCAATAAATGGAGGCTAAGTAGCCATTAACTTCATAACGCTATTGTAAGAATTATGTAAAATGACATATGCAAAGTATTTAGCATTGCTGCTGGCACACAAGCAATGCTCAATGGAATTAGCTATCATTATTATTAGTTATTATGATGATTGTTTATTATATTAGAGTCCTCCTCATTGCATGAGAGCTGCTACCCATTTTTCATCCTTCCTCTCATGGATTCTGTATTAACAAACACCAACTCCTACTTCTAATACGACAGACTGGCCAATTCTCCTGACTGTTAGAACACTGAATACTCTACTTGAGAGCACCTACCTAAAGCATGTGTTTAGAAAGGGGAGATCACTCATCTAGCTCTTCAAAGACTAGGCCCTGTGGCAGGGTCATGCTGTCAGGGCAATATTAAGGGAACAGAAAGAAAGAGAATCAGAAAAGAAGACTCTTTTCTCCAAGTCCCCAACACCATTTCTTTAATACCTTTTCCATTTATGAGATTTGACAAGGAAATAAAGGCACTGCTTCAGGCCATTCCAATCTCATAATGTAAGTATTTTCTTAAAATTGCTACTTCTAGGGGAACTTTCTATCCATGTCATCACTCAAGGAAAATTTCGAGGCTATGGGGCAGGGTGTGGGAAATTTTATGAAAACATTCACACACACACACATCTCTTATTTCTCCATTTGAAACACATCTCTTTCTACTTACTTTATAACACTCATCAAAAATGTCGTGAGAGGTTGAATGATTAGTATCCTTCCAAATGCTTTGGAAAAGTATGGTAGCTAAAAGGAAGAGCAGCTTCTAAGCTACAGTGTTATACTCCTAAAGCACATATTGAACTCTGAATGTGTGATAACCCCACAAGGGCATATGAACTAGAGAATAGAAGATGAAGGCATGGAATTGATTTAGAATAATATCTGAAGCCAAGAGTGGGAATAATTTTCTAAACCTAGACCTCACTAAAAACTACAAACAAAAAAACTAAGCTTACTGAATATTTTATGCTAGCTGACCGAAAAAAAAAGAAATCATACCGTGTGAGCATGTGTACATGATTATGTGTATATATCCTATTCAAGTTTTCCCAAAACAGTGACATTTAAAGATATACATAAGCATCATTACATCTCGACTAAGAAATAACATTAGATGAACATAATATCAGAGTGAGGGACAGGAAAAACAAATCAATTTTCGAAAGAAATGATTAAATGATAATCCTATCAGCAAAGATGAAGTAATGTCTTTACATTGCTCGAGATTTTATACTCATTTAAACTGTCAAAAGGGGGAGCAAAATAAGCATTTTAATCTAGTCGAGAAATAAAACATTTTAATTTCCAGGTAACTGTTCTTATTTTTTTTTCTTGCTTTATAAATTGTATGGAAAGATAATTTCATTATAGCATTATTTAGGCTTTAACTCCCTTAAGCGCCACAGGCTTAGCAAGAGTGCCACTTGTCTTGTTGGCCAGTCACTTACTTGAGTAAAATGATTATCATTTACATAATCATCAGATTGCAAATACTATTTACTACTTTTTCACTTTTGGTGTCAATGTTAGATGGAGAATGGAAGACTGAATTTCAGGCACACAAAACAAGGGGTATAGGGACCCATAACTGGCAGCAATCTGGAAATGATAGCAGAAAGAAAGGCAATGGGTGCCGCATGAGCACTAATGCTTTTATCTTACATAATAAAACGCAAGATGTATTGTCTAATGTTCATGAACAAATAAGTATGTCAGAATATTTTAAATTTTCAGTAAAGATAATTCCTTAATAATGAGCAATTGTAGTCGATAACTAGGATAACTGTTAAAATAACTTTAGAATGTGAAGCTAATATGTCAAAAGGCAGTTTGCTCTAGATTGGGGATTCCTGGAAGGGAGTACAGTCTCAGCCAAAGCTGGGCAAGCTGATCTCTCCAGACTTCTAAGCCAGTTAAATGTCTCAGACTTAATAACAGAGAATCAATAGAAAAAAATCTTAGTCAAGAAACGAAGGTGGTATCTATTGGATAGACCAATAAATGTGGATGGATCTTGAAGGTGACAGACTGAGTGAAATGTCAGAGAAAGACAAACACAGTAGTAACTCTCTTATATGTGGAATCTAAACATAAACTTGACTCATAAATACAGAGGGGATATTGCTGGTTCTAGAGCTGGGGTGTAAGGGGAATAGGCAAAATGAGTGAAAGGGGTCAAAAGCTACAAACTTTCAGTTAAAACATAAATAAGCCCTGGAGATATAATACATAGCATGCTGAGTTTACTCACCAATATTATATTGTATATTTGAAAGTTGTTAGAAAGTAAATCTTAAAATTTCTCATCACAAGGGACAATTATAATTTTATGTGAAAATGGATTAATGAAACATTGTATAATTTTGCTGCAATATACCACACATATCAAATAATTACATTGTATACCTGAAATTGGCACTAGTTTATGTCAATTACACACTCTATTGCTATATCATATCATGTTATATCTCCAGAAGAGTGAAAGCAATGAAAAGAGTGTGAGAACAGAAGCACCAGCATATTATCTAAGAGTACAGTGGTCTTAAGAGCAGTGACGTGAATGCCGCTCTTGTAAGTCGTGGAACTGAGAATATGTAGATTTATCTCTAGCAGCTGTTAGTTCCATGATGCTCAGCAAGTTACTAACTTGATTACTCATTGTGAAGATGGTGCGAAATAATGCTGGTAAAGTGGTTAATCTAGAGTCTGACACAAAATGAGGTCTCAGGAACTGTGTGGGGTGCTAATATTAGCCATTATTCATATTCTTTATGGAAGTCATTCATAAAATGCAAAATATGTTGCATGAAAACCACACTTAGCTGTTAATGCTAATGAAATGAAAGTCAGTTCTTTAAATGACAGGTCTACACACTAAACTCTGTTTGAAGATGGGTACCTCTGTAATTTGGGTAGAGAGAGGGTAGAAAGGTTGATAGCATTTTCAATGACAGAGTTTTTTCATACTTTAACTTAACGCACATAAAATGAACATTTGGAGGAGTGACAGAGAGAGAGATTTAAATATTTTTAAATATTAGTGACAATTCTTCCAGCCATTTTTCTCAATGATGTTTCGCTTCTGCCTGTAGTTGCAGCATGGCTGAAGAGCCCAGTATGCTTGGTGGGAACTTGTTGAAAGCACATCTGCATGTTTTTAATTTTTTCCTTGTGAATGTAACTTAAAGTACTTATTTAATCAGACAAATAAGTAGTATAACTTTGTCAACATACTTGGAGTAGAAATGCAAGAATTCACAAGACTTTCAGAAAAATGTTGAGGGAAATTAATATTTAATATGCTCACTTTACAAGTTTTTAAATGAGTCCTAAGAGTAATTTATTTAAAAGTATTTTTTTACTTGCATGCTGACTTTAAGACTTGAACTTGTATAAAATATAACTCTAATTTAGAACTATTTCACACATTATACATTTTTAGTGAGAATAAGTTTTCAGAAGAAAGGTAAAAAAATAATGTTTGTGATAATATGAAATAATGAGAAAATGTAGCAAAAGTTATATGAAATGTGATACAAATTTTTATGTACACATGACCACAAGAAAACAAAATGGATAGTTAGAAAGAAAGACTTAAAAAATAAATATTCCAAAGTGTTTGTGTTAATCAGAGCTATGTGAAGATGACAGAATTATAGGTGATTTTATTTTATTTATTTTAGCTTGTGCATTTTTTAATCTGTGGTTTTAGCAATATACAGAAAAGCAGGCAAAGAAAAACAATAGAAACACAATGTATACAGGTGCTTGAACCAAAATCCATCTTTGGCAATTGTTCAGATATATGAATTCTGCAATAATCTCTAACTTTAATCACTGCTCTCTTTAGGAACTCCCGGCTAAGTTGCTTTACTACATCATTCAGTTTATCCATACCAAGTATAAAATAACAATTGGTTATTTAAAAGTATTTGTATTTGACTTTGAAGCACTTTCAAAAACGATTTCAAGAAGCCATATGCTCAGAACCATGCTAACTTCTTTCCCCAACTCCTTCTCTCTGTTAGCTGACTACCTTTTTTACATGATTAGGCTCAGTCAGGTTACCCTATTATCCCAAAGCCACAGGAACACCAACATCTCATACCAGATCTAAGCAGCAGAAATTTAGCCCCTCAACCAGATTTTGAAGGCTATAGACACATATTTGGGTTTTCACCAGGCTATATCCTTATTACCATAAAAAAGACTTCTCAATATATGACTCAACACATGAAATACATCATATATTATTCCAGAAATAGAACAACTGAAGACATTGAAAACCTTGTTAAATATGCTGAATCCATACATTAAGCACATTTTCCTTTCATTCGTCATTAGTTTCATAAGTGGTTTGTTTCATCGTGAATTCATCTATACGTTCAATAAGTTTTAAAACATCAATCAATAATCAATAAGATAACATATACATAAATATGTATGTATATGTACATATATAGTCTCATGTTTGTTAGGCAAAAGTTAAAAATTTGAAATTTAATCATTACCTTGCTGGTAAAGAATTTGAGGCTAGGGAAGATTAATTTGCATAAGTTAATTGACTAATTGACAAATAATGAATCTAGTACTAGAATTTTATGCCAATAAAGTCCAAGTACAATGTTACAAGAACTTCCATTCTGTTGATTATTCAGTACTAAGTGCCAGGCACTCCTAGGTGCTAAAGAACACAAAGATTAATAAGGACCTTGCCAGACAGGAGTACATATATACATATCTAATTGTTCACACTGATTGTTTTCTCCCAGACTCAGATGGAACCCAGGGGTATGTGATCTGCACTCCTTTGGAGGCACATGACCTAACCACTGCTCCACCAGAGCACACTTATTCCCAAGGTTTTAACAGAACAAGACAACCATTTCCATATAAGGAGGGTTATTTAAATCGAGTCTGATTGTCCAAGGAAGAATTTGAATTCATTATCAACACCTTTTTTACTTGTAAATGCCATCACTCCTAGAATCTTCGAAAGGATATTCATGCGTGACTGTGGTGTCTCAATGACATAGCCCTTCTTCCTACAGTATCCTCTCTGGAGAACAAAACCAGAGTCTGGCAGATAACGGATGCCAGCTTGGATGTCAGAAAACCCAACTCTAGTATGTATCTACTCCTCCCAAAAGGGCTCTGGTACTTGGCATTTGCTACTAAATTGTCGCCAGAACAAGAACCACACAGCAAATCACTGGCGGAAGTCAGGACAGGAAGTCTTTCCATTAGCAAAAAAAATCACAGCAATGTTCGCAGATTCTGCCAGGATACATTTCTACCACTTGCTGCCACCACTGACACTCGCCTCCAAACTACTAGCTACACAGCAGCCACAATGGCAGCTGTAAATGAGTGTAAATATGAACTGGGAGCTCACCTCCCTGAACTTTTCAGAGACTTTCTCTTTGCTCCACTGATTAAATTTGCAGGACTTTGTTGCAATAGACTCAGAAGCTCAAAAGATGGAGATTTATTCAACAAATAGGTACAAGGGGTGTCATCTAGTCCATGGCTCCCTGTCTAGTCTTACCTAAGGTTAATCTTCTTGCTCTGGTTATAATGGCCCTCTTTCCACCCCTTTCTTGCAGGACTTCTGTGCATCACGTTGCTTCTAAATTTATTTTGCCCACCCTCTATCTCTAAACTCAGAATTTTCTTAGGGAAGCTTTTACTGCCTTGAGTTAAATTGAATGAAACATTTTCTTTGGAATAAAGAAATGTGGCTAATAGTTCTACAAAATCAAAATAAGCAGCCTCTCAAAGCACTCTGGACTGCCTTCATAGCTTTAATCTTGACTGACTGGAATTTTAGAGCCATTTTATGAATTTTTAAAGTTTGTCTCCCATGATCCATTTTAATTTGATGAGAACAGATCACATGTATCTTATTGATCACTAACTCTTCAGGACCAGGCACATAGTCCAAATATTTGTTAAACTGATGAATATTCACTGAAAAATAATCAAAGGGAGAGTCTGTTTTTGCCTCTTTATCAGGAACCAATAGTGATCCCATGTGGTCATCAATAAGGCAAGCTTTCTCATCTCCTGCAGCTGTCGGGACTCCCATGGGATAGTTCATGCTAAGCGCATTCTCTTTGAAAATTTGAAGCTTGATGACATAGAGGCTTTCCTCAAAACAGG
This sequence comes from Solenodon paradoxus, assembly GCA_004363575.1. Lineage (NCBI taxonomy): Eukaryota > Metazoa > Chordata > Mammalia > Eulipotyphla > Solenodontidae > Solenodon > Solenodon paradoxus. The sequence goes on from RJWH01000018.1 coordinate 2,431,319, forward strand.
AAGACAGGTAGCTCCTTCCCCTCTCAAATGGGACCCACTTGTGAAGATCTGAACTCTTCTTTAGAACCAACCATTCATTCTGTTCACTCGAAAAGACACTGAAAGTCCCCTATATATGTGACAGCAACCTAAGCTCTGAGTGTTCACAAATGAAAGGCAGGTCTTGTCATTAAGGAGCTTACTGTCAAATGAGAAAAATAGGAAAAAATCAAGCCAATGCTAGTCATACACTGTCGCGATTGTGAGAGAAGACTTCAAAGAAGGGCCCTTATACTACCAGGAAAGGCAGAAAAAAAGGTTTATCAGTAAATGCTCCTAGGAAGAAATGAGGCTAGGGAAAAAAGTTGGGTGGGACATATACATGTCCCAAAAGAGCACCTGGTGAAAAGCAATTTGAACAATGGGCATAAATTTGTGTCAGAGCCAGAACAAAAGAGAGAAAGTGTAGGTGAGAAAAAGGCCAGAATTGGATGCCAAGTGATAAACAGACTTGAACTGGACAAGGAGACGTAAGGACAATTAGGATCCTATCCTGAAGGTGATGGGAAACTGTGAAGATTTTTAAGCCTGGAAATGAGGGTGAATGAAACAGACTTATCTGATAAAAACTGTACCCTAAAATGATATTAAGGATAGGGGGAAGGGAAATTGTGGACAAAGGTCTTAAAAGGATCTCACAAAATATTTTTACCTGTTTTGAAGCAGGAGTTGAAATGAAAAAATAATAATGTATGTGTGTTGAACATGGATTCACTTTCCTAATATTTGAGAACTTGTTTCCATATATCATTTCCCTTGAAGTCAATTAGGAAATGAAGATAATGGCTCTGCAAAACTTTAAGACTGCTGGTGACTCATTATCCAATTAATTGACATGAATAAATTGGGTAAATTAAACTAAATGGGAGTCAGTCACTGCACACAAATAGAAAGAGAGCTGAGTCAGTGTGTTATAGTTTTTCTGGATTTTTGTTCAAAATAATGAAATCAGAGATCCTGCACCCCACTGAGGAATAATAAGTCAGGGATGTTTACTAAACCCCTGACTTCAGTGACAAGGCCTGACAGCGGTGCAGATGACATGAACCTTCCTGGTAGAGGTGGCAGATGGGCCATGAAAACCTCTGCAGGTGCCCTGAGGCCCATCCACTGTGGTATTACTTTAACTTGTGTTTTCTTACATATCAGTGTAGAACCATTAGACAAAAGTACATTCCACAAATCTTATTAGCCCTTCTCTTCCCGATTCTTCTTTGGAGTTGCCATAAAACAATGCCCTTGAGATGCTTAGAAGTCCCATTGTTTAATAGAGAGGACATCCAAAGAATATACTTAAGATCTGGAAGATGGGTGGGTAAACTGGGTAAAGGGATCAATTTTATGGTGAGGGTTAGAATTAGACTTAATGTTAAATATATGAAATATAAACAGATGTTGATAGATAATGATGCAGACCTGAACGTTACAATCCAATGTTACTTCAATATAAAAATGTACTTAAAAATGCATTTTGTCTAGTCAAAAGTGTCCTTGATGTGCTGATGTTACTGAGGTCTTTGCAAAGGCTTTTTCACTAGCCACATTCTTGACTTAATCTTTGGACTATTTTTTACTTTGTGGACCTTCTGCTGGTTGTAAGAAATATCTGGAGCCTCTATATTTCCTCTAAATCTTACTTGAAAATGGAATTGTTTATTCCTCTTTCTCTCCTCACATATTATAATAAACTAGAAAAAAGCTACACAGTGCCTTCACACTGCATGGAAATCCTTAACAATGGTACAGGATTTGTTATGCCTATTGTCTACTTCCCATGTTATGAAGGTGACAGCTTCTGCCCATATCTTTCATGCTCTCACAGGGAACTTCTTTACAGCTCTTCCCTGTCATCAGCTCACAAAATCAATGCACCCTTCTTCTAGAACCCAAATTCGATTTCAGTTTCTCTAACAAAACACTCCAAAACCACAACTATTTATGCCAGTTGGTCCCATGACATCGTTCTCCTTGATCCAGTGGCAGGTAGATGCCCTTCTTTGCACAGGGGTTGGAGAGTAGAGTAGACTATCCCACTATATGTGCATGCCTCCTTCAGCCCCCGTGATCCCAGACGGGGGTGGAAACTCAGCTTCCCGCTGGGCCGTGCCGACACTGGGGGTAAAATGGGGAAGAAGTGTGCTGACCAACTGTTTCGTATTGTCTGGTTCTGCCTCACTGCCTCCAGGTTGGGGGTTGTGAGGAAGTTATAGGGCCCTGTCAGGTCTCAGTGGCACTAGAAGGGAGGAGAAAGCTGAGTGATGACTAGATGAACCCAAATCCATCCCCGTGTTTAGTCTCATGGATGCCAGGAGTGGGTTGAGCAACTCGGTGGGCCAGCTGACATTGAGAAGGAAGGTAAAGGTCACTGGTGACCAGCCCCACACTGCACCTTTTCCTTATGCCTCACTGCTGAGTGGCGGTGTTGTCTCACCTTGCTCCTGGACCCCACTGGAACTGTCTGAAAGGGAAACTAAAGTGGTGCCTGCTTCTGCTGGACAGGGAATGGAAGATCAACTCCATGACTGGACAGGAGAACTGGAGTGCCACGGTTTACTTCCACCAGGAAAAGGAGAGATGAACTCTTCCTTGCCGACATGCCCAGCAGGAGAATCTGCATAGCCTCACTTGCCTCCTCGGCTAGGAGGGTGGCATGGGAAATCGACTCCACTCAGCCCTGCTGAAACTACAGTGGCAGAGTGTGATTTGGTGTTGCTGTTAGTAGTGGTGACTTTTTCTGGTATAAGACAGATATTACCAAAGAGGCTTTTGTTAAGCTACCATTTTCCCAGTCCTTTAGCGAGGGGCAAGAAAAACAGCCGAGGCTTGTCCTGGTGCCTCAGATGCTAAGTGTGCAGCCATAGCAGCTCAGTCCACACAAACAAGGACAGAAAGAACAGCAAAGATGAACAACTAAATAAATACATGCTTCTTCTTCATGTCTCTTCCTGCCTGCCTACTCGCCTTCATTCCTGCCTACTTCCTTGGAGATATTGCTTTGGTGCTTATTGGTGGTTCTGAGCTGGAGGCTTGGGAGCTTCCTGAGCTATGTGGGAGACAATGAGAAAACCCAGGTGACTAGCTGCCGTGTCATTCTTCCAGTCGTGGTGTCCCTAGACTGCCCACCTTCTCCTTTCCACCAAAGTCTTCCTATGTTTGGTCCTTGTGTGTTGTCCACATTGTGTTTTGTTTTTTGTAAGGAACAATGGGCCTCCTCCATCTTTGTGAGAAGTGGAAAAAAACAAGGATAATTTTGATTCCCCAGGAAGAAGCAAACAGGTTTTAACTGTCTTGGTTAAACACAGTAAAGAACATCTTGACTCTAAGAGAAATGTTGTATATTGGTTGCAGAGTTTGTGGTGTCAATAAACAACAATTTGTCAGCCTGCTCTTTGATAGTGCAGCCATTTCTCCATATGAATTTGAGGGTAAAAAAGCAAAATTGAACACTCAATGTCCCTTTGGGAGCACTGCCATTGTCCACCGATTTTTAATTTTTTTCCTTCAGTTTCCAAATTCCACAAAACAAGTTTCATTGTTCTTTCTGTTTACATTGTCTACAGGTGTCTCTTATCAATAAACCCCTTTTGAAGTCTTGTGATTGGATTGGGGTGGGAACAACCTAGAACCCTCATTATTCTAGACCTTATTCTGATTTTGTTTTAGGGGTATTTCAAGTTACATAGTGAATAGTTAAAAACTTGGCAACAGAGCTGATTCACATTCTGTTTTTGCTTTTATGTCAAATCCCCTCATTCTGGCTTAAAGTTGTTCAAAGTAACTGGACAGTTGGGGGTCACATCTTCTTTAAGATCTGTTCCTGAGAGCTATCTAAAGGAGTTAAACAACCTATTTCTGAAGTCACTGACAGACTCATCCTATCTTTGCTTGTAGTTCAAGATTACAGTGCAAACTATTTTCACAGAATACAACTTGAGGAGAGCCTCTTATAGCTCTTGCTCAGCATCTACAGCTTTTCTAATCCCTCTAATCTCTGCTATCCACCATCTATTAGGTTATTCTAATACTCTTTCTTCACTACCTTTTCCATCCAGCTTTTTAAATCTGAGAGTCCTATTAACATATGAACCAACTGATATAAATCTGAGATTCTCATACAGCATTTTCTTAAAACCTCTCAAATTCTTTTGTAAATTTATACCTCTATTGTATGTGTAGATATTAGAAAGAGGTTAACAGTTCAAAGGTCAGCACTTAAAATCAACCACAACACAATTTGATGTGTTTTGAAGTGCATTTGACTTTAAGAAACAATTCATTTTTTTGCTTTTTGTTTTTTGGGTTTTTTTTGCTTAGAAGTGAAAGGAGATAAGTCTAAAAGAAGAGTTAAGAACCTAGGAAGGAGATGATATTCAGACTGTTGTTCAGTATAACCAAAGAAAATGGTTTAAAGTTTTCGTTTTTATTTTTATTTGCATTCTTTAATTTGTTTTGTGAGCATTAATTTTGGAAGATGGATTTCTTTGGGAAATTTTCTTGCTATAATGAGAAAAGGTGGTCTATTTCCTTTTTGAAGCTTTTCTCAAATGAATGATTTATTTCAAACTGAAAATTTACCAAACAAGCACTATTATTTAAATTATTCTTGTTGAAATTATGTCAGTAAAATTAACAAATAAGTGACTTAGAGTGAAAACACATGTTAGAGACAAAATTCCTAAAGTTCTGTTAGGATTCAGGATCTCAAGGACCTTGACATGGAATAGCATTTTTCCCTGAGGTCCCTTGAGTCTGCCCCTCTGATGAGTCTGTGATGGCAATGGGCAGGAACTTAGATGGAGACACGATCATGAAAACAGTGGCCTTCTAAGATATTGCTTGTGTCCTTCGTATCTCCTCTATTAATCTCCTCTATTAATCATCTCAACCACCATCACAAAATGCCACAGAGTGACTTGAACAACAGAAATTTATTTTCTTTAGTTCTGGAGGCTAAGAAGTTCAAGATTAAGATGCCAGCTGATTTGACTTCTGATGAATTCTCCTTACCTGGCTGCAGATAGCTGCATTTCACTGTGTCCTCACATGGGAGAGAGAGAAATGAAAGTCTCTTTATCTGTCTCTTCTTATAAGGACAATAATTCTATTGGATAAAACTTCCAATTTTATGACCTCACTGAATATTTAATTACTTCAGTCTGAACTGTATTTCCAAATGCATTCACATTGAGGGTTAGGACCCAACAAATGAATTTCAGGATGTTACAAACTGTTCATTGCATTTCCCAACCTACTCCTTATCCACCCAAAATCCAGATGGAAGGTATAGAATAAAGAACTTACCTTGAGCCATACTCTCATGCATAAAAAAAAAGCATGACTTAGGAAAAATCTCATAGACCTTGGGAGGTAACCAAAGGTCAAGTGTGCCCTATGAGAAGTCTATTATAAGAAGAACTGATACCCTCAAGGGATGGGTGTATCAAACGTATACTCATCTTCCTTTGATCATCTGGTTTTTCTCCAAGGAAAAGAGTTTTCAAATATTATCATATTGTCAAAGTATTTCTAAACAAGAATTTCTTATTGCTAGGAGGTAGTCAAGATTGAATATACTGAATATAAAAAAGTCAAAGTTTTGGTCCACTGAGGAACATATCACATATTGAAGTCAGAATGATCTCAGACAGGAAGCTCGAGTCTTCTAGGAGAATACTATTCCAAATTCAGTCTCAAGACATCATACTTTGGTAAATTTATAAAAGTTTTTCTATTCTTGAGTATCCTAAAAGCTACCAGAAAAAAAATCTTTTGATCAAGCAAAGCTAAATGGGCACACCATGGTTGCCTAGTGGATAAGGCCGTCAGATGTAATCCGTCAGATTTAAGTCACATATATCCCAAGGATCCAAAATGAACAAGTGAATAAAATAAATAAAACATTTTTGAAAAGCAAAGCTAAATGCATTAGCTATAATACCATAGAGAAGACCTTTTGATAGAGTCTTAGTAGTGTTTGAGTTGAGAAGGACCATATTAAAGAATAATATAAAGTTTGCAGGATGATTTTTAAGGGAGAACTTTCAAGGAGGCACATTCGTAGGCATTCTGCAGACTTTATGATATAATAGACTTGGATTAGTGGGCACAGTGAGGTAAGAGTTTTGGAACAAGTCTTGATGGGACTATTAGTTTGACAAGCAATCTTTTTTAGTTTGTCTAAGTCTTATCTTCCAGGAGCAGGTATTTCCTAGCGCAAGTAGCAAAATTATTTTTCCTGACCCTTGTATTGTTTGGCATGGAAATAGGAAAGTAAGCTTGGTCATAGCATTATTTAGCAAAGGGAAGCAAGATAGGTGTGATTTCAACATTCATTGCTGTAGAGAAAAGTTCTGGAATATTCACATTGAAATATTCCTGATAAATGTCTTTGCATTGAATTTAACCAAAGCTGAAACTTGTTTCTTCCTATATTTTTATTTTATAATATTAACAAATAAGTTGCAAACAAACTCACAAATGTTCAAACTATTAAAATAATAACAAAAGTAGCAAAAAAGGCAAGGTACTCTCAACTTTAAAAATGCACAATAATGTCAAGGTTTTATTTGTTCCCAAAGAGAGGGAAGAAGGTGGTTGGTATTTAATTTACAAAGGAAATAAAATTATAATTTTTAAAATCTACATTGTATATATTGCTTGACGTGGGAAGTAGAGTCCAAAAATGTGTATGTGTGTGTGTGTGTGTGAGAGAGAGAGAGAGAGAGAGAGAGAGACAGAGAGAGAGAGTGTTTGCTTTTGCATGAATGCTTGTATGTCCCATTACACACAAGAAAAATGCAGATTGTGAACACAGCAGTCTCTACAGATGGAGGCAAGGGATGAGTGTCGACTTTCTTATCAAATAGTTAAAGAAGACAGAAGTTAAAGACCAGGCTCTGTGACCAACACTGATAATATTAAGATGAGATGATTGAGGAATGGCTGACCTCAAAGAGCTCACAGTATAGGAGGTGTAGTCTGTAAACGGAAAGCCATAAGAAAACCTGAAAAGTATAGTGGGAACTTACAAAAATGTGAAATAAAAAATATTTTATCTCTTACCTTGAAATTATCTTTATGACAATAAAGTTGAAAAATATATGCAAAACTATAGTTCTGTATAAATAGTAGCTGACAAAATAGCAAAGGCAACTAAATTTATAGTTGAACATTTCTGAGGCTGAACCAGCAATGTTTGAATGAATAAAAAACAAACAATTCATAATTCACACATATATTTATGTATTTCAGAACATTTTCTTGCTTTCAAGGAAGCAAAATCAGTGTTGTTACAAAAACTTTATATGCTTGCATTCCATAATTAATAACGCATATAGCTGAAAATAAAATGAATTGTATTCAAAAATATAAAAAATGAAATATATTTCATCAAAAACATAAATTCAAAATAAAATACACAAATTATTTAACAAATGTTTCTAAATTGTTCTTAAAATATTAAAAATTATCTTTAATATTAAGAGGAAAAATCAAATCATAGTTAACAAACATCACATTTTTAATCAAAATATTTAAAGGAACAAATTACATTTAATTCTAAAAACATTTTAAATATATGTAATTCAAATTTAAAATATTAATTCTAATCAACATTTTGATGAAATAATTTTAACTTTCAAAATAATTTTAAATTATGTCTCATTAAATAGTTTAAAAAAAAAAAATCAACCCTTCCACAAGTCTAGTTTTCATGTGCATCTGTTTTCCAAGGCAAAGAATTGGTATTATGCTTTATGCATGGTACATCTAAACCTATATATAACAAATTTAAAAGTAGTATGAATTGCTTTACATTGAAAATGTTCCTTGAATGCATGTGTCACTTTGGTGAACATAGCACTACTTCTTGTGAGGGTTTCTGGAAGTACAATCTAGAAACAAAGGAGCAGTAAAGTGAATACTTAGCACTTCTGGAAAACTGTAGTTTACCACAGAAGAATCTATGACATTAGTGCTATCTGCAAGAATTGATTGGAAAAAGTCAACATGTATGCCCTCTAGGGGTTGAAGACACAGGTCACTGTGTATGAGAGAGAAGTTCCAGCAATAAAATTGCCAAATGAGAGAGAATGGTGACCAAGGACCCTGTGAGCACTCTGGCCCCTAAGTTTATGGGATCAAATCTCAGTCCTGCAACTTATTTACCAAATCATATTGTGAAAATATTTACACATATTTACATGCCTAGTCAACATTGACACGTTACCCATAACTTTAACTGATAGTACATTTTTTTCAGGACAACTGGAACAAGTAAAAAATGTTTTTCCAGTATCTCTATTCATGAAACAGTAATAAACGTTCATTTACGGAAAATTTGTGATTATCTTGGCACTAGCTTTTTTCTAATTGGGCACACATACGTAAATAGTGACTTTAGCTGCTTGACTGTTGTGTAACTTAAGAAGTATGTATATTGCCAGTCTGTGCCACTTGGCAACTTAAAAAATTTAATTTAATTTAATTTAAAAAGGGAGAAATGTAGTACATGTGAGACTAGTACTGTGTAAATATGCTTATATCTATCCCCATATGTTTTGCTCAAAATATTTTACACTGTTCAGCAGGAAAGAAAAAAAAAAAACATCTGATCATATATTACCTCCTTGCTCAAAATATTTCTATAGGTCTCAAATAGGGGGAAAAAGTTGAAATACTTTAAGAGACCATCAAAAGAAATAAAATGAACAAAGGAAACAAATCCATAACTGTAAAATACCTGGAAAGGACAATCATATAAAAATCAAACTTAATGCCAGTGTATCTCTTATTTATCAAAAAACAAAGTTAAAAAGTTGAATGTTTAATGTTGGCAAGAATGTAAGGAAATACACATTTCTACACAATACTGCTAGAAGAGCAATTCAGTTTAAGCACTCAGAAAAAAAAAAAAATTGGAAATAGATGCTAGGAGCCTTTAGAAAGTTCATAAACTGTAAACTGAAAAATCTCTTACCAAAAATAGCATGAGGAAACAATCAAAAGCTTCGACAAATTGTGGTACAGATTTTCATTATGGTAATATATTTGATAATGAGATATTTAAAATAACTGAATGTCTAATTATTTGTTATATCAATTCATGAAATATTATGCAGTTATATAAAGAAGCATATATGACAATATTAGGAAATGTTTCTGTATTTCTATGGATTATGTAAATGCATAAAATGTATAATATATGTATATATACTATTAAGTACATAAAATATATACATATATGTATATGTACTATATGTGAAAGCAATCATATTAAAATACTAGTGATGGATTACAGATAGACTCTCATATAGAAAAGCTGATTTGTTGTTACCATTGTTAATGCTTGTCTACGTTACAACATTTAAACTTCTCCATAACATTGTCTACTAAGGTCATAGGGTATGGTTGCCGGATCACAAAAATAATCCAATTAAAGTTGACAATAAAATGTTTATATTGGAATTAAAAGTTATCTACAATGAACACAACTTACCCTATTATGATGATAAATTCTGGTCATATCATGGAAGTTATTAGAACAACAGGTATAGAAGTTGACATAAATGACCACCATTTAAAGATTCAAAAGCTTTGATGACTTTGAAGTTCAACTGATCTGGTTATTTCTTGGACAAACACTTTTACTGTTCAATTCAACTTGGGCTTTGAATGACCAGTGCTCTAGCTACTGGGCTAACATCATATGTTGCCTATACAGGCTCAATAAATATTTGTTAATAAGAATATTTGAATAAATTATTGAATGAATGGCTTTTATTAGTTGATTAAATGTAGGCAGTATTTTTCCTGGATGCTTTTCTCAAATTAGGCAATTTTTAAAGTAGGCTGTGGCACACAGACCTAGCTAAGATTACAGATTTAATGCTTCCGAAAGGGATATTTAGTGAGGAAACAGGTGACCAGGGCTCTTTTGAATTCTTCTCTGACTTTGGAGCCACTTCAAGCTGTTGTTGCCTCAATTATAAAGGAGGTTAGCAATTTCTGTCTATTCCACTGAAATTACTGTGACTTTGAAATAGCATGTCATTAAGTATTCAATATCTGCTAGTGTTTAATATGTGGTGAAAATGTAGAAATGTGAACAATTCTTACACGTGTTAACCAAAATAATAATGAAAACATATTAACAAGTAAGCAAAAATATGTTACAACTGTGTTATGTATTTAGATCACCAAAAACATCTGGAGTTAATTTTCCTACCCTTTTTCTGTCCATTCTATAATAAATGATTAGTAAACTTAAAACAAAAAACTTATTACATTCAGAAAAGCCAGAAATACATACTGTGTATTTTTCAGGAAACAGGGAGAGCCCAGTTCTCAAATGTTCACTGTGTGGACAGTGCAAGTGCAATTAAAAGTTTTGTTTTAATTTAATCCACATTTCTTATTTTCCTGAAGAAACAAAGCCAAATAGTTTCCTCTTAGCATACTTCATTTGGGCCTTGTGATGATGATTATTAGCAAGAATACATTGCATTTATTTATCACCTGTATGATTGTCAAAATATTTTCACTTAATATTTGAACTGATTTTCAGAAACACCCAAGGAGGTGACAACAATAATTTTTCCTTTACATCGGTGATACGCGCAGTAGTCTACAAAAAACAACTCATACCAGATAGGTAGAGCCAACTGCAAAATTTAGAAATTTTGCAACTTGGTTAATTATAGACAAAAATTAAATTATACCTAAACAGATATAATAAATATAATGTATAGATAACCATACATTTTGGAAAAGAGCTAGTTTTTTAATTCTACATTTAGATAAATTATTCATTTGATAATATATGTTAATATACTACAATAATTAAATTCTATTAATTAAATTAAGATGTTGTGAATGTTTAAAACTCATCATGTCCTAATTATCTTATTAGGTTTAATTATTATTTATGCTCTGGAATTTATTTATGCCTATTAAATCGCTGTAGTGAGAATACTATATGATTGTGTGCTACCAAAATCTCCATACAGTGGCACCACATTGGTAGCTTGAAATCAGTTATGATGAGAATATTCATACAACTTGGTATGCACAACAAATCAGGACTTGGTTCATTACTTTGTTGATTGTCTTGACTTAAAATAATAGAGAAAATATTAATAATGAGAATCATACTTATCTATGTGCTATGTCTATAGCTCTCACACAAAAAAAGTTGGGGAAATATTCTTCCAGTATTTGACAGCTATTATCCTATTCAGTGAAGAAGTCACTCATGTCTTTGTTAAACAAATGAAGTTTCAACATGTCTTCATTGTTTCATTTTTATTTTACTCATTGCCAGAAATCAAAACATCACCGAGCATTTCACACTGAAACTATACTCATTCACCATTTGCAACCATACTTTGGCTGCTCTACAAGAGTCAACAAGAATCAAAGAGCATTCTGTCAGGGTCAGTTGGCTACATGGAATTTATAATAAATAGGAGATGTAATTTGCGAATTATGTGCTATGATTCCTTCACAACAATAAAAGTTTCAATAAAGTCATGTATGTACAGATGTCTATATATTTTGGAAGTTATCTATTGAACATTTATTAATAATAGCATGGTAATAGAAGGAAAAAATAAACAGGAAACAATGGATGTTTATTGATGGATTCTATCAATTAATAATTTGACTTTTATTTAATGGTTTATCCTGATGGAAATCATCCTAAACTATACCTTCCTCAGACCTCAGTCAAAATGCCAAATATATCACAATTGTGTGCTTACTACTTTCCATGGTGATCATGAATCCCAGCAGTTTGTTGCAGACTTCAGAGAGAGCATCAAGCCCATGCTTGAATGCCTCTTACACACCCTCTCCTGTCTCTGAACTCAGGCCACTAGCTCTCCAAATTGAAGTCTCTAGCCTTAAGAGCTTTTGTGCCCCATATGCTGAGCCTATACATGCTGATTCTTTTATATACTTCTGAACATGTCTGCAACCAAACCGTGTAACCTAGGATCAGGCTTCCAAACCAATACTGAGGGCCTGGATCACTTTACTCAAAACTGCATTGTTGTCATGAACCTGGGCCAGAGGGAACAGGAGATGAGATGGAGACAGGTGGATAAATGTTCCCTCCTTTTACCTTTCCATGAACCACTGCAGTGTTTCTCCATGCAGCTTTCAGAGAAGTTCAGATATTGAGCTGGTACATCTGCTGATCAAAATATTATATCTCTTAGCAACTGATAACATGCAATAGCCAGTATGGCAATAGATCACATGACATTTTTTACTCTTCCGTGACTCATTTTTTTCCCCTTACCTTGATATGCATCCTACATGAACACTCATGCTTTAATCCTAAACTCATGGAATTTTTTTCTTAGAGAATCCATGTTGAGACACAAAACTTTAGCTAACTAATATCATATTTATTTTCAGGAGTCAAAAAGTATTTGTTTCCTGTGGCTGCTTAAATTATCACAACCCGAATACCTTCAAACAAGAGAAATTTTTTCTCTCACAACTTTAGGCGAAAATGTTGGCAGCATGGCGTTCTCTTTGAGGTTCTAGGGGAGAATCTCCTCTTGCCTTCTTTCAGCTTTTGGTGGCTTCTGTGACTATAGTCACATCATTCTAATCTCTTGCTCAGTGGTGACATTGCCTCTTTCTCTTCAAAAATCCCTCTGCTTCGCTAATAAAGATACATATGCTACCATTTGGAGGTCACCTGGGTGATATTGGGGAGCTCCTCCTCTCAACAGCCACAAGTCCAGAGATGAGGATCTTGCTGAATCTTTGTGGAGAACCTCTTTCACCTCACAGAACCATGGGGAATTTCTCAGAGCCATAAATCAGTTATATATTAGAAAACAGAAGTGTTTTCTATACTACTTTTTTATCATGCAGAGCATGATACTCATGTGACAGCATAATTAGATATACATTTATTCAAAATGCAAAAATTAAACGCGAGAGGAAAGATTAAACAATGCAAAAGTTTTTATCCTGTTATTCATCCTCTAAAACATGAGGGTCGTATCAACTGCTCCAGCAGGCACAGAAGACAATGACTGCCTTTGAAATGCAGAATAAGTATTTTGAAGTGGTACTGGTTTGGAAAGAAAGAATTTCTAATTATTATAGCAAAAAAAAATTTTATTTTAGTAACTGCATAGGGTCTGCCTTTTGCTTTATAGTATTTTTTCTTTGCACAAAAGACTTTGACTTCATTTCTTTCTTTTTTTTTTTTTAATGAGGAAAACCAGTATGAAGGGTTACTGGAGGGAAAGGAAAAGGAAAAGGAGGCAGACTCTGTAAAGTGAACAGCTGGACCGTGCCTGATCTAAAGGTGGTTGCTAATATTATATTGTACAAGATCCTAGCATGAATTCCAGCTGTGATCATGCACTCTGTCCTTCCATCTACAGGGTATACAAAAGGAATAGTTATCATTTGCATATTTGAATTCCATATGCATTTTTATTCATTTGTAAGTGTCTTCAATTTTTCTTCTTCAATTTGCTTTATATGAATAGGCTCCCTTCTCTGGGATGGAAAAAAAATCCTGGCACAAAATAATTTGATATGTTTATATTTGAGTTTCTAAATATAATTCGTTCCATACTCATCTATCATTGTCTCATTTATCATTTATTCTTTGTACTGTATTTACAATTACGACATCCAGGAGAAAGGCTGGTTTTCTAACTCCAAAATGCCCCTGGGTCTTTCCTTGCTCACTGAACAGTTATAAATGAAATACATTTAACTCACTGGGTTGTAGGTTTCTGCAATGCAATTTTCAGTTTACAGGTAAAAGTAGTTATCATTAGAAGCTGATAACAAACTGTACAAGCAGAGTCATTTAGGAAAGAAATGCTTCTATTTTGGTGATCTTTATATTAAATCATAATTCAATAAATATATTTTATGATTTTTATTTTTCACATTACCCAATGTAAGTAAAATTGTGATTATAGATATTTTATTCCTTCCTAACTCTGAGAACTCAAATGTCAACAAGTTTGTTTTTATAAAACTGGCATATCTTTGTCTCTTCTCTCATTATTGACACATAAAAAAAATGCCACCGCACATTTATTGGGAATCAGCCTCAGTGCCCTTGGCCAGTCTCAAAAATGCCACCATAATCAGCCTTCCTGAATGTCCCTTGTGAATATATGTAGTGTATGGTTTCCAGGGGAGGGAAATAGGCTCCACAGCAATGTAAAGGGCCCCACTGCTTCTTTTAAGGTGTCAAGGGGTCATATTTTGATTATTACAATAGTTCGACATTCAGAAAGAGTTCTTTGAACTTTGGTGGTTATATATATATATATATATATATATATAGGGAGAGAGAGAGAAAGAGAGAAATATAGATATATGTATGCAGACATATATATATGTAATACACATAGATGTTCATATGCATATATACACACATACACTCGTATATTAAGACATTGCAATGTTGGCAGTCAAATAAACAGATCGGTAGAATAAAACAGAGAATTTAGAAATAAATCTAAATAAATACAGTCAAATAAACACATCGGTAGAATAAAATAGAGAATTTAGAAATAAATCTAAACAAATACAGTCGACTGATCTTTGAGAAACAGACAAAAGCAATCCAATTGAGAAAGAATACTTTTTCCACAAATGTTTGCTGAAACAACTGGGAATCATTTAATAGAACAATATTAAAAAATATAAATGGAGACATATCTTACTTCTTTTAATAATTAACTCAAAATGGACTATAAACCTAAATATAAATGTGAAACTACAAAACTTACAGAAGAAAGCATAAGGAGAAAATCTAAGTGACCTTCCATTTGGCAATAACTTGCTAGATAACACCACCAAAAGCAATACATGAAGGAAAATATTGACAAGTTGGACTCCATTACTATTAGAAACATATGCTCTGTGAAAGACACTGCTGAGAATATAAACTAAAACTATAGGACAGGGTGAAATATGCATAGAACATATATCTGATAAGGGACTTAAATATAAAATATATAGAAAACTCTTAAAACAATAATAAGAAAAATGAACAACCCAATTAAAAATGTATCAAATATCTGATCATATACACTAACAGAGAAAATACATGGATGGCAAATAAACATATGAAAATATGCTCAACATCACATGCTATTAGACAATTCCAAATAAAAAAATAAGGTGCTACTCACTACATTTCTATTAAACTGAATACAAATCTAAAACACTGACACTATCAAATACTGGTGTTGAGGCAAAGTAGCAATAACTGTCATTCATCATTGATGAGAAAACAAAAGTGTATAGCTACTTTGAAAGACAGTTTGGCTGTTTTTGTTTCACAAAGATAAACATAATTTTACCATATAAGCCCACCATTGCTCTCATTAGTATTTGCCCAAATAGATGGAAAATATTCACAAAAACTTACATATGGTTGTTTATAGCAGCTTTCTTTATGACTGACAAACTCAGAATCAACCGAGATATCTTTCAGTATATAAATATAGTATGTCCATAATGGAGCAGTACTTAGCACTAAAAAATAAAGAAGTCATGAAAAAGCATGAAGGAAACTTAAATGTATATTATGAAGTGAAAGAGGCAATGCATAGTATGATTTCAATTATATGACAGTCAGGAAATTAAAAAATTTAGAAATAATGAGTGGCTGCTATGGGTGTGAGGTTAGGGAAGTGCAGAGGATTTTTAGGGCATTTAGACTATTTTATATGACACTATAATGGTAGATCCATGACATTAGGCGTTTGTCAAAATCCATAGAACTCTCCCACACCAAGTGTGAACTAGGAACTTTAGTTAATAATGTCATATACATGTTGATTCATCTATTGTAACAAATGTGCTATGTTATTGTCAGATGTTGATAATAGGAGAAAGTATGAAATGGGGAAAGTATATATAGTAATACTGTACTTTCCACTGAATATTTCCGTAAACCTAAAATGATTCTAAAAAATCTATCAAATTTTTTAAATGAATGAAAACTTGAACTGAGGTGTTGGAAAGGTCATGGTATTCTAGGGATTTATAGCTTCAATGGAAAAATTTAAATTATACATCAACTATTTATTTTAGAAGAAATAATTAAAATTTCTACTTCTGCTCATATAAGTTCATTGGAAATGGACTTGTTTTGTCACCATAAACAAGTAGAGCTTTTAAAAAAACATATGTGAAATAACTATTTTCAGACATTAGACAACAGGTAGAGCAGGTCTGTGGTCCCAGGGAGTTGATACATGATGATACACACCTTAAACCTATATAATGTTATAATGTAAAGTTTATCTACCCAAAGGCACTTTCGGAACCACAGTGTAAGAAAGAGGGATCCAGATAAGAGTATGGCCGAATCACTGACTGAAAAGATTGATGATGTAGAAGAGAGGAAGCCTCACCCCAGTTTCTAGCCGCTGAGGACCAACAGTGGCCACCCAGCCACCAGGCGCCTGACAGTCTAGACTGGCTGGAAGCTACTGACTAGATGAAAAGGACCCCTTTCTGAGAAAACCCTATGTGCATTTTACAATTACGTGAATCCTGTGTGTTATCCATGTGAGGAATTCACAAATGAGTAACTGAATTCCATTTGTAATTCCTGTTCTAATTCACACCTTCCCCTCTCCCTCACCAATAAAAGCGTATCCCAAAAGTATTTTGGGGCTCAGATTCTGTATCTGCCCCACGTATAATAAAGCTTATCTTCACTACTTCTAAAAGAGCACCGTTTGGATTTGTCGGTTAAGAGAGAGAGCTATTACAATGAGAGTTCCAGGAGTCTGAAGCAGCTAGATTTGCTTAACAAATCATGGAGATGAAGGAGGTACAAAGAGAAAGAACTTCATAAACATACATGTAGCTCTGAGGAATTTGTTGCTGAACTCTAAGCTGTGTTTGTGTAGGATGAAATTCCAAAAGTCCTGACAAAGATAAAGACTGGAAGATGTTTGAGTTTAGACCAGAGTAGAAAGACTTCACCAGGATACTAGGGAGAGATCCCTCTGCAGCCAAACTTTTGAAATGTGGCTACAATAGTTCCAGAGTAAAAGCTACTCTAGTCTCATCCTAAATAAGCTAAAAAAAATGTGTAAAATGTCAATTTATAAAAAATAGCTAGCTATGAAAATAAATTTCAATACTCTTTAAAGGAAGATAAACTTTTTTTTAAGGAAAGGTGCAAGCAGGAATGAAGGTAAGTAGGCAGATAGACTGGAAGAGAGAGGAGGAAGAAGCATTTTATCTTATTTTTATTTAGTTGTTAATACTGGTTGTTCCTCCCAGACCCAGGACTCGAACCCAGAGGTATGTGTCCTATGCTCCTTCAAAGACTACTTACACAAATAAACAGAAAAGTATCCCATAGTCAGGGGGAAATCAGTCAATAAAATCAGACCAAGAAATGATGAATCAGATGAAATTAATAAGAACATTAAATAGCTACTATAAACATCTTCAAAGATTTCTAGGAAAACAACATAATGAGGAGACAAATTAAAAATATACATAAAGAATAAAGAACTTCTCAACATTAAAAGAACATAATGTGTCAAATTTTAAAAATCACTGAATGAGACTAACTGCAGATTATATATACTATATGAGAAAAAATCAGTAAACGTTGATAGGAATGTAAATTGATACAGCCACTATGGAAAACAGTATGGCGGGTGTTAAAAAAATGAAACAACTACCATATGATCCATAATTCCTAATTCTGGGTATATAGCCAAAAAAATAAATTCAGTATTTCAAAGAGATATTTATACTCTCAAAACATGCATTATAGATAGATGATAGAGATGTAGATGCATAGTTATTGACACAGATAATTCAGACTTTAAAAAAGGAAGTCATGCCATTTTAAATAACATGGATAAACTTGAAGGACATTATGCTAAGTGAAATAAGTCAGATGCAGAAAGACAAATATTGTGTGTTCTCACTTATATGTGGAATCTAAAATTGTTCAACGCATGGATCAGAGTAGAATGGTGGTTTCCAGGGAGGAGAGGAGGAGTTGGAGTGGAGAGATGTCAGTCAAAGTGTATACATTTTCAGTTATAAGATGAATAAACTCTGAAGGCATACCGTAGAGCATGCTGATTACAATGAATGAAACAGTATTTATGCTTGAAATTTGCTGAGAGTAGATCTTAAGTGTTCTCACCACACACACACACACACACACACACACACACACACACACACACACACAAAGGTAACTGTGTCAAGTGATGAGTGCATTAATTAGCAATCAAGTGATAAACATTCACAAAGCATATGTAGTTTACATCATCAATCAGTACACTTAAAAATCACACTGTACAATCTAAATATGTATAATTTTTATTTGTCAATCCTACCTCAGTAAAACTGGAAAATATACTTGGGGAAACATAGAAGTGCCAAGAATCATATCTATTGGTGCTAGACATGGGGGTAGAATAGACTGCAAAATGGTATGAGGAAACTTTGGGGGCAGTAGATATGTTTATTATCTTGTCAAGATGGTAGCCCCACAGGCATCTGTAGGTATGTGTAGGTCAAAACCCCTCACATTGCATGCACTATGTAGTTTATTACACAGCAATTATGCTTCATAAAGCTGCATTCTATACAGATATTGAATACAGTGATGCATGCTATAAACCTATATGTTACAATGTAATGTTTCTTTAATAAAATCTTAAAAATTTAATAGAATTGTAACAAGATTTAAAAAAAGACATTTATGATGAAAATTTTAACCTTGAAGAAACAAGTCCTTTCGAAGTGCAAATGGAAAAGCTCTATTCCTAAAATACATCACTACAACATTCTAATGTCATAGCAACCTGAGAATGGCTAAATAAGGCTATTTAAGCATAACATCTAGTTTTCAAAATCTGGAGTAGTAATTTTCAAATGGAAATTTCCACTACACTTTGCTAAATTCAACAGTCTCCGTTATAACCTTACATGAGGTCATGGCAACACTTAACAAGCTAATTATTTCATCTTCTTGGAAAATTTTTCTTCACTTGGCTTCCATTTATACTTTGTATTTCACTGGCCACTTCTTAGTTTCTTTTGCTTCTGCCAACTCAGTCTCTAAATGAAGAAGTACCCTGGTTTCTGAACCTCTTCTCCATATCTGAATCCACACCTTTGACAGTCTCATCCAATAGCATGATGTAAAATATCACCCCAAAATTGATAACTCCCAATTACATGCCCCACCTGGATCTCACCCTTGAATCTCAGAGGTATGTTTCACACGAATGTTCCACGTCTCCATTTGTATGTTTAATAGATTCCAAACTCAGTGTGGTCTGAAATAAAATCCCTGATGTCTCTTATGAAAACTGCTTCATTTACAGCTCCTCTCACTTTTTTTAGAGGCAATTTCATTCTTCCATTTGCCTATGCCAAATACCTTGCTTCAGTCCACATCTAATCTATCAGGATATCCTGTTGGCTCTATGAGCAAATATATTTTTTATTCAGTAACTTCTCACCACCACCTCTCTGGGTAGCATAATCATCTATCACCCAGATTTTTTTAATAACCACCTAACTAGCTTTCCTCACTTCCTTCCAATCTACTGTTAATGTACTCAGAGTAAAATGGTAGGTCTATTTTACTTCTCTAACCCAATCTCCTATTCTTCCATTTCCCCCAAGCTCCATTGTCATCATCTGGTCAACCAGCTGACTTTCAAACACATCAGTACAACTTCGTTCCAGAGATTACACATTTCCTCCACATATCTGCATGGTCTGCTCCCTATCTCCTTGAAAAAACAAATCTCAGTCAGGTCTTTGCTGAAATCTCTTTTTAAAACTGGAGCCAGACTCCAGACCCTCACAATTCTTACATATGCCCATTTTCATTCTAGTTCATGCCAATGCGCCTACTACCTTTTATTATGTTTTTCAATGTACTTATTTTATTTGTTATTTATTTCTTTCTCCCTTCTAAAATGTAAACTCCATTACTACAGGATTTTTTTTCTCTTTTGTTCTTTATTGTATCCTCAGAGCTTTGAAGAGTGACTCATTGCAGTCAATAAATAAATAAATGCATATGTATGAAGAGATCGCCAACAAAATAGAATTGTATTATGTTTCTCTTATTTTGAACGGAGAGATTTACATTTTAACTCTCATATCACTATAAAATTATTTAAAAGAGATGTCATTTTTCAAGATTTGCAAATGACACCTGTATGCTTACTAGATTTTAAATTCTGAATAAAGATGAAGTAAAGCATTACTACTGAGTTCAACACTTATCAAAAAAATATAGAACTTTCTAATGGAAGCACCATTGGTTCTAAAACCATTGGGCCCAGGTGAGCTTTGCTGCAACAAAACAATACAGCTGCTCCTTGTTTACTCAGATGCCAATAGCTTTTTTCCCCTTCTTTTGAACCTGGCATATAAAGTAAAATGTGACTCAAAGGATTTTTTTTCCACGAATACATAGCAGACATGAGTACAATAAGACAGAAAGCAGACAGACAGATAACAGTCAAGGGAGGTATCTCTGCTTCACAGATTTCATTTTTTTTAATGTCTATATTATATTCATAGGTGTACTTTCAATTCTATAAAATAAAAATATCTTTACACACAAAATCGTATGCCATTATTATACAGATTGCTTAGTTATTTACATTGTGGTAGCTCTTAGTACCTTTCCATGCACATTACTTCGCTTATTTTGACATTAAATAATTGAATAAATAAAGGAGAGGTGGGTGGCGATTGGATACTATTTTAAATTTAAATACACATTCATACTTTACTTAGTCCTCCTAAGAGACTTGATAATAGTGTTTGCATTTGCTGATGGTGTAGCAGGCAAGACAAAATGAGCAATTGTCCTTTTACCTGCTAATAAAATTTAGTAAACCAATCTGATGTAGAGAAGCTGACTTCAAAATGTCCTCTTATTTAAAGAGTAAACGTATGTGGACTTTTTTTTTTTTTTTTTAAATCTCATTTCTTCTCTGCTCTAATATATTTAACTTTAATGTTTAAGATGTCTAATCAAACTGGTTTGTTTTGAAAGTCATATATCAATATTACTTCAAATATCAACATATCAATAAAGCAATATATACCAACCCTTGGATACTTGCAGTAGGACTGAGGTTACCCACAGGAATAGGACAGGAGGGGAGGCAGGGCAAGTGGTGGCGGAGCCCACTGGACACTGCTGAAGAACACTGGTGATGTGGCAGAGGGCAGGGTGTGCTGACACAGATCTGAGGAATGGGAAAACTGTACATATGGGAACCTATGAGTTAATTTTAATATGTACAATAAAAGTTATTGAACTATAAAATAGAGTTAACATATCTATTCTACCCAAACTCATTTAATAGGGTTATTTTTTACTACTTTCATATTTTCTCTAGAATTAAAGCTTTTTTCCCCCATAGTATAAACCTGATATATCTAAGTATAATTAAGAAAATTATAGCTAAAAGAAGTAATATGCAAGATTTTTACCTTCATGCTTCAAATAATTTTATTTAAAGTTTCCAGTTTATTTCCTTTCTTTTAAAGGAAGTTTTTAAATTGAAGGAGTGTAAATATCAGACTTCTGCATACTTTCACATGTGTGTAAATTCTCCAGGATGGTTACTAGGTTATTTACTCCTGCCAAATACTTAGTCATATCAGGATGTGTTATGTCTTGACCAATCCCACAGATTGAACACCATTTCCAGATTTAGCAATGAGAATATTGTATTCTTTGTATATTTGGTTTAACATACCCTGACATCATCCTCTCTACAACTACCTATGAGAGCTCAGTCAGTAGTCCCGGTGTTCCTCACGCATTGGTAAGGAAATCTTTGGCCACTACTTTCCTCTGTATGTTGCTAGACTATCGCCTTCTAGATGTGCTAGGTCATGTGATGATAGTTATCCTCAGTTCTACCCTGAGATACACCAGGCTTGTGGGCCCTCCTGTAACCATTATCCATAGATTTATTTGACTGATTTCTCTCCCACTTTCACCCAGTAGTATGTTGGTGATTCTCAGGGTTCTGTTTTTGGTTTCTCTTCTTTCTTTCCCCTTAGTAATTCTATCTACTCCCATGGTTTTAATGACATCATTAACTACCAAAGCTTCACCTTTAGCCTAAATTTCTTTCATGTGCTTAAGTTGTATTTATCCAATGAGCTACAGATATCTCTGCTTGTATTTATTCCACATTAATACAGTTGTCTGAACTCAGACTTATTTTAGCTATACGTAATGACTCCTCTACTAGAAATATTTCCCTCCATAGTTTCAATACACAATTCAAAGACTATCACTTGATGGAAATTTCCTTCATGTTCTTTATGTTCAGGCTGGTAAAAAATGCTGATGTTGAGAATGAGTAGTGCTAAACAGTCATGTAATAGTGAAGAATTCTTACATAATAAATAGAAACTTAAAGTAGATAAACTTGTGAAACTAAAGTATATATTCTGGCAGAGATAATTTTGTTGATTTTTTACCAGTTTTTGGTAATAATGATTAGAACTTAATAATAAATTAAGTGATAATAATTTATTGGATTGACTTATAAGAAAACTAAAAAATTTCAAATCTGATAAAGGATTTTTCAAATGCAACTAATTTTATAGTATAACTTATTGGATTAAAAAGATTTATTCTATGATTTATTAAAACATGCATTTATAAGAAGAAAGAAAAAATGAATTTAAATATATATTATAAAAGCTAATACTAGCAAAATATTATACATAAAAAATTAAGACAACATTTGGTAAAGTGTAAAAAGGTCCAATCATATTCTTTGTAATGTGAGGAGAACAGCAGAATTGATTTGGCCAGCTGGTCCTAATTTAACAAAATTATATTTTCATATTCAGCTCTAGTAGCAATGAACATTGTTTTCTCAGCTGTTAAAATACAACATATCTTTTAACCACCAATAGAAACCTGGAATTCAATAATTATCATGGCAAAAAGTAACAACACAATCATATGACAAAGAGACAGAGGTCTAGGTTTGATGTCTTCTTTGTAAATGACAGCAACTGGCACAGTTGCATAATCATAATGCAATTGTTTGTGATTTGATAGCAATGTCAGAGGTCAATGAATATACATATTGATAACAAGCATGCATGAAATAGCTAATCCTAGCTGGTAGTATGGTATGGTATGATCAGCCATACCTAAAAATTAGGAATCTTAGAAGCCAGTATTAACCTTGTTACTGAATATACACTTGGGCAAATATCTTAACTTCTTGAGTCCTCAGTTTTTCCATCTGTAAAAATGGCTGGTTTAGAGCTTTAGATCATTTCTAGTTCTAACATCCTTTTATGCTAAGAACAACAACATGAAACCAAGGCATGAAGTTGCAGGAAAGTGGGAGGTCAACTTAAAGTGATTTTTAAATTGTATCTGCCTTTTTCTTTTCTCATTTTCTACAATCTCTGAAGAGATTAGGAATATGAACACATCAGAGCAAAAAAAGGGAAACTCAGGTGAAGGGATTCACATGCTCTTTTCAGTATTTTGTTCTATAAGCTCATTTGATTAAGTTTATTGTGTGGAAAATTATTATCAATGCCACAAGAAGAAGATGGTTCCAGTTACTCCACCATGCTTTCTTTGTTCCCATCAGGAACAGACTATAAATAACCACAGGCCTGAGAGTTCACACTTTTACCTCAGTATAAAACCATTTGGACTAGTTATTAAGCTGCTGGCTCTCAATTCCATATCACCCTTCCAAAATACCTTTTATGAATCTGAGACTAGGGACTCTGAAAACTAAATTTCTCCTTTAAAAGCAGGTTTCCTATGGAGTGTCACCAATAGGGAGCCCTAGACAGAGAATGGAAGGCTAGACAAGGGGTAATGGGATTTGGGTTTTCCTGCTTTCTTTTTATCTTCATCAGCCTTCCCTCAGCTATACACACTTTCTAGCAGCAGCTGTTGGTTCCCTCTCTAGGTTCTTTCACTAGTCCCATATCACTGCTTAGAAGGTATCTCCAGAGACTATGCACATCCCTCCTCATTTATCTGAGCTCTGATTTTTCAAAGCTGCTACCTCTGGTAATCCTATTCCTTTTTCTTTATTCCCTCTGCCCAAGATATGATGCTTCCTTTGGGTGTCTTCTTTGTATTTCTCTGTCTTATCATGCTTTTATTCCTTCAACACCTGTGTAGCCATCTTCCTCTATTACATTCCCACTCTTGAAATACCTATGGTAGTTTCAATATTCACGATCTGGCTCTTGCTGATATACCATGTGTGATCTGAAAATTATCACTACTTGTCAGCCATTTTACTCCAATTTACATTTTTTATAAGGAAGAATGGATGGACATTCTTAACACCAACTCCAAAAGATTCATAAAAGGTAATATCAGATTCCCTTTCACTAACATTCAAAAAATTTATAAATACTTATTATCTATACTCATAACATTTATCGGCATTTATTATCTCAAACTATTAACATTTATGACTAACATTCAGATTCATCAAACATCTCAAAATTTGATTTAATTACCATTATTCTGTAGAGAACAAAGAAAGAATTAATTTTACTGATTGGAAAAAATTAAGGTACAGGAGTGTAGACTTGCTGAAGTTTTCAAAAAATTCAATAGAAGAGTGAGAAATTAAACTCAGGTATCTGGAATCCTAGAGCAGACCATGTCAAATTGCTTCAAAATATGAATTCTTAAGAATTTCATAATAAAATTCAGAATAGCAATTTTCAAGTTTTCCTGACAATGTCAAAACAAATTTACACACACATGCATACAAATTTGCATGTATACAGTACTGTATTGCTAATAATGCACTTTCGCAAGTCTATTACCAATGATTCAGTAGCTATAGGATGCCAACAATATAGATTGTTATCTGTGTTTGTAGTATTGTTACCTGAGATTACAAAAAGTTAAAGTGACTTACCAAACATCACCCATCTAATAAATACAAAAATGTGAACTTACATAAGCAAGTCGATAACTCTAGCTACTCCAAATTCAGTAATGGCTTCATTGAAAATGAAACTATCTATTTAATATCAGTTATGTTCCTGCTAATAACATTAATGTAATTCATTTCACTCTTTATGAAAAAATAAAACACTCATCAACAATTAATAAAAGTCATCAGAAGAAGATTATATTCATTGAATTGTTTCAAAATCAATAGTATTTTAAATTACCACTGGCAGAAAAGCATTAACTGAGTCAAAAGTACCATAATGAACAGTAAGAGAAAAAGTTACTCTGCTACTGTAAGAAATCACTATTAAGCTAAATAAAGAATAAAAGAAAATCAGGTCTTACCAAATCCTTTTAAAGAATAACCTTCCTTTGCCTGGACAGTACGTTATTAGCATCTGAAAGAAAACCAGAATTTTGCTCTAAGCAGCAGATTCAAAGTTAATGTGCAAAGGATAGTGTTTCTTTGTAATTCCTTCAATAATACAATACTTTATTGAGTAAAGAGAGCTATTTAAACTTTACATATTAAACAATTGTTCATCTGCAAAAATGTCAGAATACCAAAAGAGCGAAGGAGCAAGTTTTAAAAGATTTCTAGTTTCTAAGACAAGACCTTAAAGCAATATACAGTAGTATATATACATACATATCAATGGCAAAGTCATACTGTTTTTAATTCAATAGAGAAAACTAAATCTGGGAAGCACCTCGGTTTGTATTTTTAGGAATTCAGTGTGGCTGTTTAAAAGTAGATTCAGGTCACGTAGCAGCCATGATATTTTATTTCAAGTCATTATCTATAAGAAGAAATATTAAAAGAAAAAAATTCCTGTGTTATGATTTTAAACCATTTTGATAGCTTAAATAGATGAAAATAAGTCAACATCTATGAGTCAACTGCAGTAAATTACAAAATGTTAATTAGTAAATCATCATGGTATATTTTTTCTGCTGCCTTTGATCCTGTGATTCAAAGACATTGTGGACTATATATGAAATTTCATACCCTGATCATGTGAATTCAGGACCAAAGTGACCAAGATTCTTCAGTTTTGCACCTTTACTATTGCATGTTTAATCCTTTTTGTTTTATGAAGTCAGGAAATTCAAGGCAGCTTTGATTGCTTCTCTGTTGCCAGGCTGGGATATACTAGGAAACACGGATTTAGAAGCTATGTATTAAGTTCACAAATGTTATATTTAAGTAGAATAAGAAAACAAATATGAAAAGGAAAGTCTTGCAACTCAGTCTGAAAATAACAGGAGCATTGAAGCACTTCTAATCTCACTACTCTTTAGCAATTTCTTATTCTTTTTCAGGCATTATGTAAGTATGTTAGGTGTAATTATTACATCATTTCATCCTCATTACCTTGAAGGAAAAGCTTTTATCTCCATTCATAGATGATGAAACAGTGATACAGGCTCTTCAAAGTCATGGAAATAGCAAGTTTCATGTTTGGGGCTTTACCTCAATTCTCTTCAGCCCTTGCCCTTAACCTGTACTTCTGCTTTAGTGCTTGTCACCTCTGGGAGAGTATCAAAATAAAATGAGGGGTAGAGGAAATTGCAAAGAAAAAAGTTGAGGTCTTAAATTAGGGCAACTAAAAGTGGCATTGACAATTGAACTGGTAGCAAGGTTGATCATCAAGAATCGAAGATACAGGAAAACAGTCAAATGTAAGATGCTTGGGGTGGGGGAATACACAAATTTGGCAAAGTTTGGTCTTGAAGTAGGAACTAACCATCTCATGCAAAGCTCAGATGTGTACCCATGATGAACTCATAGAAACTGCCACACAAAGTTGTTTAGATATTATGAAGCAAATATTCCTACTTACTTAAAGATACTAATAAAGTATAGCTTCCAGAAAGACCTAAATCAGAGTCGTATATCTAAGTTTCACAAACTGATTTGCAATTAACTGTCTTGAGATACCTTTATGAGGGAGATCCTAATTTGTCCCCATTTGTATTTTTATAAATCTGCAAGCCATTAAAATAGCCATGGCACTTCTTTTTCAAATTCTTTGACTCATACTCTGAAAATTAAATTACATTAGCTCTCATTTTGTAGTTCCCTTTTTGTCATTAATGATACAACTTAATACTCAGAGTAAACCTTCTGATTTGCATGTTTTACACAGATAAGGTGCCATGGACTGCACGGCTGTTCAACGGGTTCCTGAGCGGGCTACAGGAGCCTAAAGAAAGACAGACAGACAAGCGTGGGTCAGGTGGGACACTGCTCTCTGGTTGAAGGGCAGTGACCTTGACCTAGGCTCCCTGATTTATTTTATAGGGCTGGGTTACAATGAGATAATACAATTACGAAAAACAAGGAAAGACCATAAACATTAACTACTACTCCTTCTGCCTCAGGAAATCTAGCAGAGTCAATACTCTGTTATCTGATCTTGAGAGAACTTCTGCCTAGAGACAATTTGCTTCCTTCAGTAAAGTCACTGGCTTTATTTGTTGTTGTCTGAGATATTTACATCTTATGGTAGCCTAACAACTTCTTAAATACATTGTTTTTTCTTGCTTTATGTATTATAGTTTGGGTTTGTATTTATTTTATACTCCTGTGACTTTAGTTTTTGAAATGAATTGCCATGTTCCTTTGACCATCCAAGTTAAGTACATTTTTTTGGAGTGCATTCAGCAAGATTGCAACTACTAACAAACACCTAGAGTTTTCAAACATTACAAAATGTCTATATCAGAAGCTATAGGTAGTGCAAGATTAATTCCATCCTTTCTTCTCTGCTGACCTCTTGGCATGAGGCCCTGGGGCTATGCATTGTTATGAAGAAGTTCAAGGAAGAGGCAGCTAAAAGTACCATGTTCAGAATGTGATTCACTCAGGGCACAAGGTAACATTTACTCCAGGTATTAATGGTCACAATCCACAAAAGTAAAAAATTGTTCTACTTTATCTCTCCTTAGATATAACACACAAAAATGACCTGCAAAACTAGCCACTTTCTAATAACAGCTTCCAGAGGTCACAGGGAGGTGAAATTGTCACTGTGATGTGCATACTGTAGGGATGAGGCCATTCTCAGAGACATGTGTTTTTTTTTCTTAGCATTTTGATGGAAAAACTGCTATCCACCTGCATCTTAATTGAAAGCTTCTCAAAAAAAAAAAAAAAAAAAAACCAGGTTTCTCTGTGACTGAGTAAACATTAAAATAATTTTATTCATTCCAAAAAAAACCTGTTAGGAGTGATATTTTTAGATCATCGCATATTACTGCCAATGTAATTTAAATTTTCTCTGGCACTGCAAGTATTTATTTATACAGTTAATTTGGGAATAACTGAGACCATCATCTATTTGAGCTCATCCTTTAGAACTGCTCACAAGAATATAAGAAAATAATGTGTCTATAACCAAGGAGTACTAGGTCTGCCCTACTGAATACATTTGTGTGCAGCTTTGTAAACCCAGCCTGGTAGAATCCATTCTAAGAAATTGTGACAAGAGTTCACAATCATCAGAGTTCCATTTGGCGCAGTCTTAGTTCAACATTATCTAACCAGCTTCCATATCTTCAAGCAATGTGACTTATTACAAAATTTATTTGTTTTTGAGAAGATGTATGAATGGTACCTGAACTGTCATTTGCTCTTAAGACTTAAGCTGGAATGGAAGGAAGCTTAAATCAGTGAAATGTATGTTATAATTTCCAGGGATCTCTAACTTTGGGGTGAGAAAAGCTCCAGTGAGGCAACAAGCTAATGATTTCAATCTACAGATCCTTTGTTAGAAATGAAAGCTTAAAGAGATGAAGAAAGATTTATTTGGGGTCTTCCATTGTTCAAGAGAAATTCCAGTAAAAGGAAGAGTATATAGGATGTAGAAATCCTCAGGTCTACTTCTAGAGACAACTTCCATACTCTCCTTCGCAACTCTTTCCCTATGACATGTACTATTGCTATTTCCTGTTTTCTAATTCAAGCCTACTATGAGAAAAGAGTTGGTTTCCTACTATGAGAAAGGAGTCAAAAATCCAGACACATAGTTCATTCATAATTAAAATTATTATAACAACCTAAGGAGTCTTTCTTTCTCTTACACACATATACAGTCAAACAGTATTTGTATAAAGTTATAAGCCAAAGCAATAACACACTTATGGTAGATGCTACAGCAATAAAACTTTTATGGTAGAATCAGGTATTGAAAATAAATAGGAAAATTATTATATATGTAATGGTGAGACTGGGGAGGTAGGCACTGGAATCAGAATTATCTTATACTCTTATTTTTTGCAAAGTAATTGCACAAAAAAGCTTATTTCAGCCTTTAATTTTCTTTTTTCACTTAACAAGCATTTATTTTATGCATACTTTTATTCCTGGCCTATAAAATTTGTGAGGACAGACAATTGAGTCTGTCACATTCCTCATAGCCCCAACGATTAGAACAATGTCAGAACGAAAGTAAGCCATCGTAAAATTCTGTTGAGTGATTGAATACATGACCAAATTAAATTTTCTACCAGAAATCTGACTATCATCAGAAATAAGAAGGAAAGTATTCTCAAACCCAGTGGATATTGTCATCACCCTTTAATATTTTGATGAGTTTTATTTGTACTATATTATGTCAAAGTCTAATTTCTGACCAATTGCCATTATGTAGATTGACCACAGTGGGTGGGAAGTAAGCAAAGGCTTTGAGGGAAACATCCTTTGAGGATCTGACATCAGACTGAGAGGTAGCTAGATCGTAATTATTTCATTCATAGGTGAATCACCTCTAGTATCCCTTCAGCTGGAAAAATATCAGAGTACATTCATCCAGCAGAAGAGCAAATTCTACGTAAGTACATTTTATGCATATATCAACTTAATGATCCAAATTTGCGTTCATAGTAACATACACTCCACCCTAGTGAGTTGTCTGCATAAATATATTTCTAAAAAACAGAACCATAACCCAACATGACATCAAATGCGTATCTAGGAGGAAAACAGAAAATAATTTAGAAGTAGTTAAGAGAATAATGCTATTGACTCACATTGGAAGATCTTGTCTTGTCTGATTAAAACTGAATAAGGCACTGAAATCAAGAACATAAGCCTGGTTGCTTCAGGAATCCCGGTTGCCTGTCCCCTTTGTTTCAATTCCCACTCCCTCTTTGCAAAGTCAA
The DNA here is from genome assembly GCA_004363575.1 of Solenodon paradoxus. Taxonomy (NCBI): domain Eukaryota; kingdom Metazoa; phylum Chordata; class Mammalia; order Eulipotyphla; family Solenodontidae; genus Solenodon; species Solenodon paradoxus. Next base: position 2,461,533 of record RJWH01000018.1, read on the forward strand.
GCTGCTGGAAACTTCCATCTTTTACTCCCCATGGTTTGAGACACTTTAAAAGCTGTGAGTTTTTAAGTATTGACATTCACCACAGCACTCATTTTTTTTTACAGCTTCATAATCAAGGAACACTGACATAAAATCAAGTGCTAACATTGCTCTTCATTTATTTCTGAGCTTATTATCTTTTTGCTCTTCAGAAAAGAACTTTAGGCAACTATTGGGATACATACAGTGGCTCTGGCTATTGAAGCAGATGCAACAGAGCTACAGAGATGTGCATTAACTAACATTCAGCAGTGGACACTTGCATTTGGGAAGCCAGGGGAAGATGTTATTTTCCTCTGGGAGCAGACACACTTTTCCCTGGGGTGCTCCTGGAGCAGACTTAACCTCCTTCCAGAAATCAGGTACACAGAGGAAAACAGTGGAGCTACCATGTGTCTGAGTTTTTGACTCAGGGAACAAATTCCACCCTCAGAGGAATGGTTGTGGTGGTCAAAGAAGCTAGAGTAAGCTCAGAGACAGTTGCACTGCTTAAGTTACATCTTCCCTGTTTCCCAAGAAGCTTATGGAATTAGTATAAGTGTAGAAGCCTTACAAATATGCCATTTCCCAGCACGAAACCACAAAAGGATTTTGTTTTGTTTTTTCTCTGTCTTATGTTCTACATGGTTCTAAGATTCTGTATTCTCCTCTGCATAATTCTTTAAAAAAGTATAGAAGCAATCTGTTTTTCTAGACTACAGATTCTCTGTCCTACCAGGGTGTCTAAAACAGGGGAATCTAGGATTTGTCAATGAGAGGAGGGACCAGCATGCGAGAGAGACATATCTCAGCCAGTCCCAGAAATTCCTGGTCACAGACTTAAATCTTCCATGAGCTACAAACCTAAAATAAACTGAAGATTTCTAAAAACTTTAGCAAGTTATTATTTCTTCATAAAACAGAAAATGACAGCATCATACTTTTATTGATGATGGTATATATTAGCTATGTATCTGTGATGTGCTTAGACTGCACATTGCTCTTTATACATATCAAGTAGTCTAACCAACAAGCCTAAAAAGTATCTTTTTGCAATCTTCCTGTGTTACAGAAGATGAAATTGAGGTGTGGAGAGGTCAAGAGACGTGCCCAAGATCACGCTACTGGTAAATGGTGAGGATGTTGGGTTTCGTTTGTTTTGACAGCTAGAAATAATTTTAGAGATCATCAAATTCAAGGCTCTGCAAATGTTTTCTGTAAAAAACCGGATCATAAATATTTCAGGCTTTGTATCACAACTACTCAGTTCTTCTCTTGCAGCTCAAAAGGACCCATAGACAATACACATAAACCATTGGGGTGATTGTGTTATATTATTTATAGAACAGATGGTGATCTAGACTGGTTCAGAGGCTATAGTTTGCAGAACCCCCCATTTTTTGCTGAAGGTATTTACTGCTTTTTAATATTAAAAATAAGATGAAAAGTCTTTTAGGTATCAGTTCTGTAATCTTTTTATTACACCAAATTCAGGAGGTCCCCATTATTATGGTAATACATTTTAATATCCTATATTAAAACAAAGGCACAATTCCTTGAAACTATGATAATCTCTTGCAGGTCTTCATGTTCAATAAGACTGATATTGAATAAGGGCTTTTCTACTTTATCTGGTTTGTATTGATGTCGTACACACAGCTCTAAGTCCAAGCAGAAGAATCCAAAACATATCTTATTAAGTCAAATCAAGAGTTCCGGGAAGCCAAGTCTCAAATTGTTACAGACAAGATGATGAAGCCAACTGAATTGTCCCACCAACACATATGCAAAACTTCAGTTGTGAAGAAAGCACGGCACTGGCCCTTCCTCACATTTTTTAGCCCTGAAGCAGCTGTCTAGATATTTTTCCAAGACCTGTCAATTCATTCTTTAACTGAAAAAGACATTCTTCTCTCTCACATATCTATTGTCAAGATTCATGGTCTCTGAAATTTCATTTGAAATACAGTTTATCGCAAAGAATGAATAATGATTTTTACAAATTCAGACTCCTTAGTATATTTTATCAAAATTAACTTCAAAATTTATCAATTAATAAAGTTTACAAGAAAAAAATAATATTCTGTACTGAGGCAATAAAGATTCAATCTTTGACTAATGAAATGAGACCTCTAACAATAATAATAACTAATAACATTAACAGCTGATATTTATTGAGGGCTTACTTTATGCCAGATTCTGTACTCTATTTTATACTTTTTAAGGAAAGGTGCAGGCAGGAATGAAGACAAGTAGGCAGGCAGGGGGAAAGAGAGAGAAGAAAGAAACATTTATTTATTTCATATAGTTGTTTATCTCGGTTGTTTGTCCCTCCCCCATCCTCGAGTCTCCAACCTGGGTCCTTGGGAATGTTTGTGGACGACATCCAGTGGCCTTATCTGCTAGGCCACTAAGGCATGCCTGTGCTCTATTTACTCCTCAAAATGATGAATAAGGATCCAGAGACTCACAGAGGTAAAGGAACCTACCCAAAATTATACAAATTGTGCCAACACTAGCATTCAGAAAGCTGATGCCAGAGCCCAAGCAATTAACCCACCTCCAAAATCTAAGTCCCCAGACAAGTGGCCAGAATTCATGACCTGTGTTGCTCTTCACTTCCTTCCCAGCTTTGGGCTGATCGAATTCCTGAACCTCCCAAGACTGTTTTCTTATCTATGAGAGAAGCCCAATGACGGTACCTACCTCTTTTAGACCATTCCTGTGTATATCCATACCAAGTGTTTAGAATCACACAAACTTAAATTTCAGGAATTATTATGATCATCAATTTTATTAAATTTCTCTAACTTTATAGGCAAACACCACCACCCCACCCCTGCCCAAACAAATCTTCAAGGTCAAGCAGACCTAGATTTGAATTCTAGCTCCAGAATTGACCAGCTTTGTGATTCTCAAGTTAGATAGTTAAATATTCTGCTCTTCTATTGGTTTCTTCTTCTGAGAAATGGGAAATAAAAACACTGATTTCCTGGAGTTCACAGGAAGAATCAAGGAAGTACTGCCTTCAGGGTCCAAACTGTAAGGTCAAGGAGAGTGTTGGGAAAAGGTCAGTCACTCAGCCTTGTTCCAGGTCCTCCTGTTCCTTTCTGGCAATGAGAATCCCACAGCTTCTTCAAAGAGCTGCTCCCGTACATTTCAGATGCAGCACTGGGCACAGACTGGGAAACGGCTAATGCTGTTCTCAATTCTCCAGCATAGAATCTAGTGGGAAAGAAAACAAGGAAATTACAGCAATTACAGTAAAGTAAATACCGGCTGATAAGGACGCATCTAACCCAAGGATGGGACCAAGCGAATCCCCAGAAATCTTTGAGAATTACTAAGAATTAGCAAAACAAGACAATTGTTACAAATATTGCAGGCAGAAGAAAAGCATACAAAAAAGCTCTGAAGTACACAAAGTAGAACATTCAACGAATTGAGATCAATCTTCCATGTGACTGGATTATCGGATGCTGAAGAGAACCTAAGAGTTTCAGAAGAAGGACCTAGAAAAATCAGATTCACTGAAGAGATTTTTCAATAGGCTGTGAAAGACTGATATTATAAAACAGGCATTTTAGAAAGATCATTGCAGGCATACCTCCTTGGGCTCCTATTCCACCCTGCAATGCTTTCTCCTCACTCTTACTGGTCACAACTCTGTGCATTCATTTACCGTGTAGTAACATTTAGTTTATCATTTTCATTATAAACACTCGTGTTTTGTGTATTTCGTATGTTTTACTTCTTTGTATCTTTCACAGTATTCTTCAGACAATAGGTACCAAAACTGGTGACTTCGCCTGTCACCTAAAGCCAGAACTATATCACAGAGTTCTTTCATCTCCCCCACAGTATCTAGGTTAGTGTAGGTGGTTGAGTAATAAACAGAGTTAAACTTCACTAGGGGTGAAAATTGGTGTCTTACCCACTTTGTTTCTGATCATTAAAAATATAAAATCTAAAAGGGGAAATGCATGTAAACAAACCATACACATTCCTCACACATTAAATACCTTTTGTCAGCTAACAATATCTCATTCAACTGTCACCACTACGATTTAGGACATTCATAAAAATTTTTTAACCCATTAGGCCAGAAAGTCATAAAAGAAAGAAGAGAAAGCGTACCACCAGGAAATCAGAAGGCAGGTAGGCAAACTTCTTAACAAAAATAAAGAATATGACAGATGAGAGTTCAGCCGAGGAAACCCATGCCACACCTGGTTGGAACCAGCCCTGCAGAGTGGCGACCTCTGACCAACCTGTGAGCAAAATGGTCAGTTTCACTGCCTATTAGAGAAACACTTTCCAAGACTATGGGTGAAAGGACTGGTCATTTACCACTGAAGGGGTTAATTAAAACATTCCTTGGAGATGGTGACAGTAATTGACATTTGGTTGGTTGGTTGCTGCTATATAGAAACAATGCTGAAGAGTGGAATTTCATCCTTCATGAGAGCTGCAAATTGCCCAATTCTGGTGCCCTAGTGACATTTCCTAAAGCAGTTAAATGGAGTAAACATAAGTGATGCTTTTGTAAGTCAGCTCTTCAATGAGGTATAAAATTTCTATTTTCCCCTACATAGTCCTCTGATTTAATAGGTAACTTGAATTTCTCTTCAATGACTCATAACAATGCTAACAGTAAGGAACTTTGAACACAAGCTGGAGAGATAGGAGAGTTACCTCTGAGTTCTGGAAGCAGGACACACCAACTGCAGATGGTGAGAAAGCACTCAGAAAAAATCTCATTTCAGGTTTTGTGTTAAGGAAGGAAGAAACTCATTAAACTGCTTTAAACTAATGTCACTGTGGCTATGAGAATATGAGTATTCTTTAAAAAAAAAAGCACCAAAAATATTCTATGTGAGCTATGCAACGACTCTTCCCTTTAAAAGCACATTCTTGAGAACAATCGTCAGAGAAAAACTCTGTGACTGTACATTAAAAACCATCATTAATAGAATATTATCTTAAAGTGAATGTTGTTGGAATGGTAAACTCTGTCCGGGGTCGGCGAGGTGTCTACTAATACATCAGCTGAGGTATCTTGGAGCCTGGACTTCTGGGAGAGGAAGAACTAACTGTGTAAAGAATCATCATTGGTTTAGAATAATCACACGGGATTTAATTTTCAGTTACAATGTAAATGAGAGAGTGAGAGAAAGCTTTGTCTGGTGCAGGTAAGGTTTCAGTACCTGAGTAAATCACTGAGTATATGCTGCCATCCAGTCAATGTACCATTTAATGGATGCGGGGTTTAAAAGATGGTAACATCATGATACTGATATGAATTATCGTAGTCATAATAAAAGTCACCTAAGAGTTATCTGTTATTTGCCAGTTGTTTTCTCTTTATATATATGACCTCTTATTCTCATAAGAACCCTCAATTTAAATGACATCACCTTTATTGATAGCCACAGAACCCAAGATCCATCAATTTCATTTTCTGACATGCTTCTTTCTAAAAATGTACACAAAAAATGACAAGAGAATTTGATAGAGCTGGTAGAGAACTAAATAGCTCCACACAATATCAAGAAGACTTCAGTGATATCTTTTGGTCATTGATTGGTTCTATTTAGACACATAACTGGGTGGACCTGACATTTGCATATTACAGGTCAATGTCATAAATTGTTTCCATATTTCATGCGGCAACTAATTTACACCACTCTCTAGTAATGCCTTATTCACAGTTCAAGGCAGAAACAAGGTGAGAAGCTTCCTGTCCTAGTGCGGTTTTGACTAGCTTGTAAATCCTATTCATTTACCTTCAAAACTTTGAAGTATGGTGACCATTAAACTTCTGCATGAGCTAAATCCATCCGACGTTCTCTCACATGAAGCTGTTCTACTCTAAATCCCACCAACTTCTTTGCAAATCTTATCTAGACTTCAAAGTCAAACTTCCTGTCATTTTCTCTTCTCTGGCCTTTGCTTTCCTTTTTTCCTGTCAGCAGTCCCATAGCAAATAGTATCAGCATCTGTTCTGCACAGTCCATAGTCACCAGTCACATGTGCCTTGAAATGTGACTAATTTGAATTAAAATGTTTCATAAGTATAAAACTTATTGATTTTGAAAAGTAACAGAGAGAAAAAGAATGAAAACCATGTATCAATACTTTTGATTATATATTGAAATGAGATATTTTTATATATTATATTAAATAAAAATAATACTAAAAATAATTTCACTTTTTAAATTTTTTTCAGTATAACCACCAGAAAGTTTAAAGTTACCTAAGGGACTGGTTTATATGTTTAGCTCAAATTATATTTCTATTAGATGTCATTGATCTATATCCTTCTGACTCAAAATGTGATTCACAAGCGAGCATCATTTGATCTGAAAATTTTTATGAAAACAGAATCTCATATCCCAGAACAATTTGTGTATGTACCACTAATTTTGAAATCCTCAGTATCTGTAGATCAGTAGTACCATCTGCTTCATATGTACATATTGTATCTCAACAAGATGCTCTTTGGAGTAAAGATCACAGTTCATTTTGCATTTTCTTATATAATTTGCATAGTACTTAGAATAGAAGTACACCCTAAGAAGATATTGAATAAATTTATTGACAACTTAAAAGTTATTCTTCATGAACTCAAATGATTCTACCATTTTCCACATCAATTTCTTTTTCTTAGTTTAATATTTATTGAGGTAATTTTGATTTACATAATAATATAAACCCATACATGAAGATTCATCATTCCTCAAGTATATGACAACACACACTGTCCACCACAAAATTACCGAAAGTCCCTCACCACTGTCCATTGAATTTCACCATTCCTTGCTCCTATTCCCCTAGCTCATTTTCCACTGGTAACCTCAGTTCTATTGTCAATGTCTAATGGCTCATTTTCCACTGGTAACCTCAGTTCTATTGTCAATGCCTAATGGTGGGTTTTCATTTTGTCTGTTCCTTTGCTTTGCTTCTTTATATTCCACATATGAGTGAGACATAGTATCTGTCTTTCTCCTTCTGACTTATTTTACTTTGCATTATCCCCCTCTCGTTCCACCCATGTTGTTGCAAGTGACAGGATTTTATCTTTCCACATCAGCTCTTATACATGTTAAATTTTGACTCTGTGTTCAAAAGCATTTTATGGAATGACTAATTGCTTTCAGATAAAAATAAATGGAAAATAGGATGGCTCAATTACAATGTTAAGCTCATTTACCTATGTTGCAGGTCTTTATCCCCAAATTAACTTTGGAAAACTGAGAAGATTTACAAAATCTCAGAATGCCTCAGTTGGTCTCTTTCTATGGGAGGTCACAAACAAGCATATAGTTAGTATAGTCTTCTTTTCTTAGAGTTGCCATCTGTGGTTAAATCTGCTCTCTTATAGCAACAGAAAATCATTATAAAAGTATACGTTGAATAAACAGAATTTTAGTTGTTCATGTACTTGATATAGTTGAGAAAATAAGTTAATAGCAGTATTTTTTTAAAGGAAGGAATGGAGAAAACTAGAGATGGAGATATATGCCGTGCTGTCTCCTACAACATTGGTATCTACTACTGGGCCATAAAGGACTGTTTAACCTCATTGAAATCAACTGGATAAAAGGCAAGAATGTTCTTTGAACATAAAGCAAAGCAAACAAAAAACAAAACTACACATTTTTAGTATCACCAGTAAAGGTGTTCAGAATTGTGACCTGAAGACTTGAGGCCCAATTATCATTACCAAGTAAGGACTCTATTATGAACACTAAAGTCAGTAAGGAAAGGTCAACTGTATGTTTTAAATGGTAGTGACAGCTAATTCATTTCAATTAAATTGATTATAATATACTTGTTGTCTAAGTATTGTATTTATTTGAGGTTTTTCATCACAAGGTCACCTGAGTCGAGTTTCAAATCCTTCCAGAGATTCGGTAGTACAAGGTTTTATATTTAAAATTTCCGCATTCGTTTTGTTTTGAAGTGAGCTCTTGCAGCTGACCTCAAAATTAATTTTGTTGTATGTTATTATTGTTCAATCTCATTTCCATTAGACTATAGGCTGTTTGTTTCCTTTAGCTTATATCATCGTAACTCCTACATTAGCTACCATAATTTTCCTGTGATGTTAAGATAATGAAATGAAGATGCCTAAAATTGTTTCTTAAATGGAGACCAAAATGGTTCAGAAACTCTTTACCCCCTACAATTCCCATGAGAACCATGAAGGCAATTACCACAAAAATTCAAATTTAGCTTAAACAAAAATTTTTTTTGAGGGGCATGGGGCAAGGTCCTTTTCTTCCCATTACAGTAGTATCTCAATACACATACTTAACCAATGAATGAAAGATTAAGTGAGGGGTGGGAGGAGAAAGAATTAGGCAGTTCTCTTTGTGGGTTCCCATATATTCTCATTGTAGTCTACTAGCATCATAGCATCTTATTATAAATATTTCTAAGCAGGTAAAATTCTCTCAAATCCTTAGTGACAAGAATACTATTTAGAACTGCACGCATTTCTATCTGGGAGAGTAAGTTGAGAAAAAAAAAAAAAAGATATACCTCCATTTAGCAAATATGTGAACAGTAAAGAACCTCATCTGTAACTACCCAATTATACCCTAATCATAATTAAGCCCATCAAAGTACCTGAAGTCAAGAGCAAATTCAGAGCACATCCAGCTGGTCTACCTAAAATGAGTAAATGCTGGATGTAAGAGAGGGTGATATCTACAGCCTTCTATTCAGAGGCACAAAAAAAGCAAAATGCAAAATACCTAGAGGGTCAAGTTCAGGCTATTCAGTGCCCCAAGGCTATTTCCTCCTTATCATTCACCTCAATTTTACTTTCATATACTCCTTTTAGAACCTCTCAACAAAATAAAGCATGAAAACTTGAAGAACAAACTTTGGAAAAATAATTATCTTATGGAATTTTGAGAAAACAGCAGATTTCGAGTAGGGGACAGATAACAGGCTGGTATACCGAAACTGAAGCAATGCAGGAACTATTAGAATCCAGGATTATACTAGAAGGGGTGAGGGAATAGTATGATTTGTTTTATCACTGTATTTTCCTCAAGGTTCTTAGCACATTAGAGCCAACAATTTTGGGCATGTTTTGCAGCTTATAAATACCAATTGTCATTTGTGGTAGGAGCAGGCAGGCAAAGAGTTGTGGGCCAACATTATCTGTTTTAATGTTGACTGTAATTCTAGTCTTTGGTAATTATTGCTTCTTTTTTTTTTTTTTTCTTAAACAGGATTGTTTTTAGCAGCACTGTGCATAATTTATTGCCTGTGGCATATCAGTTGGAAGAAAGCTAAAACTTTAAATACCGGCTAACAAAATGAAAGGCATTTTATTACACAAAGGAAATTAACAAAAATAAACAAAAATTCACAATTTACAAGGCTAGTTTCCCCTTTTGTTTTGCATGTTTGTAAGCTACTTCCAATGGGCTCAGAAAACTCTCTTGGGTTTACAAGACCATTACTCCTTCATAATTTCTATTTCTGGCCTTGATAAAAATAAGTAATCCATAAACTTTAGTTTTCTACCCTACTAACACCTCCCAGATATATAAGCATATAAAGTCAAAACCCAGCATGCAGAATGCTTTTCCTGTTTTTGATCTATCAAAGCCAACTAAGTAGTTAAAGATCATTTGCACAGTCAAAATCTTAGCTAAATAAACAAAATTTCCATGGCCCATTTCAGCCAGAATGTGTAAGAAGAAAATATTCCAAGGATAAATATTCTCTTGCATCTAGTATTATGGATCCAAACAAATTAGCAAATAAAATACACATTTTTTTTGGATGCTAGCCTTTTAAATGCAGATTATGTTGACCTTTCTACTTGGATATAGAAGGTCACAAGGACACGAGGACATGCAGTTAATAATCTGAACCTATTTTCTGAGCATTCTTTTCACATTCTTGTTCTAATTAGAATCTGGTTCTTCCCTGGTGCCATTGCTTTCCTCATTTAGCTCTTTTCCTACTGGGTCCACATATAAATAAATGATATCCATGTTCCTTTTTTTCAATTGCTGTCTGACTGTTTTCCCTCTCTCGTCTCCAAAAACTTTCTAGCTTTGAATTTCAGCAGCCTGCGTCACACTATACTTCATTATGACTGTCATCCAATGACACCACCCCTACCCCTTACCACCACCAGCACATATTCCCAGGTCTCCTCATTTAGAAAGCAGTTTAGTTCCTAGTTCACATTCACTCACTCAAATATTTATCTTACCTTTTTGGTAATTATGTACATGATCCCTCCATCAATTGACCCCTTGATGATTGGCGTTTCTTTTCTGCCTTGATCTTGTTCTCCACCCAAAATCGACTGGATTGGCCGAACTCTGGATTCTATGATGGCCAATAACAAAATCTCTCTGTAATCCCAGATTTATTCCCCTCACTCTGCTAACCATTTCCAATCTTTCTCATTCATTCTTTTTAGTATATCGACTATAATAATTTTTTGACCTCATTAAGATCAAGATCTCATAAGATCCTACAAAGTTTGAATGACTCAGATCTTAAAGTCATCACTTTCCTCCTTATCCACTTTAAATTTCCCACCCACCACTCTGTTGTGTATCAGCCGGATTCCCTTGCTTCTCACTCCTTGTTTTAATACCCTTCCCAACAAAACCACAATCCTGGTTAAAGTCAGTTCTCCTTCTCTACCCCTACATTTGTAGTTGAATGTGGCTGAAGTAAAATACACAACCAATTTGATGGGACTTATTAATAAGTCATGAGCTGCAAATAGCTCCTTGTGTTTTCAGACAAACATATTATATATGATTATGTTATATATTATATCATACTATACTATATATTAAATCAAAAGTTGTATGTCTAGATCATTTACTTATCTGCTCTTCTAGATGACTATTTCACACACTGTCTTTTATCTGGAAACCCCAATGTCTTCATCATCCTCATTCTCAACTGATGATATTTGCTTCTTCTATTTCTTTTATAAAAATGCAGTGAATTTCTATAGATAGCGTACATTAAAGTCCCACAACTTACATTATCTCTATTTCCAAAGTTATGTGTACAGAAATTTGGAGGCTGGCCAGTGGTGGTTATGTCCAAAGAGATAACACTAGACCAGTAATATGATCCCAACTTATTCTTTGGTTGCACAGTGTTTGTGTAGAAAGCAAAATCTTAATGAAAAACACAGATAGATGCTGCTATCAGACACAGAGAATTTGCTTCTTGCTTTATTGAAAAGTCAAAGCAATCAGAAAGAAAGCTCTGCAGATTCCCATTACCCTGTGGTCCCCCTGCTACAAGAACCTGTCTTTCTACCTCAATGAGCATTCACACTCCTGGCGTAAGTCAATACTTCCATTGTGTATTAGATCCTATCTACTCTCATGAACAAAGACAATACTACAGTAATTCTCACCATCATCTCCCACATTATTCAGTTTTCCTCATATAGGATTACTTCTACCAACATATGCCAATAGCTTGTCATTAAAATAAAGAAAAAATTGTTACTTACTCCATTTTCCCCAATAAATCCATTTCCATAAGCAAAATGAATTGAAGCAATTATAAATAGTTGTCTCCAATTTCTTTCCCCATTCTTTCTTAAAACCACTTTATTCAGCTGTAACTCCACCAGTCCACCAAAATTGATTTTGAAATGCTCAACGACATCCATATTCTTAAATCAAGTGATTAATTCTCATCCTAATTTACTTGACCTATTAAGCAACATTTAAAAGAATAATCACTGCTTACTCAATACATTTTCTTCATGTGGCTTGCAGGAAATCAGTGTCTCCTTAGCTTTCCTCGTACTCCACTATTCCCATTGGCAATTCCTTCTCTCCTCGTGCTCTCCTAATATTGGATAGTCCCAGCATCAGCCCTTGAATCTCTTCTATTCTTTTTGAATATTCAATTCTCTGCGATTTCATCTATTCTCACACTTTTAAATAAAATGTATTTATCTTTGAGCTTCAAAAGTATGTCTCTAGCCTTTACAAAACCTCTTGTAGAGTCAGTTACGCATTCAACTTAGATGTTATTAAGTATCTCAAATTGAACATAGCAAAAACTCTTATCACCCTGCTCCCCTTAAGCTGCTCTGCATATATCTTTTCCTAATCCAGTTGAAAACTTGACCCCACTTTCTCCTCACATTCAGTGTCAATAAATGCTTTAACTCATCCATTCATTGGTACCATGCTCACTCTTCTCCACTTTCACTTCTTCAACTGAGCCTAAATCACTATAATCCCTTACCTAAATTACCATATACCTTTATAATAAATCTTCCATTAAAACATCATAATTTCCATTGAATAGAGATCTTGATGGGGTTGAAAGATTATTGAGCGTACAATACTAAGGAGAGAGGTCTTAACGAACCGTAGGGTTTAAAAAATCAGTCTTAATATATTGTCAGTCGGCACTATTGTCATTCTCTTCCAAGCCCATGTGGTTGTTGAAATAATTTATTTCCTTTTAACTGTAAAACTCATGTAAATTTGCCTCTTTGCCAGCAGGAGTCTCACTTTTATAGGCACATTTGATTCTCAGAATGATCTCACTTTGATTAACTCAGAGTCAACTGATGAGGAGACAATTACATTTGCAAAATTCCTTCATTTTAACCTCATGATATAATTTTTTCTTAAGAGTAAAATTTCCTTATAGTTAAAGGTCCTGCCTACACTAAAGGGGAGCCACTTACACAGGGAGTATACACCAGGGAGCAGAAACAATGAGGACCATGTTAGAATTCTACTTACCTAACTAAATAACTCAATAGATTGGAATAATGACTTCAAAGAATCCTATAATCACATGAGAGGGATAAAAAATGGTTGATAATGTAGTATAATCTTTAAAAAAAAAAATTCTTTGTACCAATTCTTTCTAGTAGAAGGTTTTCATAAGACCTTGGAATTTCCTAAATGATAGAACGTATTTATTATGCAATAAGGTGACTCTTGATTGGGCTTCTAAGTAACTTCTGCAGAGGAGAAGACACATGATCCAAGTTCAATAACAATGGCTAATGATTTAGACAGATATACTATGTAATAAAACCCGATATAAACTCTTGAACAAAGAGGTTTGGGGAACAACTATGGAAACTGGGCTGCTGGAAAAATGGCCCACTCTTAGAGGGCACACCTCTGTGACTCAGTGGCTAAGTACAAGCCATGAAAAGGCCTAGGACCCAGTTGGAGCGTTGGGAATAAAATAACAACAATAATAGTGATAGCAATAGCAATAATAACAAATCGAAATTCTAGATTTGATAAAGAAAAAAGCTCTACGCCCCAACCTCTCATATTTTGCCATATACATATTTTTCATTTGTTCTTGAATTGTAGCCTTATAAAAAATATAATACCAGAATGTTTATTCATATTCTTTCCATTTCATTGTATATATTTGTTTGATTTAAATAGATAGCAAAAAAAAAAAGAGAATCGTACAGTAAAAAAAAAAATAGCAAAATGGCTTAAAGTTCTGACTTCAGGATGTGAGTCCCAATGCTTTCAGCATCATTTTGTAATTGTCATAAAGCCCAGAATTTTGAGAATCCCCTCTGCATTTGGTGAGTAGCAAGCACAAGCGAATGAAGGAAGGGACTGGTTATTTTAGAAGCAAATGTATCCTCTCCAAGCCAAGAAAAGAGAGCATTGGAGGGAATGTATGATCAACATTGCCAAAACTTTGGGAAAAGAAAAGGAAATCCTCATTGATTAATTATTACAAGGTCTATTTCAGAGGGCATTGTTTTGCCAAGTCATTTCTGGACAAAAGATCTAGACATTAACACAATATTTCAGAAGTTGTGGACTTACTGCAGAGTGTGGGGAATTAATCATGTCTTCACTGTCCTAGCTGACTGCTTCTAAGATTTAGTTTTGGAACAGGTTCCCAGGTATTCCCCACCAGAAGCCCTTGTTTTCTTTTCAAGAAATAACCAGACCATTTCTTAAGAAAGGAAATATAGATTGGACAAAGGAGATTCTGTTTAGATAAAACTAAATATAACATAGAGAGCAAGAAAGCTGAAATTGAGTCAATCAGAGGTAATGACTTTTAATATAATTTCTGGTTTCAGGTTCAGTTTTCCCAGGATGAGGGAAGATATTAAAGCTAAACTCATCAAGTAATTCCAGGTGAGGGGACAAAAGAACAGGAGCAACCCACGTAGCATAACTGTCTCATAACATAAAACTGACATCTTTGACCTTCCTAGTTGAGTTCTATAACCTCAGGTCCACTAGATTAGAAAGCAGAAGTTAATAATTCTAAGGTTCTACTCTATCATTCGATGTCACTTTGAACAAGATACTTGACCTTTCTGCTGAGCGTTTTTTGCTCCTCTATAAAATGATAATAATAACATTTTGCCTACTACTTCTTAGAATTTTGTTATTCCTGACATACATTTATATATACATATATATATACTTATTTGCATTCTGCTCATATCTACAAAGTTTATTTCCCTAAATGCATCTCCTAAAACTCATTTTTGAGCATATTATATAAATACTGTATGTATACATAGCAGTGGTTTCTTAAAGGTTAGTTTGCACTGACTTTTGTTTTTGTTTCAGGTCTTTATACTGAGCTGGTTACCCTAGAGAAAAACCTATTCCCAGAAACTTATTTGAAGAAAAGCCTTTGTCCCTGGTATGACCAGGGTTAACATCTTGTCTCAGTCTTCTTTGGCTGCCATAGCAAAATGCTACAGAGTTGGGACTTAAACAACAGACGTTTATGTTCTCATCACAATTCTGAAGGCTAGATATCCACCACAGGCTATACTGGTTTTTGATGAGAACTGTCTTCTTGGCAGATAACCACCTTCTCGCTTCATCATCACATAGTATTTCCTACAAATATACACTTCAGGGAAGATAGGTTGAGTAGAGAGAGAGAGAATGATATTAATACTATTTGATCAGGACCTTACCACCATGATTTAATTAAACCTTAATTACCTCCGAAAAGCTCTATCTTCAAATTCAGTTACATTTAAAGTTAGGACTCCAACAAATACATTTTGTGAGGGCATAATTCAGACCATAGTATTTCTATAAGAAGCATGCTTTGTGGGAAGTTTTGCAATGAAAGGAGGAAAGATTTTAAGTGGGAGGGTGAGATTTTAGTCTAGGTATGTTTAATATTATGAAAAAATTGTATTGACTAAACCAAAGTCATTCTAACTTTTTAGAGAAGTAGACCCTTATCTTCGAATTATATTTGACAAGGAAGTCCAATATCTTAAACATATAAAACTGGAGTGGTTGTCCTTAAAGATGAAGTGAGAAGGTTTTCATTCTACTTAAGGGCTTCAACTCCACACTGGCTCCTTAAAGAGAGCCATGAGATGTCCATCAGAGCCTTTTATGAAAAATAAACTGAAATATTTGTGAACACAAATCAAATTGTCCAGTACTATCTTTCTTTAATTTCTGGAAAAATACCTAAGCTTAACTAGAGCACTCTCTTGCTTAACTTTTCAAATATCTATCTTACTCTGTTAACTATGTTGTAATTTTTTCAGTAGATGAGTACATCTCAGATCTTTTGTCTTCAAAATCATATCTACTGTCTTCTACCTAAAATAATCAAGGATGAAGTTTATGATAGGAAAATGAACTTCAAGCTGGTCATCTATTATCATGAGATTATAGAATCTTAGAACAGGACAGGATTTTGGAAATCACCTTATTAAATTCATTCATTTTACAGATGAAACTGAGATCAAGAGACTCTTTCAACGCATCAGTATTTGAATGGTGAGAAGAATTCACGTCTACATTCCCAGAAGAGCATTCCACTAGGTTCCCCAGAAGGCAACGGGATTTTTTTTTTTTTTTTTTTGGTTCAGGAGCATGGAATGAGTGACCCCAAAAACACTTTGAATTTTCACAAGAGTTTTATTTGGAACTTGGAAGCAGGGTGACTCACTAAAGAAACATGCCAGCCCTGGAGAAGGGTTGTTGGCTATTTTTATAGGAAAGTGGGGGTAGTTGTAGACAGAGTGGTCTTTCAGATTCTGGGTGTGGTACTACTGCAATTTACTCAGAGTTTGGAGACAAGAGTCTGTTAAGAAATTCATTAAGATGTTAATACAAGACGTGAGTCAAAACAATAGATCCATTATCAGAAGAGACTGAGGAAAGTGTCTAAGACCTGCTGCTGCCAGGAAAGACTGATAAAAAGGCCATTGGAGAATCCCACCCAAATGCCACACACAAAGGAGCCCCCAACACAAAATGGCATCACCCGTCTCTTTTGGGGAACACTTGTTCTGGCACATTCATTTTGCTGGGGCTGATGTTCTCTCAGATCTCATTTCCAGCAATTCCTTGAACAGAGAAACTCATATTTAGAAATTTTTGTGAGCTAAATTTTACTGGAAATCCAGAAACTCAGCAAATTCAAAGTAAACCTGGGATGCTCATCCAGTGATTTTCATTAAACATCTGACATTTATCTTATAGAGGTGAGTTTATCTTACCACAATTCTTCATTGCAGTCATGGGAAAATAGCAGCACTTACTGTGTGAAGGTAAATATTATGGCAAGATAAATATTAACTTTTGAAAGAAACCACTCTAGCTGGTTAAAAATCAGAAATGGCATCAGTTGTTTAAGGTTTGTGCTTTTATAGTGTCTCTATGGACTATTGAGTTTCTTGAACTAAATCAAATTTTCTCAGAAATTTAATATTAAGGTAAAGGTATCAGGTACTCCACTCCATACAAAGGAATCTCTTAGTAGCAGCAGATAGTGCGTGGTACAGAAGGGTTTCATCCAGGGATATTTGTCCTCTCTCTACGCCACTACACTTCTCTTTTCACTAGATATCCCTTCTGTGCCTACAAGTATTGAATCTGAGACATAGTAAACCCTCCTGACCTAATCTCTGGCTCAGAAATTTTTAAGACATTCAGAGATTTTGAAACAGTGATAATTAGAAGATGACTTGGCAATGTCTTCAAATCACTTACATGCTGTTTGTTCCTAGTTGCTTGAGTGGCATAATACTAGAATAAACAATTGTCCACCCCTCCTTACTCAGTAAGCCCTGGAGGGAAACTATAATGGAGGGAAGTCACATTATACTCCATAAACAGAACAGGTTTAACAATTTGCTGAAAGTGTTGTCTTGTCCTCTTGTAATAAAGACTGGTCCATCTTGCTTTTCACTCTTGTCCTGTTTTCTAGTTTAAGCCAAAGGAAGAGAATCATGATGCTAATGCTTATACCAAGCTCCTGAAACAGAAGACACTCTCAAACGATAAATATTTATTGGTGGAGTGTTGCTTTCTATCCATACATGGAGGTGTCCTCCAACAAAATAATGATGGGGGAGTTACCAGGAAAGAATACTGTTAAATGGAAGGCACAACGTGTCAGTTACATGCATATTCAGAAATTTACTTAAAATGCGTTAGAGAGGTGGTTTTTCGTCTTTTTTGGAGGGAAGAGTGATAATTTAAGGAAAGTTTTAGGCAGGAATGAAGGTGAGTAGGTAGGCAGGCAGGCATGAAGAGAGAGGAGGAAGAAACATTTATTTTATTTAATTGCTCATCTTGGTTGTTTTTCCCACACCATGTCTTGAAACTGGGTCCTTAGGATGCATCTAAGATGCATGGACTACATCTGAGGGCCGGCTCCAGGAAGCCACCAGGGCACACAGTAGAGTTTCTTGCTGACCATTAGATTTTTGAATATGTGTGTGTTCATCCGAGGCTACTTAGGGAATAACTGATTAATTGGAAACATTTCTAGTGGAACTAAAAAGACTAAGTAATCTTCGATGCCCTAATTACTCTAAGTGCTCACTGGAAGATCCAGCACAAAAATGATCGATCAAAGAAAATGTTGTATTGTGTATAAAGTGTAATCATATTGTCACTGTGGCAGAGCCAAATGGGTTAATTCACAGCATACTCCAGCTCTGCTTATTTTCAGATACTGCTTAACTACAAGGCCACTAGGCTAATAAATCTCGTTTTTACTGCAAACCTGAGGAGAAGACTGCTCTAAACTGGTTGACATCAGAATGCAGACAGAATATGGTGTTAAACAAAAACTTAATTATAATACTCAATGACAGACCCCTGAGTGAAGACTTAGCATTATAATGTATGTGAAAGCATGACAATTGAATATGCCAGCATAAAGGAAAGCCAGCCCTCTACTTGGGAAACATGACGATGCCTGCCCTCCCTGCTTAAACTGCCTATGAAAGTGTATGAAAGGTCACTTAGAAGAACTTTAGAGAATAAGCTTCCCTCTCCCTCCTTGACCAATGAATAAACCTCTTTCGTTATGTTTCTTACTTGTGGTCCTTGATCATTAATAACAGTGGGAAAAAGAACAAAATGTTAGTGAATTACTAAACTAATATACAAAACTTATCTAAACACTTTACACAGTTTTAAACCCACAAAAGAACATAAGAGAATAAATCACTTTTTCTGCTGACAATCTCATAGATGAAAATAATTTTGGATCTTTCTCAGATATTTTCTGGAGACATGAATTATTCTCTTAACTATGTAGTATAGTTCTTCTACCTTTGATGATAGATTTTATTGTTTAGAGGTGAATAGTTGCCTACTCAGTTCTTATAACTAGATAAGTAAGAGAAAAAAATAGTAGTGTGCTATTGGTCAATATTGGTAAACAGTTATAAATTATGAGCTGATATTTAAACAACAATAAAAGATTTTCTTAGAAATTGCACACTTGTTCCAAAGGAAATTCAAGTAGAGAAATTTCTGGAAAAGTCTGAGCAGTAGATGAATTCCTACAATTGGTACATGGTTTCCAAAAGAGATAATTTTTTAAAGACCACGTTTAGTTGCAATGAAAAAAATAAGCTGTCTATTTAAAACAAAAAAAAAAAGGCCCTAGTTTTGTAGTTTTCTCTTGTGCAAGGTGAATAAATACAGACCGAAGCAATGACAATTTCACAAACTCTTTAAAGTAATCTGTTCATAGAAAAACCTGGTGGTAATAATGTCATAAACTCTATTGTTTATGTAAAATATTGTAAATTAACCCAGCTATAGAGAAGAACTGCAAAAGAGGAGGGAAATGCTGGCCCTGAGGCAAAATTGTTGGAAAATGGGAACAACCTGAGAGTAAATCTCCTGAGATTAATGAGTCCAGGAGGGTTTCAGTTTCATTACAAACTACAAAACAGGTCTCCTGTGAGTTAGTTTCAGATTTGGAATTTAGGGTTCCCCAAGGCTTCTATTTCAAAAAGCGAGTCATCTATGATGACAAATGACTGAGGGTATTACACCAAATCATATCTTTATGTGCATGGATGGGTTTTAAATTACACATTCTTGAGGAGAAAAATAAAATGACAAATTTTAATCCAATGCCACAGGTAAAGTTTAAATAGTAATCCTAAAAACAATAAAGCAGGCACAAAAAGGCAAAGTAGAAATGCACTTACATTCTAGTTCTGATGTGTGGAAGAAACACAGGGTACCCTGAAGTACTAGGAATTCTGTTCAGGAGAGAGAAGACTTTGTCAATTTAGGGTTGTGAACATGTTCGAAATGTTAGCTTTGATGCTGGCTTCTATTTCATTGATGAAACAAACTCTTGACTTTTGTGGAAGTAGTTCAAATTTAAACTTAAAGTGGCAAAAGATTACCCAGACATCAATAGCTTAGCAGTAGAATGGTGATGTCAACTATAGCTTGACTAAGTGAATAATAAACTAACAGGTCTAAACTGAAGGAAGGAAGAGGATGCTTGCCAGCCAGGGGAATGCAAATTATCTAGTCTAACCCACAGCAGGTACTAAGTCACTTTTAAAACACAACTGATTTTTCCCATTTAATTCAATGAGTCATAATAGTTGAATCAATTTATGAATCACAATTTTACTGATTTCCAAACCCTTTTTTCCATTTGATACAGTTATATAGCTCTATTATTGGATTATGAAAGTCTTAAAGAGTAGCTTACTGGTCTTTGTGCTAGTAAAAAAATACTGATTAGTTGGATTTGCTTGAAATATTTGGGGAAATAATGATTAGGGGAAAATACCATGACAAAAGAGGTTATGTTTTTTTCTTGCTTGTTTGTTTTTTCTTAATCATCTCATCTCCTAGAGAAATCACACTTGTCTTATGAAGTCTTCCCAGTAGGAACCATGGAAAAATGACAGGGAGCTGCTGGTTGGTTTTTCTTACTGCTAAAAACATATGTTGTTGTGTCATGTCCTAAACAGAAAAATGAAGCATCCCTTTCAAATTCTCAGCACCACTGACACTTCCAACAAGTGCTTTCGTATTGGTTTTGGTCTTATCTGTTTCTAACAGACAGCCTCATGCCTTGGAAATTTGACCTGAAATAAAAATTCAGCCCCAAGTATCTACTGTCAATTGCACAGAAAATAGGAGATGACAGCAAAGTCACTTCTGCATGCTGAATTAGATCTCTTTCCAACATCTTCTAATGTCATTATTAGCACTCAAATACACTGTGTCAAAATGTGTCTGTGTAGAGAGAAGGACCGGGCATCATGGAGTTTCCCTCTTAGTCAATTTGACAAGCTGTTTTTAATACATACCTCTGCATAGGGAATTATTTAGGAAAGGCACCTACTTGGTCACAGAGCGGTGTACTGGAAGGCATTCAAAATGGACATATATAATCATTCTAGTTAGAATTAGCCTCTTCTAAATTTAGGGCAAGGTAATTGTAAATCTAGCCTTATGGAATCTATAATCCAAAGAAATCCTGGCTCAACTTAGACACTCTCTGAATTCAATGGCTAGAAATGATAGCTGGTTTTGATTTAACAGCTTTCAGGATGACTCCAACAAATAGAAAGTTTCTATCTCCCATGTGAATTTATTCCATGTGTATAGAGTTAATGCTCAAATGAGACTAACTTTATAATTAGTTGGTACTCTCAGTTTATTAAAGGCATATAGTACATGCAGTGAAGGATGAAGAACTTAGAGTTTTCACAAAATTTCCTCTACTTCACCCCAAAGCTTTATTTGAAATATGTCGATAAAGAAAATTTAATGCAATTATCTGGCAGACTATGTATTTACATAGTTTCCATACAAAATGACAAGATTTGTTTTCATGAAATCTAAGATAAATGGATGGAAACATGAAGTCAATGGAATTAAAGACGTTGTGAAATGGCATATTCTCACATTCTCTTGGAGTTATAGAAAGTTAAAATAGTTTATTTCAAGAGGGAATGAGGTTTCTATTCTAGAAATTATTCAGTTGTTTGGGATTCTTTTGAGTGGATTAAACATCAGCAATAGTTCTATTAATTGAATTCAAATACCCCTTCCTCAAATGCTGATGATCTATGATTCAATTATTTTTTTATTCAAAATACATCAAGGTCATTTCTATTCATGCAAATTGCATGTGCTTTTCCAAAGTTCCAGAGAAAACATGCTTAAAATATAGTAATTAAGAACTGTATGACTTTCTAGATGTCAGACACTGCTGCAAATAAAAAAACTGATACTTGCTTTTCGAACTATTTCTGTCATCCTCAGCTCTTGGCTTCTTGCTTCTCCACCACCCCCTAGCCACCCCCAACACACACACACATACAATTTTTATTACCTTGTACATGCTACTGAAACTGACACCTAGAATTTATTACTTATGTGAACCTTATTTTCTACTTTTGGTTACAATATGAATTCAACTCCTTGAGATATGACTCCTTCTGCCTGCCTTGCCAATGACTCCATTCTAATGTCCAGGTATTGGCCCCACTTCAGTCCATACAGGATCAGGGCTTCCTCAAGTCCATAAATTGAACAGAAAAATAAGAACTTAACTATCCTCTAGTTTATGCAAGATGCATTTTAGCAAAAGTGTGTTTTATAGATATAAAAATAATTTTAAAATAATAGCAGTGTCCAAAGACGATGTAAATTATTTAGCTCTAACCTAAACCATACGGAAATTCTGAGGGTTCTCAACATTTTCATTTATTTCCCTCCCTTATACTGGCTTCCCTTTATTCCAGTGTCCTTCACAAACATTCACACACACACACACACACACACACACACACGCACATTTATTTAGTAAGACTCCTCAGTCCCAAAATATTTGATCAGCTAGAGAATTCAAGGGCTCTGCACATAACATGAGATTGTCAAAACAAGCTTCATCATCGAACTCTCCCTAGGCACATGTTGTAAGAGATGGGAACTGGCAGCTAAGTTAGATACTCACGAAATCACCAAGAAATTTATAGCTACCATTGGGCTAGTTATTCAGGTCGTGTTCCAGAGGTCAAATCTGAACAAACTTGTGAAAGGAATCTCCTGTGATTTCTATTGCAAACAATACAACTTCTCTGAAAAAAAAGCTGCCTATCAAATAGACACAGGGAGAAAATAAATATCTATTAAATATTTATTAGTGTCATCAAGGTCCTTGGTATGTTTATATACTCTCCATTCATTTCCGTCTCACTATATCTTATGTCGGGAATAATCATCTCTGTTATTAGAGTCTAGTATAAAAATTTTGAAACCCTTCCCCACTGCTCCTTTATTTGTTCAGAATTTTTCCCTCCTTTCCTCTCTACTCATCCTCCCAAAATGAAGTGTTTCAGATTTTCTACTCTCCCCCATCAGAAGACAGATGTGTGATGCTGGGTCACTTCAGCATAAGGCAGAAAGCAAGTGTGAATTTTAACTTAGAGAATAAACACTAGGAAGGTAACTAAAGGGAAAATGTGAGGTTGGAACAAGAAACTGTGGATTACATGTGGTGTCTGAAAAGTCAGAGGTGAGCATCAAGAGCTGAAAAAGCATAAAAAGGGCACAGACCTAAGAGCAATGATTTGTAGGTGAGACTGATTGAAAGGAGCCTTGGTCAGCCAGATCCTGGAAAGGGGGCCATCAAACAAAGTTTCCACAGCACGATTCTGGCTGTAGCCTTGGTTTTTCACTCTGTACTGAATGGAGATATGACAAACAGACCTCGCCTGTTCTTCAGCAGTCACTTCCTCCCAGGGATAATCAAAACCTTTTCCACTACTGCGACCCAGAAAATTAGTTCCCTCATCCTTGGTATTGTAGCATCCCATTGTATTGATCTCCATCAATGCTTAACTCTTCACATTGTAATCGTGCATGCATTTCTATCTAAATTCAGATCCTGTTTGCATGAACCATATCTTAGCACATTTCATTCATAACCCTAAAATTTGTATACCAAGCACTCAGTGAAAACTTGTTGAATGAAAGGATCTGTGAATGAGCAAACTGTAGAGTTCTTCTGTATAAAAATGTAGTGTGTCCAAGGGTTTCTCAATAATGGATTACATTTCTTTAATTTATAGGTGCACGTTTATATTAAACATCTCAATATTTTTGAAATTAGATTTTTTTTTAAAAAGTGATAAATACTTTCCGGGTCCTCTAGCTCCCTCCCCGCCTCCACCCCTAATTTGTTTTTAAAACAACAATATACCTTCTATATGTTAGAATCATGACTGGAAGAAATATTCTTACAAGTAAAAATCCTTAATCAAAATATCTATCTCTTTTAGTGATAGACTTCTTGGACCTGCAGCATTTGGGAGGATGTAACCTGAACTCTTCCAAAACCAAATGCCTCTGTCACCTTCCCAAAACAGAATAGCCCTACTAGAAAAATTAGAGCAAGAGCTCCTTTCACACACTGTCCCTCAGGCATGCACCAGGGAATATCTTCTTATGTGTATCTTTCAAAAAAGAAACAAGACAAAGCAGTCAGAAAGTAGGTCATTAGACCACAGGATAAAGGTCAGTGACATGCAACTAAATAGAAAATATGCAGATACCACTTCTAAATTCTCAGTCTTCTGTTTGGGCTGCTTTCAAGACAAATAGCACTTTTCTTTCCTGTATAATAAAATTGTTAATAAGTCACATCTCCTTTTCCAAACTAATTTTCTTAAGGACTAAGGCCATGATTAATTCATTTTTACAACATTGCCAGGTAATTATTCGATTACTAGGTAATATTAGACTGTTAATTACATATGAAAACCCTGCATTCAGGCTTTGAATATTTCATTTCAATTAATTTAATAAATCTTTACACAATCTTATTATTATCTCTATTTGATAGGTGAAGAAACTGTGACTCAGAAGGATTGAGTATTTTGCTCTAATTTGCAAAGCTAGTTAAGCAGCAGATTAAAAACATGGATTTTGCGCTAACTGATTCAGCAGTCTCATTTTATTTTACAGGTTTAGTTCAAGCTTTTGTTGCAAAGGTGCACCCCTCCCAAATTTCTCTCTCTTGAAATATGCAGTATTGGTGCTATTATGTTATATAAACATCTTTCAATATAGTTAATACAAGACATCATTTAAAAACATTACATAAAATAAGAACATGTGTACTATCCTATATGAAGCAAAATTGATTTAAAATACTGTGTCTATATATGCTAAGTAAAAAATTTTAGCTGTAAGAGAGACCTTAGAGAGTGGCTTAACCAATTCTTGTCAGTTGTGCACAGTAGAAGAAAACACATGTCCTACACAAATAGCTGGTTAGTGAAAAAGGTATCCAATCATAATATTATATTTGAACTTTTTTTACCTGAAAGAAAACTTAGTTTTTATTCTAGCATCTTGTTGCTTTACTAGAGGTTTGCATGTGCAGGAACATTTTGGTTCAGTGCAAAAATATCACTGCACGCTGATTTGTAATGTGTTGCTAAAAATAAATAGCAGTTACAAATGACTACTTATTCATCATGAAGTGTCAGTGGCTGTAAATCATTTAGAAAGTGCAAAATGCAATTAAAATGTGAACTCACACAATAAAGCCCATCTTTTACAGTTTTAGGGGTGCTAGGAGGGAATGTAGAAAATAATGAAAAAGTTTAAGTTGGGAGGCTCTAATAAATTACTTTGAGAAACACTTGTCATATTTTAATTCTAACAGCAATAATGACAAAATAATCTGGAAGCACATCAAATAGCCTGCGCTCGTTCTAGAAGGTTGGCCATCCATGCTGCAACCTTGGCAATATGAAGGTTTCCAAGTTTCACCATCCACTAGATGCAAAGGATGCTCAGCCTTGATTACACATCAGTGTTATTAAATCTTGCATAATTTTGTGCTATGACCTTCAGTTTTCAGATGATTCCTTCACTTTCCCCACAAAGCTGAAAAAATTCCATTTCTTGACTCTCAGATCCAATGGAATCCAATCCAGGCCCTTTATTGACCTCTACTTGTGTGTGTTTTCCCATTACTTTATTTCTCTCCTGAACCCTATCACTCTGGCTTTTGTTCTGCTTGGAAAACCTTTTTGTGTAATGATCATCAATACTTAGCTACATGTTACCTGGTCCATTAAGTCATCCATGCTTCCTCAGCTGAAATTATTTTCTTAGGTTACAATAATCTTACAGCATCTTCTATAGAGTTCAATTACCTCATAGTTTCTATTTTCAGAAGCACTGTTGGTGACAGAGTTCTCTTCTACAAAGCTAGTGGATACTCTGTATTATTTTTTCTCTTTATCCCCCCACCCCCACCCCCACCCCCAGTCACCTAGAAGATTGTGTATGGTATGTATGCATGTGTATATTTTAGGTAGGTGCTCTCTATGTGTTTTATTGAATAAGATGATCTTTGTGAATTTTAACATCATAAGCAACTGAATAAAAAGCCTTTATTCAACTCTCAGATTGTTTGAGATTCACCTCTTGACTTTACCCTTTTAAACAGATCTTAGTGTAAGAAGATTCTCTACATTTATTATAATTTTATAGCAAATTTTCACCAGCTCAAATGGTCTACAATTAGAATGCAATATGGAATTTTCTGTATTCATGCTTTTTATGGAGCAGAGAATATATCCCCTTCCAAACAAATCATTACTTGGTAACCCAGAGGTCACTGTACCTTTCAGAGACCAGTCGCCTTTTTCACTCTGAGAAAAGGCTTATTTGATATTTGAACCAAGATATTGTGAAGACAAGATTTAATTCTTTTATTCAGCAAGTGTTTTTCAAGTGCCAATTCAATACATTTTACATACAGAGAGATGGTCAATCTCTTGCTGTCTTAGAATATACTAAAGAGGTTGGAATTTGGAGTTAGGTGCATACATTTCAGATCTTAGCTCTGCTGCCTGCTAGGCTCAGGGAGCACAAAAATGACAACGATGAACAGAGAACTATCAGTGCTCAGGTACTGGGACAACATGCACTCTGCCCCCTGTTACGTGACCACAAACAAAACATATTATTAAGATTTCCAATACTCTAGAGATTATTTTGTAACCAATCTACATACCATTTCACTACAGTTAAAATAACAATTTGATGCCGAAACAATAAACAATTTGTCTTCATAAGCTACTATAAGTTTTCTATAGTTACTGTATACTCAACATCTAGACAAAAAAATAATTTTGATCATTGAAAAGAATTAGTCACTAAATAGCAAAGGTAAAAAGAAAAAGAAAAAAGATTATATTTCCAACTTTATTATTCTAATTTTTGGTCATAATTCTATTACCCTGAGTCCAATTCTGTGACTCCTTACTGCAAATATAAATAAAAATACCAAATATAAAAAGACAGGAATGATGATTTCTTTTTCCTTCTCTAGAATTATTCCATGTAGGCCCATGACATGATTAAAATATTGAGATGATAAAGTAAGTTTCACTGTTCAGTAAAATGTAGACCAAGTTTCCAGTGGAAGTTAGGTATTAGTTGTAAAGAAAACTTACTTGAGAACCTCCTTTCTCATCACAGAGTAACCTCTCTGCTTAAGAGTACTGCTGAATGCTTTTATTATCATTTAGGTTTCTAGTCTTAGGCCGGAAAGAATTTTAATAGGAGAGAAAAGAGAGGGGAAGGGGATGCAAGCGGAATAATCTGAGAACACATGGATAAAGGCTCTACAAATCTGAACCCTGAAAAGAGTCAGGCTGCCATTGGACATCTGCGACCTGCTTTCTGGGAAAGCAGTCATAAGCAAGTCCTAAGCGTGTGTGGACCACAGTGATTATATAGGTGCTGAGTTTCCAGGAGTCCTTAAGAACGTTAGGCAAGAGCTGGAGTAGCCAAAGTTAATGGAATAGGAGGTGCAGACAACCAAAATGAACACCGTTTTGTTGCTGGGTCTTGATTTAAAGTCTGAAACATACTTGACTTGACAAAAGAGGAAAAGTCTGAAATGTGCCAATAACCATCAGGTTATCTAGCTCTTATGCATCGGCCTTCCCTTAACATCTTTAACTAAATTAACCATTTCGTACGTGGTCTAACATTACCAGTCCTTCAGGACCTACTGAAAATAATGAATCAAATGCATTTTTTTCTTCACTGAAAAAATGGTGGTTGAAAAACTTTTTAGACAGAAGAACAGGGAGAGACAAGACTATAATATGAAATGCAGTTCAGTTAGCATTTCCCTTATCCACATGTGCTTTCATGCTAGCCTCTCTAATCTTATATAAATGATCTTTTAAGATTTAATTTCCTTTTTCTTGTTTAAATATGTATCAAACTCTACAATGGACTCACCATAAAAAATAAATCAAGCCATATAAAGTCAGAAAATAACACTATGCATATAAAGTTCTAGAGCCATGTCAATAGTAATATAAACCCTCACTATAATACTTGTTTTATCAGTCCAGTGAGATTTAAAATCCTGACCTTACTTTAACTGAAACACTCAGTATTATTTGAATAAATATAGAAACCTCAGGCTGGCATTGCAATCTCTCGACTCTGGGTGAATGATCAAAATTCTCTGAGTCTTAGTTTCTACATCTATGAAATGGCGGTGGGGGTCCACTTAGAGGGCCTATGGAAAGGATTAAATGCAACAGGGTTAAATTCCTTGAACCAAAGTTTCCAACATATCGGAAGTAGTCAAATATACTAGCAATAAACATTTATTTAAAAAGCCTCTTGATTTATTAAAACTTTTGTCATCCTTCAACAAATGTGGAAATACAATTTTAATTTTGAAAATTCCTACCTATTTTAAAATTTATCGCAACACATCGATGTGAAAATTTCATTTTTCTTTTGAGTTCAGTGAGTAAGAATTGCTCACCATGAATGTGTGTATGAAATAGATTTTCGGTGATTATTAAAGCATGCAAGAACAACAGAACAGAACATATTTCCACTGTGAAGTACACTGCCATTGAAAGTAGTTGGGCTTCAATTTTCATCCGAACTGTGTTTTGTTTTGGTTTTTTAAATTTTGCTTGTTTGGATTTGTGTAGAGTTCTGTCTACAACAGCAGATATGAGTTTGCTGCAAAGGAAGCAGAAGCAAACCACACTACAAAGGACCTTAATGGGAAGCATAAGTGTTGCAATACTATGTGATCTTTATCTCAGAAAACAAATTAACATCACACACTTTCAGGACATACAGACAGAGATCAATGAAAAGATGTTCTTGCAAATGGAATATTGAAAGGCGAGCAATTGTGCACTTCTGCCTTCAGCATCTTTCCAATGAAAAGCAAGTTTCAATATACCAGAGGCTGCTTTTTCTTACTTTTCTCCCCTTACCATAGAGCACCTTCAACTTTCAGACGTCACATGAACTGCTCAGGAAAAAAAACCACCATTATGAATTACACCAATGAATGCAGTGATAAAAAGGAGTTTGTCTACAGCTGGCTCATTCCCCAAATGGAAGGGAACACTTCCTCTCAATCTAAAACATCGTCTCTCACATCTCTTTGTTTATCTGTGACTTCATGCATACATGTATACATGTGCTCACAATCAGCAAAATCTCTCTGAGGGAGAAAAACTGTTTCAATAGTCATGTGTGTATAAATATATGATTATACATATAAATGTATATATTTATATACATATGCATTTGGTGGGCAAAGGCTGCTGTTCCCTCTGTAGATAAAGGAGACACACTGCTGAGACAGTGAATTTGAAAAGGGGGAATGAGGTGCAGGGGGGTAAGAGAGGTGAAGGGAGGACAGAGGCTCATGCTTTATGTACTCTTTATTTTTAAATCCTTACCATGCTATAAAGGGGGCTAATTTATGCCTCAAATCAGTTCATTACATGTATTTGTATCCTTTTCCTGTCATTTGAAGAAACATTATGCAATTTAGAAAATTCAGAGGGATGTTATTTTTTCATCAGAATGCAAAGCTGCACCTCATGCCTGCTTTGTTGTCGAAAACAGGGTCTCCTCACAGCAGTTTCTGGATGTGTTGCAGGTGCAGCAGCTGAATCTAAGAAAATCTGGAAACCAAAGAGTCAGGAAATGAATAGGTATAGTGACAGGGACAGTGAAAAGTATGTCTCTGGTCTGGTTAATTGGTCTATCCTATTAGTAAAAATCTCTGTTTCTGCAAAACGAAATTTTCTAAACCATTGCCCAATTATCGTGGAAAGAAAAAAAGAAAATTCTACTGGATAAATTGATAAGTCACACTTTTCTAAAAATTGAAATTGCCTTTTGATTGGATTTCTGGCACTTGCTATAGGATAATTAAGTCAAACATACAAAAATTACAAAATGAAAGCAGCTATTATGAACTGTTTCAGGTTTTTATTTAAATAAAAAACCACTATCAATAGTTTCTAGCTACTGTTGTTTATTTTGCTTGGAAAACTACCAAAGTGATCAATTTTGGGGGTCCTCCCTATCATTTTTTTTCTAATCACCAGAAAAAAATGTTCACTTGTGGTACATATAAGTAATATGTCTTCAGAAGAAAAAATATAGTATATGCATCAAATGCAGCTAAATCTTGATAATTCTCAAGACAAAAACTGTCCCTTTCTTACCAAATTTATCCTTGAACACATCTGTCCTCAGGTCATTGTCCTATTTTCTCTCACTCTATAATCAGCTGACATCAAAAAGATCTTTAATCACAGAAGATAATTACAGAAACTATTTTTTTCTGGTTCTAAACACCATTCAAATTTTCCAACTTCTGAGGTCTCTTCTTTGAAAGACCCTTAACGACACTTTATTCTTTGAATCAGGAGATGGTTTGTTAGAGTCTAACTATGGAAAAGTGATTCATCTTCCAATTTATTGGGACATGCACTTTTGACTTCATTGATAGCAACCTATATCAGTCTGTAAATGATTAGTGTTAGGTTTTTTTTAATCTCATCATCATCATCATCATCATCATCACCACCAAAGAATTTAGTTAATTGCTTAAATCTCCCAGAAGGATGTTAGATCGAAACAATGGCGTTTACAACTTCTGAGTTAAGTTCTGCACTTTACAATGATGACTTTGAAGGGATAATGGAAGATGGGAAAAGGATTTGTGATTACTGGGATAAAGTGCTAATCTGTACTACAGAACCTGCTGCATTCCATCCCTAACATTTACTCTAAAATGCTTTCCGCTTTTAAATCCACCCTCCAAAATTAGTCGGAGGTTAAAGTAGAACCCATTGGGAGGTTACATTTATTTAATATTCAGTCCTTTCTTGGATGAAATATTGCAGCCTATCCTCATAGGTATTTGTCAAACCATTAGAGTAATGGTTTATAGCTATTAAATGAAATTGCAGTTCTGTTTGTAAGTCCCATTTACACAGGATAAGCAAAGTGCCTTCATTTAGATTTAAAATACCTGAAATCTTAGCTGCAGCACATGAAGATTATGTAGACTGTTAACTAATTCATCACCATGGTGTGGACACCTCACAGATGAACCCGCTCCAGGTATGTATGGCACTCAAAACCCCAGGCGGTGCCCGGAGTCACTTCATCAAGTAGTATGTCATTCGTTCTTAGTGCTGGGAGGCCTGGCACTGGTTGATGTTTGGTAACAGCTTATATACTCTTTTGTTCTTTTGGAATCAAATGAGAAGTTACTTTTAATCATTGTTTCTAGCTCAGAATTATTTGATATAGTCCCCTCTGATAATAGAGAATGATGCATAGAGTTAAAGCAAAGCTTTCCTAAGAAACCTTTTCCCCATGCCTTTCACTTTATAAGCAATTTGCACAGACTCTGCTGAGTACAAAGGAACTGAGATAAATGAATCTTTAGAACTTCACCCTTCTCACTGGGTGATGGGTCTGATTGCTTTCAGGAGAAAAGACGCTCATATACAAATGATTAACTACCAAACTCACATTTTCAGTTCTGAGGGATCATTCAGATTCTGCCCTTCCTCCAGAGAGTAAGTTAATTCTATGTTAATGGGCCGCCTAGCTTATAGTGTCAGTTCCCAATAGAGTTCATCAGAGTACCCCCACCTACTCACTCTGTGAAGCACATGGATGCACATATATACCACTATCCTTAAAGGTGCTAATGTTTATAAGTGCTGGGTCAGACACCCCAATCCAGATTCAGCTTTCTGTGAATTAGGTAAAAGTGCTTCCTTCAGGGTAATATGTTCCATAGATGTATAGCTTAGCAATTGGAGAGAGAATTGGATTCCAGGCCTCTCTTCCCACGTTGACCATTTCTCTTGTGAAGACATGAGTAGAGCACACTCAATCTCCTGAGACAACTGACCTATCCTAACTAACAACAAAAACAACTGTGGCGGCCACGAAAGCATACTGCTCAGATGGCATCCTGCAGGAAGCATGGCTGGCAGCCCTAGTTACCTCTCCCTTGAATCCACCATCAGTCCTATCAACACCACACATCTCCTGCAGCTCCCAGCCTTGAGTGTGCACGGCATGGTACGAGTTCTGGCTCAGTCCTATAGGATGCACTGCCCTGCCAAAGAACAAATTTGGCTTGAAGACATCCCATTAGATGCCAAACTCATAGCCTGACTCACTTGCCCTACTTTCTTCCCCTCTCCTTCTCAGGTTCAGGTGAGGCTTTGTAGCCCTTCTTTATCCCTCGCGGGCATATCACCAATCAATCTCTTGCTCATCTTTCTTGATGTCTGCTTCTCAAAAGAACCAACACCACAACAAAAATTTTAGAATCTTTTCATGTACCAGTCACCAGGCTAAGTGCTTTATCTTTGATGTCTCATATAACCTTCCCACAACAATAACGTTTTTCATACTCTTCATTTTGTAGAACATGCAGCAAAGGTTTAAAGAGGATAAACAGCTCTCCCACCTCACACAAATTGTATGAGGCAGATTTCATGATAAAGTTTTTCAATCCATTGTTCTGAATTTTCTACTAGCTTGCTGTATCTATTTTTTTAAATTTTGATTGGACAGTCAAAAACTAGAAAGACTCACTTTAAAGTTGGAGGAAATTTTTTTCTCATAAAAAAGGGGAAAGCCAAATATTCCCTTTGTCCTGAGAAAAATCACTAAAATGTTCCACTTAGCTACCCAAATGTAATGCAATACATACTTATTATTCTAAGAGAAAACTCTGTAACGACAATTAACTAGATTTCAGGTACTTGTAGACAGAAACTCAGCATTTTGAGGGAATTATTATTTGAGAAGCTGTTGATTGGGACCAGAAAACTAGATATTTGAGAATGACCCGTCCTTAAAACTTATCAGGGGATCCTATCACTCTAACGCTCGTGGCTGCTGATAAAGACAAGAGAGTTGTTTAATTTCCACAATGCGGAAATTTCACTGAAGTCACCTTCTACTCAACCACATGAAAAGAAAAAATACAGAAAATAACTGGATCAACCTCTGAATGAAGATCCTCAGTAGACTTGGAGAAAAATATAGACTTGTAGACTTCGTGGACTGTGGGGGACCTATGGTAAGCTTTTTGTCTAGAGATAGGCTAGGGTACATGAGGTGCAGTCCAAGACATTCAGAAGACATCCCATTTACAGTAATAACCACCATCTATTGAAATCATGTTAAGACAGACATTGTATCATATTACTTATATGTGGTCTATAGAGAGACTAAGCAAACAAATTAATTAAATCAAACAAAAATAGACTTTTAATATCTGAATTAAATAGAATGACAGTAGATTTTTAATCAACAAAAGCAAATCAAAGGTTGCAGGAAACAAAGGAGGAGGGTAGGTGGGCACACTGGATAAAGAGGATTCATTGTGTAGTGAAACAAAAATGGAAATATTCGTGAACTAATGTATTATATACAGATGTGGATTTACTATTAGGTACATCTTAAGCCAATATAATGCAATGTTCCTGCAAAAATTAATTAAAAATAAATAAAGCATATTATGCACCAAGTACTAAATTAAGTGCTTTGCTCATATTACATATGCTGTATAGTATTAGTCCTTTCTACCATCCTATCAAGTTAGTATGCTTGTTGTCATCCTCTTATCAAAATTTATGAGGTTCAGAAATTTTAAACTATTTACTCAAGGTCATGCAATTAGTAGTAGGCAGACGACAGGACACAAAACCAGGTCTTTCTGATACAAGAGCTTCCAATAAACAATAGTGTTGCTGGAATTCATCCTGTCAAAGACTCACCTCTGCTCAGGAAACATGTTTCAGAAATTTGATACTCACGAAACCCAAGTGGTATTTTAATAACATCATCTAAAATGAGAAAGGATTCATATGCAACAGAATTTTCCCAAATGGTTCCTACTATGTCAAGAATATCCTTCAGTTTAAAAAGCACAAAAAATACTTTGAAATATCGACTTAATAAAATGAGATTTTGTTGGTATTCAAACTTTAGTGTATCAGAACCACCTACTGGACTTGTTAAAATACAGATTTCTAGATCTTAGACCCAGAATTTCTCATTCAACGAATCTGAGAATTTGCATGTATAACGAGTTCCTCAGTGATACTGATGCTACCAGCCTAGGGGAACTTATTTTAAAAAACACTGACCGAGAATTTTCCTTTTTCTTCTTTCACATCTAGAGTTTAATGTTAGAAAATGACAAATAGCTCATGTTCCTCAGCTAATCAGAATGATAAAACACACATTCATAGAACAAAAATTCAGATCTGTGACAAGAAGAAGACTATGGAACTAGGATTCTTTCTTTTTCATTTAAGATTTTTTTAATTTAAATTGGGTTTATTGAAGGAACATTAGATCATAACATAAAAGCTTAGTGTCTGCATCATAGTAAAACCACATCTGTATATAATATATTAAATTCACCATTTCAGTTTTTCCTTCACTATACAATTGCTGATGCCCCTTGATCTAGCTGCCCACCCACCCTCTCCCTTACCTTCCTACAATCACTAATTTCTTTTTATTGACTGAAAGTCTATTTTTGTTTGGTTTGGCCTCATTTGTTTTCTTGATTTCTCTATATACAACATATGTGTAAAATCATAGGATGAATCTCTTTTTCCTGCTGGCTTATCTTAAACACTTAATTCCCTCAAGGTTCATCCATGTGACTACAAATGGTAGGATTTCATCATTTTTGATAGTTGAGTAGTAGTATTCTATTGTCTGTATATAGCCTATTCTTTACTCATTCATCTGTCTAAGGACACTTAGGTTGTTTACAGCCTTTGATTATTACAACCAATGCTGAATTGATATAGGGGTGAGTATAGCACTAGGAATTAGCATTGTTGTGTTTAAGGGCAAATACCCAGCAGAGGAGTGACCGGGTCTTATGGAATTTCTAGTCTCAGTTTTTAAGGAATTTCCATGCTTTTCCAGAATATTTTCACAATTTTATACTCCCACTAACAATGTATGAGTTTCTTTTCTTCACATACTCGCTAGCTCTTGTTGTTTCCAGTCTTTTGGATAATAGTCATTCTCACTGGTATAAGCTGGTATTTCATTGTCTTGATCCACATTTCCTTCATGACAAGAGGTAGTGCATCTTTTCAGGTGCCTGTTGTCCTTTGTATGTCTTCAGAGAAGAGTCCATTAAAATCATCTACCCATTTTTAAAAATTGGATTCATAGCTTTACTGTTTTTGAGTTTCTATGCATTTTTATTTGAATATTAACTCCTTATATGATGTCTGATGTGCAAATATCATCTCCCATTCAGTAGGATGTCTTCTTGTTTTGATGAGCATTTCTTTCACCATGCAGAAGCATTTTAGTTTGATGTAATCTCATTTGTTTATTTTGGCTTTTATTTCCCTTGCCATTGGAGTCAAGTTTCCAAAAGTAGTGCTTTGTTTATGTTTTCTTCTATGTGTTTTATGGTTTCAAGCCTTATATTGAAATCTTTAAACCATTTAAAATTAATTTTTGTGTATGGTGTTAGGTAATGATTTAGTTTCAAACTTTTGCATGTCTGTTCAGTTTTTCCAACACCATTTATTGAACAAGCTTTTTTGCCCTTTACACTGTTGTTGTAAATTAATTGTCCATATATTTTTTTTTTATTTTCAGACTCTTGATTCCATTACACTGGCCTACATATCTTTTATTCCCCAAATACTATGATGACTTGATTACTATTACTTTGCAGTATAGTTTGAAGTTAAGGAGCATGATACTTCCATTTTTGATCTTTTTCTTCAGGATTGTTTTTTCTGTTCAGGGACTCTTGTATTTCCAAATAAACTTCATGATTCTTTTGTTTAATTTTTGAGAAGAACCTCTTTGGGATTTTGATGGGAAATTCATAAAATATGTATAGCGTTTTAGGTAATATGAGCATGTATACTATGTTAATTATCCTAGTCCAATTCATGGAATACCTTTGCATTTCTTTGTATCTTCTATTTCTTTGAACAATACCATGTAGTTTTCAGAGCATAGGTCTTTGACTTCATTGGTTAAGCTAATTCTAAGGTATTTCATTTTTCAATGCAATTGTAAATGGGATTTTTTTCCTGAGTTCTCTTTCTGCAAGTTCATTACTTTTAATAGAAATGGAACATATTTTTTAATATTAATTTTGTAGCCTGCCACTTTATTGCATTTATTATTCGTAGCAGTTTTTTATTGGAATCTTTGGGGTTATCTCTGCATATTATATATTATCTGTAAATAATGATAGTTTCACTTCTTTCTTTCCAATTTGGATAACTTTTATGTCTTTTTCTTATCTAAGTACACTGGTCAGGACTTCCAACACTATATTAATTAGTAGTGGGAAGAGTATACACCCTTCCCTTGTTCCTGATCGTCGAGGAAAAGCTTTTGCTTTTTTCTCCACTGAATATGATATTGGCTGTGGGTTTGTAATACATAGCATTTCTTACATTTAAGTACATTCTCTATATATACCCATTTTTGAAAGTTTTTAGCATAAATGGGTGTTAAATCTTATTCAGTGTTTCATTCTGCACCGATTGAGATGATTATATGGTTTTTGTCCTTACATTTCTTCATCTGGTATATCACATTTATTTGCTTGCATATATTAAGCAATCCATACACTCCTGGAATAAATCCCACTTGATGGTGATGTATGATTCTTTTAACAAGTTGTTTAATTTGATTTGTTAGTATTGAGAATTTTTGCATCAATGCTCATAAAAGATATTGGTCTGTAGTTTTCTTTTATGGTGATGTCATTGTCAGGTTCTGAAATCAGAGTAATGTTGGTATCAAAAAAAGTGTTTGAAAGTTTGCCTTCTTGGAACGGTTTGAGAAGGGTTGTTCTTTGAATATTTGGTAGAATCTAATAGTGAAACCAATCTGAACCGAGTCTTTCATTTCAGAGATTTTTGTATTACTGTTTCTTTTTCTTTTTTACAGGGAAAGAAGAGTATATTCATTCTTTTAGTACTTTATTGTAGTAACTTTGTTTTATAAATTAAAAACTCATATATATAGATTCCCATATGTAGTTTCCCCATTCCTCAGACATATGTCAACACACAACTATATATATCAATATACCCTAAACCCCACCAATTCACCAATAGTCTTCACCATTGCCTAGTGGTCCCTCTATCACTTGCCCGCTCCCCTATCCCACTCCCTATTGGTAACATGAGTTCTATTGCAACTGTATAAGTGTGGTTTTTTTTTCATCTGTTCCTTTATTTTGTCTTTTCATATTCCAACTACGAATGACATCATCTGGTATCTATCTTTCTTCTTTTGACTTATTTCATTCAGTATAATCCTCTCTAGGATCCATGTTGATTCAAACACAGGATTTCATCTCTTCTAAGGGCTATGCAGTATTCCATTGTGCATATGTACCACATCTTCTTTAGCCATTCATCTGTTGTTAGGCACTAGGTAACTTCCAGTTCTTAGCTATTGTGAACAGAGCTACAATAAGCATAGTGATGCATAAATCTCTGAAAATTCTGTTTTTTGTATCTTTTGTATAAATGTCCAGAAATGAGATAATGGGATCATATGGGATTTCCATCTTCAACCTTTTGTGAAATCTCCATATAGTTTTCCAAAGAGGTTGCACTAAGTTGCACTCCTCACCAACATTTGTTGTTTCCAGACTTTGGGATAATAGCCAGTCTCTCCAGTGTACATGATATCACACTGGGTTTTTTTGGTTTTCATTTTCCTGATAGCTAGTGAGTAAGAATGCCTTTTCATGTGCCTGTTGGTTATCTGTGTATCCTCTTCAGAAAAATGTCTCTCCAGTTCTCTTCCCAGTTTTGCTGCATCTCATATATTCTGGCAAATTTTATCTCCATTTTCACTTGACTCCAGAAATTTTTTAATTTCACCTTTGAAAATCTCACTGACCTGATAGCTGTTCAATAAGATGTTTATTTTTCCAATGTTTTGCAACTTTGCAACCCTCTTTTCTAGTTTGGTTGATTCCTAATTTGATGCCATTGTGATCCGAAAATATGCCTAATATAATTTAAAACCTTGTAAATTTGTTGAAACCTAATTTGTGTCCCAACATCTGGTTATCCTTGAGATTTTTTCCATTAGTGCTCGAAACAAATGTTCAGTCTATTGCTTTGGGGTAAAATGTTCTCTATATGCCAATTAAGACCTTCTCACCTGATATTTATTTAAGGCTAATTTTCCCTGTTGATTTTATGTCTGAATAATCTATCCATTATGGGGTGGGGAGCATGTTATAGGTATTACACTTTTGTATTACTCTCAGTGTCTCCTTTAGATCTTAACAGTTGCTTGAAATATTGTGCTCCTATATTGGGTGCATTATATATTAGTAAGTATATCACTTTCTGTTGTATTGATCCTTTTATCATTATAATGACACCTTTATGTTTATTACCTTTTTTGGTTGGAAGTCAATTTCGTCTGTTATGAGTATAGCGATTCCAGTTTTCTTAGATTTCACCATTGGAATAGAGTAGCTTTTTCCATTCCTTCACCTTGTCATGTTTGTACCTATATCTTATGTGAGTCTTTCGTAAACAGCATATAATTGAGTTTTATTTTTTAATCCACCCAGTCACTCTATGACTTAAAATTGATGAATGCAATTTATTTACATTCAGGATGATTATTGCTATAATTGATATATTGCTATAATTTGCTTGCTATTTAAATTTGTATTTGTTTATTAGGTTTTTTTTTTAATTATATAATACCTTGTTTAGATTTTTTGTAAACTTTTCTTTTTCTGTTGTAGAAACTCTTTCAACATTTTTTGTAGGTAAGGTCTCTTGGCAAAAAATTCCTTCAGCTTTTGTTTGCCAAAGGAAATCTCTCCCTTATATATGAGAGTTTTTAAGGATATAGTATTCTTGGATGGCAGATTTTATCTTGGAGTATTTTGAATGCATCATTCCATTCTTTTCTGGCCTGTAGAGTTTCTGCATAGAAGTCTGACAATGGCTTGAAGGGATACCTTTGTATATCACTTGTTCTTTTCCCCTGGCCACCTTTAAAATTCTTTCTTTGTCTTGGACTTTGGATAGCTTCATAATTATATACCTTGGTGTAGGTGTTTTTTTTGCATTTAGAAAACTAGGAGTTCTTTTGACTTCATTGACTAGTTATGTTTATTTCCTTCCCCAGGTTTGGGAATTATTCAGCAATTTTTTATTTTGAATAGGTTCTCTGTTCCCTTCTCTCTCTCTTCACCTTCTGGGCTACCCATTATTCTTACATTGCCTTTTCTAATGGAGACAGATAGCTCTCGGACTGTTTCTTCACTTTTCTACATTTTGTCAATTCTGTTTTCTTAGTTTTATTTGGTACACTTGATCTCATTTATTGCACTCTTCACCTCCTGGATCTGCTAGTTTCTTTTATAAAACACAGTTTTGCCCTCTCACTAATTTTATTTTGAGCTCATTGACTTGTTTTGCTGAATTCTCTTGTTGTTTTTTGAACTGTCTTTTTCTGATTTTTTTATATCTCTTTGAGTTTCTTTATGATTCTCATTGCTACTTTGAATACTTCATATGCTAACGCATATAATCATCTATGTCTTCAAAATTGTTTTCCTAAGAGGTCTCATCTCCTTGTGATGCTGTAACACCCTGAGATTTCAAAGCATCTTAGGTTTCTCCCCATACTCCCATGAGATGTATCTTCCTAGCTGAACTAATTTTTGTTTTATCAGGCAGGGGGTGCTCTGATTTTGTTTTGTGTTTTGGACCTTTTCAGTATCTCTTAATAAGAATCTCTTAGTGATTCAGGGAGGTGGAAGATGTTTGCTGGATCGAGGAGAGTGTGTGTTGGAGGAGGTAGCTGCTATGGTGGTCTGCAGGGAATGTGGGTGCTTTTTCTATGGGTCTCACTGGGATCAGACCAGTTATCTGAGTTGCCAAAACTGGGTCCAGTTGTCTGTCTGCTGTGATGATGGATTTCCTCTCAGCCTGAGCACAATTCCCAAGGGATGAGTGGAAGAAAAGCAGTCATTTCCTTTGTGCTCTTTGTTGGGTTTCCAACATGTATGTGGGTTAGGGTCGTATCTCAACCCTTTCTCTTTAGGTTTTATTCAGATCAAGTGTGTGTATCTCTAGCAATCTTTACTCCTCCCTCCCTGGGACTTGAGGCTGAGCTTGCCTGCTATCCTGTTGGTCCCACTGATGCCTCTGTGCAGCCCTGGTGCTGCTACCATATGCATTACTCCAGAGTCATCTTCAAACACTTAGATGTGTACAATTCACCTAGGGATCTCCACATTACAGTTGACACCCCTCTTTGCGAGACTCCCTGTTGACATTACTTCTGGGAAAATGTTAGTTGTATCTTTTAGATATGAAGAAGGAAATGACTGGGAAAAGGATTTTCAGATCCCAGCTTTTCATGCTTTAGACTCTTCTAACAAAACTCTTTGCCAGAGATAGGTTGGTGCCAGCCCACTACACTGTAGCACTAGCTCCAAGGCAGGGTAAGAAGTACCTTGTAGAATGTTGATTTGAACTGGTAACTGTGATATAATTAAAGTTCATTGATGAAGCAATCTGTTGTATTTTAATTCCCTTTGCCATGAGAAAATTTCAACTCGGTCCCAAAGATTTTCTGGACACACAGCTATCAAGATGCTCTCTGGACATTTTCATCTCCAGGATGTTCCTTTAATAATTAAATTACAAGGTACTCTGTAATATTCCAAGCCTGCAATGCATTTAAATTTCAAGGTTCTCCCTATTCCCCCAGCTCAAGGCTGTCTAAGTTGGAAACCCAGAGGAAAAGAGAGGACACAAGTGATATTTATATTTCACTGCCTAGAAAATTCTAGTTCTCTTCCCACACTGTGTGGGTGACCAGTGGCATCCCCAGGGTTGAAGGAGTCTTGGAAAAAGGAGAGGTTATGTGGTACAGGAAATCTTACCTTACTGGCACTATGCAATCTGTTGGTTTCCTGGGCCCCTGGTGGATTATTTAAGTTTGTTCTCTTACTTATTCAGGTGAAACAAGTACTGTGGGCAGTGTCTCTCTTTTAGCTGGATGAATGCACATGGTCCTCATCAGCTGCACTGATGAATAGAAGTTGGCTCTGCTTCCTTTAGTCTTTGCAGGAAGCCTAGGGCCATATTAGTTAATGACCCTATAGGAAGACATTTCCACTACAGATTCCTTATCTGGGATCCAGGGAGTGGGAACCCTGACCTCTTGACCTTTAAATGCAACCCCTTTCTCTACTATTTCTGATCATATTAGTTCATCTCCAATCAGTAGAATCATTTTTTTCAAGTTTGGATCAAATATACCAGACTCCCTGTATCCAGGAACCACTTACAAAGTTCTCTAGGTAGTGTTTTTGAATTATTTCTTTTCTTCCTTTCCCTCTGGACTTAGACAGAAAAAAAAGAATAAATAGTTAAAGATAGTGTTACATAACCACACCAGTCGAAGCTGTCTCATGGGCTACTACGAAAGCCCTCCCTTTGTTAAACTGACAAAATTACTCCTAAGTCACAGTCACTAAAGCTATCTTGAAGCAGCTCACTAGGACAGCAGGTGTGAGGACATAGCATTTTAGGAGATGGAATCTCGAAGACAAAGGGACATAATGATATTCTAGAATTTACTCCCAAGGGACTATTGCTGTCCTCAAATATAAAATAAGTGCAGAAAACAGCAGTTTCCTATCCTTCCAGTAGTTAAA
Organism: Solenodon paradoxus; assembly: GCA_004363575.1. Taxonomy (NCBI): domain Eukaryota; kingdom Metazoa; phylum Chordata; class Mammalia; order Eulipotyphla; family Solenodontidae; genus Solenodon; species Solenodon paradoxus. The sequence goes on from RJWH01000018.1 coordinate 2,502,948, forward strand.
GCAATTTTACTTTATTTTCTTTAGCCATAGAGCAGCCTTAATAAATAATATTGTTTCCTTGGGTCTTAAAGAATCAGGGATATGAACTAGAAGATGTAATAATTTTCTTTTCTGTGATAGCTGACTAAACACACATGTATATCTCACCTCCTTGCAAGATTCCAATGAAACCATAGAACAAACATAAGAATAATCTCAACATGGCACTGGAAAGTTTAGGAATATGTAGGAGAGAGGGAGTGAAGAGGCCAGAAAAAATAAACACTGAGAAATTCTAGAAGATTAGAGAGCTAAAACTAGAGAGAATAAACTGGCAACAAAAGCAACAATAAAAAAATACACAGACAATCAAGCAGATGATAAAGAGTCTGCCAGAAAACTGTGTGGGTGGTTAAGGATAGAAGTGGCAGCAGGGTAATTCAATCGTTGAGGGAGGCCATGGAAGGTAGCAGCGGTCCTGCCCACACCCACCTGCTCTCACAGAAAAGGACTCCCTTCGGTTTTCTAAAGTGAGTCTTCAGGCACCAGACTGTCAGAGAAGTTTCCATGAGTGAAATCAGTGTCACTGTGATGACAACCATAAGGAAGGTACAGGATGTCCCTGACCCAGAGACAAACTCCCATCACTAATCCCTGGAAATCCCGCTCAGCACCATGTCAGCTCTTTTCTTGAATTGTGGATTAAAAAGGAAATTAAAAAAAAAAATGTAGGCAATTTAGGAAGCAATGACAATAATAGTACTGTAGAGAAATATTTATGGGATGCTTCCATGCCTTATCCTAAAATCAGTACATGAATTTCTCCTGAGTGTTTACTGGAGTCCAGTTTGTGTTCTTTGACATACAAATGACTTAAATGCCAACTTTAGCTCTTAGGAGAAGGCACCTCTATAGATCATAAGGTTTCAAGTCTCACCCATCACTGTGGGGTCCCTTTTCATTTCTGGCATGAGAGATTTTGTTTCTTGTAATTGTATTAAAAAATGTGCTTTTAGAATAATAAGGGTAATATGGCTGTGACTTCTATCACTCCATTGATTACAAAGAGTTTCATTTGGCTGATCTGACTGACTAGAAATGTGTCCCATGGCTTCCTTACCACTCCTGTATGTACATCTCTTAGACTGCCTGCTCAGTCTTAAAGGACAACTTTCCCTGATAAAGAAGGACCATTCTTCGATCAAGGTTATGTGAGTAGTTGTGCTTCCTACTAGAACCTCCAAATGAGCTCTCAAGAAAGGTACTTTTAAAAATATTCTATTTCGTTTAGTTCTGCTAATAACTACTTATACATTAGCTCAGTCTGTCCTCTTGAGAAGAGTCTCTGAATGTTCTACTTAAGCAAGTGCCTAAAGGTCCTTTATTTATAGTTCCATGTCTCATTTCTCACTGAAAGCCCCCCAACTAAATAGTTATTGGCTGTTTCTCAAATCATAGTTTGTTGTGGTTGTTTCTCTGTTATTTTCATATGCAAAATGCATATTTATCTTTCACAATACTGTCCAAACCTTGCTATACCTGCAAAGCCTTTCTAGGATCCCTGAGAGGAGTTAGCTTCCTTCATTATAATCCAAATCCTTGTTGATCACAACTGCATGGTAGCACTTCTTTCTGATTGTTTTTTTGTAATTATTTCCTTGACTATATTCTCTTTAGACTATAGGCTTCTTTAAGGGAGGGATGGACTCTAAATTACTTTCGCAATGCCACCAACATCCAGCATGGCTCAAAGAGTAGGCATCATTATCCTGTGTAGAATAAATGACTGACTCCCCAGGTAGAAGGGGAAAGTAACTATGAAAAGTAAAGGCACATCTTGTCTACTGGACAGGAGCAAAAATTACAAACAAGTAATGAAAATTGGTTGGGAAAAAACTCAGAGGCTGAGGATCAACTCAGCAGTGTATTGAGAAGTCATTTCAATGTTTTAGTCAAAGTAGAAGCTTGATAATATGGTTTCTTGTACAAATATTTAAAATTAATTGGAAAGAAGAAAAGGTTAATGGTTAAAGAGGTCAGAAAGGAGTAAATGGCAAAAATTTTAAGTCCCTAAGAAAAGTGTGCTGGAAATCCCTTAAGATGGTTAATAAACTCTAATAATACATCTGACCTCCTCCCACGAACTCCACAGGATACAATTACTTTGCTGCCAGTTCTACCTAGAATCTTTGAAATACCCTGAGTTTGCCTGTAGGTTGTCAGATTTTGAAGTATAGCAATGCTTTATAAGAGAGTCCAAGAGCAGTTACTGTGAGTTTCCTTCTTCGTTTCAAGGCATGCCTGCTTTCTCCATGATTTGCCCCAGACCATGCTCAACAGCAATCCATCCTGAATGGCATTTATTGGAAACTTCCAGTACATAGATATATGTCCCCATTAATACTGTACTACTTTTCTAGAAAGGCTGTTACTTACCTAGTGCTCAAAATGTAGCAATCAGCATATTGTTCTTTGATTTCTAGATATTGATATTGAACAATATCTCTGGCTAACATAGTCTTTAGAAAACTTGTAGGTGCTCAATATTGTCTGTTAAGCAAATAATTTATTAGTATATTTCATTGGTATGGGATGGTCTCATATTACAGTTTAAAATATTCTGAATTATATACTCTATTTATCCTTTAATATAATTCGTACACAATAAATACCCAACCTCTAAAAAACAGTTGCTTCCAGCTATATACAACCAGTTCAATCAATAATTATAAAATCTATTTTAAATACTCAAAAATCAATTAGCCTACATTCAAGTGAATTATCAAGATCATAAGTATTTAGTATTGTCTCTTGCAAGAGTAAAAATAGATGATAAAAACATGCAAATTAAATTAGTTTATGGCAAAATAATCCAGCAATCTTTATCATTTTCAAAGTTATAAATGATATGCATTAGCTTAAAAATACTAGTACACTAAAATTTTTAATTTCCAGACTCAAGAACCAGAATTTTGAGTTCATTGATTATTCTAATTAATGAAAAATAACTAGACCCATATCATAACCAGATAAGTGATTTTCAAAGAAAGAGAAGAAAATGCACTGAAGCGTCACTGGAATAATTTGATCTGTGGGTTAGTATTTCAGGATGAATAATATTTTATTAACTACTCATCAGTCCAAGGAAGACTTCTTCAAAAATACAGTCTGATCAACTAATCTAAAACGTGAGAGCCGGGAACATGCATATTTGGAAACTTAAAAGAAAAGGAAGTGATAGAGAAGTATGTGAATACATAAAAATGCAAAATGATGCTGCATGTTCAGACACACAGTGATTTTAGTGAAGCAATCCGTCTCTAACGACCTCACAAGAAAGCAATTTAACATGTGCGTTCAGCAGGCTTCCCAGGGTCATCATATTGCTAAAGTCAACTCTGCTAGAGTCTGGTTTCTAATCTTATTTTCTTGGAATTTTCTGACTAGTTCCATCTTTCTACTTCCCTGATTGACTTTTATCTTCTTGACTCTTCTCTTACCAGGTGGTAAACAAATCCCCGGCTGTGTGGTAAACGCAGCTCTAAGCTAGGCAGGACCTCTGGGAGTTGTGGCTGCCGAAGTTGTAAAAGGAAGTCTAAACTCTTAAAGGGATGAAGAACCTTTAAAGAAAGTGAAGAGCGAAGCCTTGAAGTTTTTCTACAGTTTCACCATTTGTGCTAAAGATGGCTGAAAAGAGTCAATAAGAGAGAAAGATAGCTATGGGCAACGAAACATGGAGAAGAGCTGTTCAAAGCAATGATCTTCAAAACGCTTTTCTTGAAACAAATCACAAAACCCTAAGTCAAATATTAGTTCACTGGTAACCACCATACTTTCTGGTTTTGTAATAATTCTCAAATTTCTATGACACTTTGAAGTTTACAAAGCTCTTTCTTGTATATTTTCTCATTTACGGATCACAACCTGCCCTGAATTGCCTTTACAGCCTCCCCCCGCAATTCTTTCTCTTCCCAGTTCAGAGTCTTCTGATCCTATGTATTATTCTTCTTCATTGTTTGTGCAGTCTAAATTCCTCTTCCGACTGGCCCGTGAAAATCTTATTTGGCATCTGAAATTAAACTCAAAATACTTTTTCCTCTGGAAAAACTTCCCTGATGATCCACTCAGGGGAATCTTAAACATTATCAATGTCCCTTCATATAACTTGATAACCATTATATTCTGTGCCTCATAAGATATGGCCTATTATTTTTTGTAAACTTTTTTAAAATGTTCTTTTTTTAATACCATATCTTGTCTTCTTAATTAAACCATAAATTCCAGGAAATCAGGTATGAGAACATGAGCAATTTTAACAAACCAATTTTAAACAAACCAGACACTATAGATTATGTTTAGTCAATTGTGGTTAGTTTCTGGGACACACAGGTAAAATCAAGAGCTCTCCTCACAATGCAAGTCCCACTGTCGCAGGGGTAGGAAATAGAACTAAGTCATGGACAATTGATGTGCACAGGGAGCAGGGATCAAAAGGGAGAATTTGCGTGCCTTTCCCTGTCACATCTATTGTACTCCTTAATTATAAGCTTCTTAAAAGTAGAGACTCTGATTGTTGATTGACTCTTCAATGAATTAAACTAGAAATAGATAAGTGAGAGAAGGCAGTCATATAATAAAGAAACTTGAGTACATTGCAAAGAATGCCTACGATAAATACAAGGAAGACAGGACAAAGTGAACAAGGTGGAACAATTTGGAAATCAAAAATGTAGTCCTGTAGTAGAATAACTGATAAATCTCTAAACAGATGACTTCAGACCCAAAAAGGGTGAATTCAGAGATCAAAAAAAAAATTGAAGGACAGAGGAAATGTTCAGGGGAGGAGAGAGCTTTGAGCTTCCATCCAGGATTACTTGTAATCTTAAAGGTCATGGAACAGAATGAGCCAGAAATCAGAATCCTTGTCTTCTATTAACTGGAATTCACAGCAAGGACTGTATATATCAATAAATGTACACACAACTGGGCTTTAGAGACATATATATTGCTTTATATGTGTATGGATATATGCATTGTCTCTGATAGATTTTCTATTTGTTCTAACTAATAGGTCAAACTGATCCAGGCAGAAAGAGCTTTTATTAAGATGAGGAGAGTCCAGTTTGGGAAGAAGACACTTCTCAGCAGATACTACAGTTCTTGAGAGAGTCTAGCATTCATGACTTTTTAACTTACATGTCAGACATTTACCACTCAATTCAATACTCAGGATTACACTCCGCTAGTTACTAAAATGCTGAAACAAGTACCTTTGCATAAACTAAATAGTAGATTCATGTCAAAAGACTGACGGTGGATTTTGATGTTAGCAGCCAAGGTACTAAAAGCAATGATTATATTTGTTGGTAGCAAAAATCTCCATGCAGAAACTTATTTTTTAAAAGCATGTTTTTACCATCGACACTGTCCAACTCCCAAAGTTATATTCTTTGCAAAATTCTGCCCATCAGAAATCTAAATTTTTGTGCTCTCTAAATTATTTGCCAGTATCGTATTGTTGTCTCATGCACATTAGCCCTAAAATTTCATTGTAGAACAGCAGTACATATTTATCATCTCTGAGACTTCCTATGGGTCAGGGATCTGAAGGCAGCTTGGCTGAGCGATCCGATTCCTGAGTTACAGTCGTGGTGTTAACTAGCATTGAAGTGGTCTGAAGTTTGACTGCTGTTGGAGGATCTGCTTCTAAGATGTCTCTCTGAGTGTGCAAATTCACACTGGTGTCAGAGGCTTCAGTCAGTTCAATGTCACACCAAACTTTCCTGTGAGGTACTTGAATGTCCTCAGGATGCGATAAGTGATTCGAGAGAACAGGGTGGAGGCTGCAATCTGTTATTTGATCTAGTCTCAGAAGACACACACATCCTTTCTGGAGCACTCAATCCACTGCAAAGGACAGTTCTGGTAACATGTGGGTGAGGACTATACAAACATCAACCCTACCAGGGGAGAATTAGCGGGGCCCACATGGGAGCCTGATTACTTCAAGGATGATATGAACGAATAAGCCAAAAAATTTAATCATGGCATAATTTCAGAAGCATTGTGTAAAAATAGTGTCCTATATCTCCATCAACAACACATATAGCCCCATTATTCTTTAAAAATTCAGATATAAAAAATTTTAAACAAGCAATTTTGTCTTTACAGTTTTTTAAAAAATTGTTTGAGGACAACAGAAGGAACTAAACAATAAAGTTTCACTATGAAATGTGATGTAAAAATGCCAGCTTCCTTTACTTTACCCTAGAAGTACCAGGAACTTCAGAGATCATTATGAATACTGGTTAAAATCAACAGCAGCTCATCACAAAGTGACCCTAGCAAAGCATAACAGTCCTCTGCTTCATGCATCTTCAGTCAGTAGAAATGGAAGTCTTTTTCCTTGCCTCCCTTTATAAAAATGGAAATTTGAGATTCTGTAGCATAAATCCACATCCATTAATAGTACAAAACAATTACTTTGAATTCACTAAACTTTCAGCAAAATACTCCTCCATTACATGGCATACTGTAGCTAAAATGAATTGAATCCAGAGTAAACCAGAATCCCAAGGGTTAAAAATATTTAACATTCAATTGCTAGTTCACTTCTTGCCCTCTGATAACCAGGAACAAAATTGCTTTTCTGTTGCATAAAGTATCTTTCAAATTCAATTGCTTATCTCCTCATTCATTCAAGAAAGAGAGACCTCAGATTTACAGGAACCAGAGCCTATAATACAAATATAGTATATTAAACATACAGCAGACATCTTCTGAAAAATAACCAAAACACAGTCTATTGATTTTAACCTTCTATATCAAGGTATTCTCCAGTGGTCTCAACTGGATGCTGGCTATGAGAAATTCCAATTATTTGAATTTCTATATATAGGATAAGCATTTAGTTATCAACACACACCATAAAACATATTTTCATCTGTTATTAAAGCACTATTACTATGTGGAATTGAATGTATTTCTACTGTGAACTCAACTGCCAGTGAAGCGGGCGAGGCAACATTTTTTTGTAGTAGATTCTCTTTGCAGACCTGTTTTCTGAGCACTGTGCTGTAGCGGTCTTTGGATTTGCTTTTGAATAAATAAAATAAAATCTCATGGAGAGATTCTGACATTGCTTCTTCTTTTACTGCCTTTCTCCTCTTCTCAAATGCAATTATTCAGCGACTTTAATAAAATAATTCCCTATTAAAATGCTTTTCTATAACAATCGCTGTGCTCAATGGTTGCAAACTTACAGAAACCCAGGGTGATCTCTTACAGAATCCCAAGCTCACTTAATTTCAGCAAAATATCAAATGGTGGGGGCCAGATATACATGACTTCTTATCGCACTGATTCCAATTTTGATTAAAACAAGTTTGCAGAGTGGGAAATGGAGCCAAATTAAATGCATTTGAAGAATGGCATGGAAGTTGGTGATATCAGTGTTTGCTAGAATCTTCTAAAGAGTATCACTGCTCTTCATGGTTCAGAGAATAGCAGAATTAGTATGGCACAGAGAGGAGATATGAGAGAGAGAGACAGAAGGGAAGGGACAGCTGACTTCATGAAGAAAGTTTTAAAAAAATCTATTTTGGTATCCTTTTTTCAGCAGGAACTGAGCAGTTGATTTCTAAGAAAGCTAGCGGGCTTCCCATGTGATTCTATAGATGATTAGCTCATAACTGAGTGGTCATAAAAGAGCAAAGAAAGGAAGTTCTGCTTTACTTTTGTTTTACTGTAAAACTTTATAACTTATGATTTATTTCACATTATAAATGAAGTAAAAATACAGAAAATAATATTTTGAAAGAATAAAATAAGTCATCTATGATCCCAGAATAGTCATTATTCAGAAACTGATATGTATTTTTTGAGTTTTCTATTCACATAGCTGTATGAATGAAATCATACCATCTATACAATTTTATGGGTATATTATTTACCAATGTTAACTTATTCATATATTCTCATTATATGTTAGCTAATATTTTAGCTATTAAATATAAATGTGCCATAGTTTTTGGCCATTGTGGTTCCATTTAATAACTTACCTTTAGCTATTACATCAAACATATCAATAAATGACAATATATGCATTTTGGCTGATCTTTCTAATTGTTTTCTCTAAATGAATTTCTAGATTAGAAAATTTTTAAATTAATGCATTTAGGTAAAAACACGATTCAATCTAATCATCTTCTCAACAAATAATTTAAAGGAAGATAATATGAAAGTTAAGCAAGCTCAAGAAAGCCCATATCCAAATTACTGATAAAATTCTTTTGTACTTGTTTTTATTTTTTAATCCTTTCAAAAATTCTAGTATAATTAAATGTGGTGAAATGTTCTAGCTTTAAGTGCTAAAGTTTGATAAGTTTAAGGCAAATGGATACACCCATATAACCATACTCTGATCACTATATAGAATATTTCCATCAAACTGGAAAGCTTCCAAGTGCCCCTTCTCAGTCAATCTGTCTACCCAGAAGAACCAACTACCGTGATTTTTTTCACTCTAGATTAATTTCGGCTAGTCTAGATCCTCTAGGATGCACTGATATTCTGTTGTGTCTCAATTTTGGTTTTGAGACTCATCTATCTTATTGCATATATCAGTAATCAATTTATTTTTATCATTCGGTAGTATTGTTTGAATATACTAAAATTGGTCAATTCATTACCCTGTTGGTGGATTTGGTTTGTTTCTAGTTTTGGTTTTTGTGAATAAAATTTTGGTGAAATTTCAGTGGCCTTTTTAGACAATTTGTTTCCTTTTTCTCAGGTAAATATCCAGGACTATAATTTCTGAGTTATTGGGTTGACTATGTTGAACCTTATAAGAAACTGACAACTATATTCTAGCTGGTTATAACATTTCACAGCCCTCCAACAATGTTTGAGTTTCATTTGCTCTCTCTCTTCATCAACATTTACGGTTCATAGTCTGTTTATTTTGTTTGTTTTGATTTGATTTTTAAGAGAGGAAAGATAGAGAAGGAAGAAGAAGGAAGGCAGGGAGGGAGGGAGGGAGGGAGGGAAAAAGGGAAAGGAAGAAGCAATTTTGTTTATTTTGGTTGCTCCATCTGGTCCCAGGTCTCAAATCCAGGTCCTTGGGCCTTACATGCTCCATGCTCCAGCCACTAACTTAGTGCCTGAGCCACCAGGCATGACATAGTATTTGTAGTCTTTCTAATTTTAGCCACTTTACTGGGTGTTAAATGGTATCTAAAATCTGACCATATTTGCATTTCTGTTGTGACTAGTAATGTAAAGCAGGTTATTATGTACTTACTGACTATTTCTGTGAGAAGTGTCTAAACTGTTCAAATGTTATGCCATATTTTCTCATTATTGAAAGGAATGTTTTATAATATCTAGATTTGAGGGCTATATTTAATAAGTATATCTTATTAAATTAAATTTATGATATGATACGATATAATTTTATTATAGTCTGTTGTTTGGCTAATTATTTCTTATTTGTGCCTTTTCATGAGCAGTATATTTTTAATTTTATGAAACATGACATACTTTTTAATTCTATTTCTATTTACCCTATTTAAGAAATATTTGCCAACCCTAAATTATTTTCCTATATTATCTCCTAGAAGCTTTATAATTTAGATTTTACATTAAAATCAGACATATATTGGAATAATATTTGTGAAAGGTATGTGTCATATTATATGGTTATCCCCCTGGATTTTCAGATGTTCCAAAAGATTTTTTTAATTAGTTTTTTTGGCATACACTTGTTGAAAATCTATTTACACGTATGTATAGGACTATTTCTGGAATCACTATTAATTTCCATTGATTTTATCAGGAACAATTCAAAGCAACAACTGTCTGATTTTCTAGTTGCTAGTGACTGCTTTCCTCATACCTTTCAAATCTTTGAGATACTACAGCATTCAAGGCATTCTTTTCCACTGATTTCCCATCATACTCACCACCGCTTTCAACAACTACACCACAAAAGAAGCCAAGGGCAATCACCACTCCACTGATCGTGTGCAATGGAGCGCTCAATACCAGCTGGCCATTGGGTGATCCAGCTCCAAAATTCCATTTCAGAGTCTTCTTTCTAGGACCATTCTTGGCACCAACAGGACACAGTCACTGAAACAGAGATTCATCAAACTATAGCAGGCTTACGTAGAAGTCTCTTGGAAATGGCACCTGTAGAGGAGTAGAAGAAACATCAAAGGAGAAAACGAGAAATTCAGCTGATTCCGACCACATAGGTGACTAGGAGGACTGAGTCCCATTTGAAGGTGTATCAAATCAATGCAAGAGGAATCAAGTTTTGAATCCCTGCATCATCAGTTATGTGATGCTCACTGTCTTCGGGGAAGGCATTTAATCTTGCAAGAAGAAGCTCCCTTCCTCTGAAGCAACACTGTACCCAGATAAAAACACTGGCTTCTATTACACACATTATTAAGGAAAAAACTTTTAAACTTAATACCAGTTTCTCAATAATGTTTTCATGGTCCCCCTGACTCACAAGCAGACAGGTAAATAAAAGGGCTTGGGTTGGGGTAAGCAACTTTTCTGAGTTGATAGCACCAAAAGCAAGTCCTAACAAAGGGACTTAAATTTAGGCAGTTTGATCCAAGGATGTACAAGTGAGGGTATAGGAACAGTGAGATAAAAAAGGAGAAACTAGTAACAGTGTCAATAAGCAGGTTGCCATTACAGGAAATTAGTATTTCATTCTCTTAAATCTAGTAGAAGATTCCTCAATATGTCTCAAAGAAGGATAGGAAAGTAAGAGTACTCATCTGTCAATTTCCATCTCTCATGGCTTGAGGTCTACGCCAGAGGCACTTTCTGCCTATTCTGCTAAACAATCTTCCTTGGCACTAGAGAAAGCCTCAAGGATGAGAAATAGAGACAAACAAGTGTCTGCTGTAGAACGTTTTCAGTGTTATGAAACTCAGATGAGTCTCATGGACATGGACTGGGCATCAAAGGTAACTCCTCCAGCCAGTAGACTACTTTCTTAATTTGCTCTGGAGGTAGCAAGTATAAGCAGAAGAATTAAGGTATCTTACAGAATAAAGAGACCCAGTCTATCAAGGGCATCATGCTGCTCACTATCAAAATAAGGATTTGGGAGAATGGGGGAGAAATATAGCCAAAGGGGATGAATTCAAATTTCTCAGAGTGTTTGCTTGAGCTTTTCCTCCACTGGCAGACTTTATTCTTTATTTACGTGGAGATGATATAAATATACCAACCTACCTTTATTAATGTGATTACTATTGGGGAGATCATTGTTCACTAAATAATACCCAAGAATGAATGTCATTATTTTCTACGATATGACAGAACGTTTTAAACATTATATGGATATATAGATAACTTTAATGAATCTTGACAATACTATGGAGATAATTACAACAAAATATTACCCCATGATATAGCTCAAGAATTTCAGACTCAGAGAAGCTGTATTAGTCAACTGTTAGGTAATGCTACGTAACAAACAATCACCACATTTCGATGACTGATAACATCATTGTTTTTTCAGCTATAAATTGTGGGACAGCAAAAATGTTTCTGCAGGCTAAACTGAGATTAACCAGCAAGGCTCCAGGTTACAATTTGACTTTGACTTCAAACTGTAGTTTGGGTTTAGGTCTTCTCAAGATTTCTCTTTCTGGGGTAAGCAGCTACTCAGAGCATGCTCCTCTCATGATTGATGGCAAAAGCACAAGAGACAAACCAAATCAGCAAATGTGTTAAATTGGCACTATATGGTGGTAACATTCTAATAAAAGTTTCCTATCTACACTATATCTTTTCTTTTTATTCTTTCCCTTGACCCTGAGTCTCGAACTCCCAGATTCCTGGGCTTTACGTGGCCTGCACCTTAGCTACTTAGACACAGGAGTGTAACTTGGCATTACTTACATATACTGACAAAATAAAGGATATATCCAAATTAATTATTAGTGGGGTAAAAAAATATAGCCCCTGTGAAATAAGTGAAATAAAGTGTAACTTTGCAGGATATTAATGCAATCTACCACAGATATTGAGTAACCTGCTCTGCTCACTAGTAAATGATAGAACTGGGATCAAGCACGTGTTCTATTTTTTTAATTCTGCACAAAACCTTTACACTATCCTGATGCAAAAGGAGGGACTAATGGAACTGATGGGATTTTGGTGAAATTTAAAAGGTAATCTTCTAAAAGAAACATATTTTTTAAATCAACCTCTATATGAAAGATGACTGGTTGGTAAGCAAGAGAATGGGAAAAACGGGATTCTGCTAAGTATTGGAGAGGGCATGTCTCAAAAATAAATTAAAAATTGCTAAGAAATTAAAGCAAATAATCCAAGAATATCCAATAAAAGGAGTTCAGAGACTTGGTTTATGTGTAGATACTGCCACTGTTTAAATTAGTGGCCTCAAAATTTTGTTTCTCATTTATTCCAAGCCTCAGTTTCCTACACTGAAAAATGAGGAACAGTGTTTCGTGCATTTGAATTCTAAGCTTTTAATAAACCCTTCATACTGACTTGAGAAAAATTATAAAAGAGGAACCATCTCACAATGTCTCCACAGTAAGTACAGGGTAAAAGTGGGGTGAGCATTATTTCAAGTGAGTAAAAATTATTAAAAATGGGAGAAGAATTTCACAAAATAAAGTTTCCACAAACCTGTTGACTACAATGAATTCTCTTAAATTCTTAATTTTAGGATTTGTGAGAAATTTCTTAAAATACTCACATTCTTTCCTGATATTTCTGCTTACATTGACAGAAAGCTGAGTTAAAACTTTCAATACACCATTTCAGGGAAGGCTGTAGTTTGTACTAAGTGCTATTTGGCTTTATTTTGAGTTATTCTACCAAAGGGCAATAACATATCATCCCAAGGAGACTTCAAACAGTAAAGAAAGGAAGGCTCAGCTGAATTTTTTTTTCTCTCTAGCTAATTAAGAAAAGAGGAAATCAACAGAAGGACAAAATGTTCTTCCAGCAACTGCACCAAACCTAGAAACTCTCACAGGCAGTATACACAATTACGAGTTCCTTGAGGCCTTGGAACATATATTCTTCTCATATGTATTTTTATAGCACCTAGTCATGCTTTTTATATAGAAACTTGCAAATAATGTTTTGTGGAATCAGTTAATGAACTATTAATGTGTTCCTCAAATTATTGCTTTCTTTGTATGCACATCAGCCACATTTTGCAAATATAGACTGAAAGTAACGTAGCCAAAAGATTTTTAACATTAAGATAATGGCTCATATTTCTTAAAATAGTGGTCAGCTATTTATAAGGTCAAGGAGAATAAAAGAATGGTTGAATATCTATAGAACACTATCAATCTACTGTATATAAACAGCAATTATCACTACAAGCACAGGTATGGTGAAATCAGAAATGAAGATCTAGGCAAGGTAATCCAAGATAAACTATTGGATCAACACGCCCAATACCATCTAATTTAGAGTCCCACAATTTAAAGGGAACTTGGATTATTTTATTAAGTTAAAATATGTAAAATAAAACTTAGGCAATTTGAAGAAAGGATAAAATAACTTGGGTTAATTAATCTGGTTTGAAAGTGATTCACTTTTGACTTCTCAGGCCAAGTTGGAACTCATGGACTTATTCTTTAGCTAACTCTAGAGTCAATCTAGAATTTTTAAAGCTCAAAACATCTTAAAACTTACCATTACTATTGGAAACTACCATTTATTTAGTAGGTATATATTATATGCTAAATATCTCTAGCTCCCTCCTCCCATATATAAATGCATATTATATATAGGTATATAGCATATATACATATGTATGCATATCAATGTTGCCTTTATAAACATATAGTATCCACAATGGCTATAAGTATACTTATTTTTATTTTCAATTTTGTAGATGAGGAAACGCACTCAGATTGATACCATGCCCTTGGCTGTACAACCAGCTGGTAGAAGAGCAGGATGAGAACAGATCTAGCTGACTTCAAGTCCATGTTCTTTGTAGTACTCTGTGTCATTCAAAAGGTCAAACCACTCGTCCACCCACCAGAAGACTTTCTACTCCTTACCTGGAAAAGACCTAACTTGATTCAGGTTATTTCATGTCTTACCCTTACTCAATCAGATGATTCTGAGTTGTCTTTCACTTTGTTCCCATCTTCTTCCTCAGCAACTCATTAAGCTGAGATCACTTACTCATAATATTGTACATCCTGATGAATACACTCCCACTAAAAGTTCAAATTTTTGTACTATTAATGGTCACCTCCTGCTCAGCTACTTCAGTTCTACCTTCTTCAGCATCCATCCATACTAGTTTGCATTTAACCAGCCACCAAAGCATGTCTCACCACTTTCCAAAATGCTGACCAAATCATATCTGTTATATCATCCTCTAGGATTAATCTAATACAGAGCCAAGTTGTTTTTCCTGAGATGCTGGCTGAGTTGACCCTTTAAAATGTTTACTAACTCTACTTCTGTGTTGTCCCCAGGAAATAACTGAAATAAGTCCATAACTTGAATAACTCACTCACTCCAAAATTTAGTTCTACCACCACAAATTTGACTTTCCAAATTTACTTTAACAAATTGCTTTCACTACTTATAAGTTTAGCATTGAAATCCTGGTGCACTATCTGACATGTACATTCTAGACTTTCTCCTGTCACAAATTAGTAATTTTCCCCATCCCCAGATTCTTCTATGCCTCTCTCCCCCTACACTGTCTTCTGATTCATGCTGATGTGCCTGTTTTTAATGTTACAAAAGAAAGATTTTCACATATTCTTTCCTTTTTATTTCAGCACATACCTATTCTACATCAACTATTATCTTTAAAAGATTTGACTTTGGAACAAATAGATTTGAACTCAAATTTCTGCTTTATAATTTCAGTTGTACCTATGTACCCTTGGTCATAATTCTCAACTTTTCTAGGGTTTTGTTTCTGCATCTCTAAAATGGAAACAATAAAGCTTATTGTAGAGAGTTTATGTGATTCCAATACTACCTCTTGCAGTGTGTACCTTTGGAGGGTTTGTTTGGTCATTTTCCCATCTTCTAACTACAAAACGGCACTCTGTCTCTGACTTGAATGAGACTTATTGTCCCAGTGGGATAAGACACAAGATCTTAGCCTGGTTAATAAAAGAACCAGTGCTCTTGATCACAGGGTTGGCTCATGGACACGATCCAAGTGGGGCCAATTAGAGTCCACTTGGTGGCTCCTCTGATCGTTACTGGAACAGAAACTCCTTGCAATTTAGGAGTACGTAAATCTGGAGTTGTCAGTGGTTATTTTTGCCACAGAGAAGAGAGAGCTGGCTTACCACTGCAGTTAAAACAGAGGACGTTGAGCTGAGAGTTTTAAACAGACAGATTTCTCACACAGTTTAAGTACACTATTCCTAGTATTGTGAGGCAATGTAGTCCATTTTTCTTAAGTTAGTCTAAATTGAGTTTTTGTCGCATGAAGCAAAACCTCTGACTAATAAACATCTGCACTGTCCAGCAAGGTGCTTAATACATATTGTATTATACGTCTCTAATGCGTGGCTGTAACTTTCCTGACACCTTCTTGAAGAACACCTGTCTCTACACACAGTCCCACCCCATAATTCCCTCAATAATATTCCCCGACTCATCACTTCCTTCTCCACCATCATGTTACTCTGCTTACTTGATTACTGCTTTCCACACATCCAGTAGTAAATTATTCATGTTTTTAATACTTGTCCGTTTACAAATCACTGTCATATACAATTAATCCTATATGTCACTAAAACCTAACTTCTTTCAAAATGTCCCTCCTCCTTTTCTTTCCTGTAACTAACCTAGGCTCAGGGCACCTACACAATTGTATTCATTCACACTTATTGCCTTTAAACAAGTATTCAAACAATGAATCCTGTCACCAAATTAAGTTTTTTTAAATGACACTTTCAACATGCCTCCTTTCTACTGAAGTCAAGATGTTTCAGGTAGTTTTAAAATTAAATCCATCCTCTTCTCCCATTTAATCAAATATTGTCCACCAATCAGTACCACTTCCTCATCTAATTCTTACCTTGAAGACAGACAGTTCTACCTCTTCCAGGCTGTATGACTTTGGTCAATTTATTTCCCTGCTCAGAGTCTTTAGCCCCACTACTCTAAATGTGTAGTTTTCTTGCAATTCCTTACTCATACAAGACTTATTTCTTTTTGGTTGCTATTTAACACCACAAAAGCATTAGTTATAAGATGTAATATTCACTTACTTAAAAGTAATAATTTATTAACTTCTAATAAATTTATCAAGTTGTGCAACTATCACCAACATCTAGTTTTATAATATTTTCATCAATCTACAAAAATCACTTATGCTCATTTATAGTTAATTTCATTTTCACCTGGAACCTCATTTTCTTTTTCCATAAATCTGTTTTCCCTGCTCGTCTCGTACAAATTAAATCATAAAATATGTGGCCTTTTGTGTTTAACCTCTTTTTATAAATGGAGCAGACTCACCTCTGCCATCATACTTTGCACATCCTCCTTGAAGCCACTATGTGAACTCCGACTGGCCCACCTTGGTTCGTGTCCATGCACCAAGCCTGTGAGCTTCATGTAAGTCAAAGGAAGAGTGTGATTCTCTCTATATCACACTTACTTCCTTTCCACCTTCCATATCCTTCATTGTTGGCATTGTTAATGCTGTTAATGTTGAGGCATGATTTGAGACATAGCACTTCTGTAGCATTCTTTTAGGTTCTCAATCCCTTATGCCTATCTTTTTTAAAAATAAAGCCCAGTTCTCTCATGGGAACTCTGTGCTTGAGTTCTTTTTAGTTGTTCCACAGAGCTATTTTATTTTTCTTGCCTAGAAAAAGCAAAGAATTATGGAAAATGTTAAACACATTTGCAACAAAATAAGCATTTCTGGAAAAGAATGATGAACTGGATATGCCTGCTTATACTTCCTGCTACCAAGAACAGTTACCAAGGACCATACTTAGCTAGGGTTCACTTTAAGGGATAGTTAGGTTTAGCCATAGGAGAGGACTATCTGGATGTGTGACCTGCTACTTGCTGCACATTTCATGCCAGAGCAGCTGCTGGTGGACTGGATACTCCTTCCAGAGACCCTTTTCTTGCCCTATCATCAATTCTCCTATGAACTTCAAAATTTCAGGAACTGTCATTTCCTTGAGAATAGTTTTAATGCCTGGTGATTAATATTTGTTTCCATTATCATAGATACTGTGTTGCATGCATTGGATCCTGAATAAATATGTATTAAATGAATGAATGAATGCTTACCTGTGAGACCTTCAAGGGACTAGCCGGATGCAGCCACAGCAATCTCAGGAGGCCAGTAATTACTAATTGTTTTGGTTCTAATACAAAAGCAAAGTGAAGATCCAGCTCTGATTCAGAGAGGTTGACTTACTTGTCCAAGGCCACAAAGTTAATAAGTAAAAGAATCTGAATGAAATTATTTAACCCCAAATCTGTTATTAGTTACTCTACCCTGCTTTTAACAAGGCAAACAATTCTAAGAGAACAGTCATTAGGACAAGGATTCTAAAACAAATCAGTCCAAGAAAATTAACTGAATTTGCTCTGACCAGATCAAAATTCTACATCTAAGTTACAGCATTTGGAAGTAAACTTCAGAAGCAACCATGTATACTGAGGAAGGATAAGTTGCCAGTTATGTAATAAGTTAACACAAGAACAAAATAGCTGTTGTTTGCCCTTGAAGAGTTAGCAGAAAGCACTTCAGAAAGGCATTCGTCACTGCATCTACTAAACCAACGTGTTTATCTAAAATGCTACTGTTTATCCAGTCTTCAGAATAAAAGTGATTGAAAAAACATTTTAAAATAAATAACAGCTACATTATTTGCCCCAAATCTAAAAATGTTGGAGTTACCCTACATGAACAATTTATTTTGATTATTTATACTACAATATTGTTTTCTCATTAATACATATGTCTAAATGTCATTCCCCCAAGTCTGCAGACAATGCAAGGTCTCTGTGGGCATAAATTTCTTTTATGCTTCACAGCACCTAACACGATGGTGGTTGTAGACTTAGCTCAGTCTCAGGAATGGAGATAAATTTAGAAACTCTGGTTGAGTGCTGACTGCTTTCCCTGTCAAATTTTGACTCCATGAATTTTATCCTGCGAATTCATTTCATTGAGGACAATTCAGTTTCTGTTATATTTCTGTATCATGCCAAAAGGACACATCAGTGGTTCTTTGTCTCTGGAGAAAGCAGAATTTATTTTAAAATTAGCTTTACTCCATTTAGCAAACTTGTTAGAATATGTGCCTAAATTCACATAAGTGGTGAGATGACTGTGCCTGTGAGAGAGAAAGAGAGAGAGAAAGAAGGCAAGTGTGTGCACACACTTGTGGGTGGGTGAGCATCTTCGTCAACCTCTCAGCTAGTCTGTCGGAGCGTTTAGTGCGTACCATGGAAACAGTGGTTACCATGGCAAGAATGCACCATGGTGACGAGCTAAAGTAATGCCTATGTAAAACCATCTTACCATGTAACCTTACACTTTCCAGCATTTTAAAAATATGACAGGATTAGAGCACAGTACTCTGGGGAGTCTCAGCCCTCTCAATGATCTTCCAAAACAATCTAGAAAGCGAGATGATAAACGGCAGGACGTTGTGTACCTTGCTAAGGGGCTTGACAAGCAGTTAGGTAGAGAAATCGCCCGCACCGTTTATATATGGACTGTACTGCACACTATTAAATATTTTCTGTTAAAACCCACAAAGTATTACAAATGAAGAGAAAACATGGATAAAATTAACTTAAAGCCAATGGCTTCCTGACTTACTGCGATCAGAATTGATGTGTTTCATCTAACTTATCTGTTAATAGGCTTTCTTGATGCCCTCGTGTTACCATAATCTCCAAAGCACTGGACAAACCAGTACATTTGTTTATCTTTATCACTCTTTGCTTACTAAAGAACTTGTTTTTTATTAAAGAGATCAATCACTTGCACACAGTTTAATAGCCTGTGCAGTATATACAAGGTTAAAAAAAAAAAGGTAAAGGGTGAAAACCCTGTTTTAACAAAGCCCTAAAAGAATAAAAGGGGCATAGAAGAAGCTTTAGAGTATATGAAATATACGTACATGCACATTCATATGTACATATATACTTGAGATGATATATGTGCTTTATAGAGAGACATATATAGGCATATAATCTAAGAGGTAGAAAACGTGATCTCGATATTAGTTATCTAAAATACTTTTAAAAGGGAAAGTAGAAAATTGAAGGCTTAAAAGCAATCAGTGCCTCTACTCCGCAGTCAATTTTGCCTGGTTACTTTAATAAACAACCAAATGATGCTAAGTGAGGAGACGTAGAACACATTACGTGTCTCATTCACGGCTCCTCTCATCGACTTTCATGGGAAAGACAGGTTTTTGTGCCACACAGTCCAGCCATCAAAACAGGAAGCCACCCTGACTCAATGAGGCTGTGGCAACCCGGGGCCACTCTCGGAGGTCCTGCTGAAACGCCGGGAAGAGAGCTCGCTGTCGGAGTGGTAGTGGGAGGGAAAGCTTCCACAGCTTTGCTTCTAAAACTGCTCTCCTAGCTACACTGAAAAACAACCCTATCCACAGTCTCTCAGTGCACGGAACATAATATCATATTTTATCTAGTCTTCTGGGATTAAAAATATTGATTGAAATTTTCATTGGAAGCTTTTCTTAAAGGACACTTTCTTCCAAGCGTCTTCTTTCTACTCCATTGCAAGTCAGCTATTTTTCTTGCCAAAATGCAGGAAAGCAATTAGGCTCAAGGGTTTTATAAGCTGCAGCAGTTCAGGGCAGATCTATTGAACTTTGCTGAGAAATTCTTGTTCATTCACTGTGAAAATTTTGATGGTTTTATCCTCTTTCTTGATAACCACTTAGTCTTAGAAACCTGTGTAACGTGTGTACTGCAGGATTTAAAGAGAGGCCACCTAATTAAAGTGTTAAACAGGAAGGCACTAAATGTATTCCCTTAATAACTGCAATTTTAACCTCAAATATGTGCTAGAAAGAGTGGATGCTAAATACAAAAGAAATTTAGCAGAAGTAGTGATGGCTGAGAGAAAATATTAAGCTGATCTGCAAAATCCCTCACAGGTTTTGAGAATAAAGCAGGAGGAAGCGAAGAGACCATCCTTCATCTTCTATCAGCTGTTGCTGTTGCAAGTGATTACAGCCGTGTATCACAGAGAACATATGGCCGTGTTTATAGCCATCAGGCAACATTTCACAGAGCTACGACACCATGTGTCCACCAACTAGCCTTCCTGATTACAGTTAATTAGAGAGGAGGGGGGAGGCATTTTTTAAATAACATTAAGGCACAAGGATGCTCAAAATTCCCAGACTGATTTGCAAGACCAGGTCATAACTGATATTAAAAGTATTAGAACCTGAGGGAAGTGGATGTTTTGCGCCGGTTGTTGCCTAAGAAGTGATCTAATACAATAATAAAACAAAACAAAGCAAAACATCTGAAACCTAACACAGGAGTGCAGTGCAGTACAATATGCAAGGTGTGGCCTGGGAGACCTGATAAAGCAAGACAGTACTTCAACAGCCCTAAAGCAACATTCCAGGGAAAAGATTCCAGGCCCGATGTATCAGAACAATGTCTCCAGGAGTCATTTTAGAGTCAGCAAATCCAAGAGCCAGTGTACTGATATCAAAGTACATGGAGGCCTGTGTCATGCCGGTGAATGCGTGTTCTCACCAAGTTTGTGATTCAGCAATGTTCTTCTTTCTACTTAATTTAAATAAACTACAAGGCAATACACGTCACCAGCTAAATAACATAATTTAAGGGTCTCAGGTTTTCAGACCTCTTTCTTTTTGAAATCGAAAATTTCTTGCATTAAACCATTAGAATAAGTTCTGGCATGGAAGTTTCCAGAAGAGTGAAATCAGCTCTTATCCAAATGAAACCTTAACTTAGTAATTCTCTTCCTCCTGTAGTTTATAAACTTCCCTCCAACGGTGTGTGTGTGTGTGTGTGTGTGTGTGTGTGTGTGTGTGTCCCATTCTACCTAGTACAGACACTTATTCCTTGAGGCTCTTTTGAAAGTCTGAGAACATGTACCTTGGTAATTGTGTCATTTTTTTTTTCTCTGTTTCTCTGTTTTTGCTGAAACTGGACTATAATGACATTAGATAGGTCGCATGATGGCAATTTAATGGCCTGAACTCAATCCACAGGTACATTGTTGTCGTCGCCTTGGGATCTGTTCTCATTGCTGTGACATGACAGAAAATGCCGACAGAGTCAGAATGGATGGCCAGTTGCAGTGGTGGAGACAGTGTGTGGGAGACACCGGTGCTGAGACCCCAGGGGCAGCCCCACAGCTGTCAAGTCACCCTCACCATCCCCTCCCCCTGCTATTAACACAGAACTCTTCACTCAACAACCTCCATTTATCACACTCTGTGCGGCACTGAGGGCACAGAATAAATAGAACACACACAGGTCTGACCCTCAAGTGGCTTATTGTTTATTAGGAGGAGAAAGGTAAGCACTTGAATAAGCAAATACACCAAAACACCATAGATAACATGTTGAGAGACCCAGGAACCTAATATAATGAAAGCAGGTAATAGCAGAGTTAAGCTGCCTTTACAAGTTCAATATGATTGGAAGAAAATGGAGGAGGATTTAAAGGCTGAAAAGGCAAGAGTCCAACAATAAATCCAAAGTGCATTCAATACTTTCAATGGTTCATGTGAATTGTTGGTTGAAGCCTGGAGTCCCTCACAGATAAAAATTACATTAAGAAATTCTCTGAGAATATTGGGAATTAAAACAAATAAATTCAAATCATTATTAGTGTTTGCAGAACTACATATAATATACAGAGGCCTGATTAATGCTTCCGTTTCTTAGGAAAATTCACAGCATGACACTCATTTTTTAAAAAAACCAAATAGTAGTTACGATCCCTTTCACATGTTTATTAGAAGAGATTGCGTGCACATGTTGACACATGTTTTATATTACACATACATGCTATTAAATGTAAATATAAAATTAAATATAAAATTAAATATAAATAAAGTTCATATTAAAATCTTCTGTAGAATCTAGGACAGCACACCAGTATTAGTAGATATTGTTATGCCGGCATTACTGCTAACCTTGTTTTTGTTGTGACCAGCTCAAAACAGAGGTCCACACATTATGGCCCAACTGCAATGTGGTCCACAGAAGATCAGATCGATTTATTTGTTCGTCAAGATTTTTGTGTTCTAACTAAGGAGTTAAATAGTTGGGACAGGAACAGTGTGGCTCATAAAGCCAAAAATATTTTATTATTTGGCTCCTTTCAGAAAAGCTTGCTGATCTGAACTCTAAAATCACCATAATACCAATCTAGCTTTTCCACTTTTTAAAACTGCATTGTGGTTTTTGCAGAAAAATGAATCCTGGGAAAAGAGATTCTGTAATCAGTTAAATGCAATACGTATTATATTCCCCTCTGAGAGATTCAAAATGTACTCTGATGTATTAAAGCCTTTAAGAATTCTTATATAAAAAATACCTTATTTATTTCCCAAATTTATTTGGCCATTTTACTCTACATGAACATGTATTAACAAGTATGGTTAATGTGGTGGACTGGCCACGTTCGTAGCCTGCTTCTCCTGTGCCTTCTGTATACAGAGGGTGGACCATTAAAATACAGTTTAATGTCCCTTGCATACAACCTTCGTGGTGTAGACTTAGTAAGAGTCGAAATCATTTAAGGCAGGTACACCTCTAGCCTTGACCACCCTGCAGCCTGAGGCAAAGGGAGAGGGGGAGCAGAGTGAACACTGGGCTGGAGACGCTTGAACTTCCGACGATATGGGCACAGACTTACCCTTATGCAGATTTGGTTGCCTGAGGCCTTCTCCTCTCTTCCTGGCCAGTAATCAGGGCACAGTCACTTGTGTTTTTAAGGCCAGGGAATGAAGTCAAAGTTCTATATAGTAAGGATGGAGCAAAGAGATGTCAAAAGCCTGGGTCTCCAATTGCATAGCTGAGACACTGCATTAAGCCAGTACTGGCTATTCCTGTACTTCTTATTACATTATATAAATAATTACACTCACAAACACACACTGTTTACAGTAGTGCTGTCAATAGGGATGTGTTTCTCAGACTTCAATATGCATCTGACTCACCTGGAGATGTGCTACTATACAAATTCAGATTCTTCAGATTCAGTAGATCTGGGCTGGAACCCCTACTCAGCTCCCAGGAGATGCTGATGCTGGTCTATGAATCAAAGGTTGATTATCATAGTAATAGAATTTTCTTTTCTTTGCAGCAAAACACCATTGCAACTGATAGATCTGAAATTTATCTCCCACTTTGGGGGCACACTTTGGGAGATTCTGAGGATTCTCACCATCATGTTCCCTATAACCACAAACCTGTAGAAGGCAGACCACTTAGAGTACAGTTCAGCTAGGCTGGACATATTTCCTTGAGACGAAAGCAAAACCAGTACATTGGGATGGCAAAAACAGGGTGGGGTTATGTGCTGATGGCTAAGGGGTGGGGAGGAGGCAGAGTAATCTGAGCAGGAATAGAGTAGCCAGACCAGCAACAACTAAGTAACATGTGATGCTGATCCGTTATTGCATAGTAATGACATGTGGTTTGAATGGACTTCACATACACAGTCAGGGTTGGTGCAAAGAATTTTGCCACCTTAGGCGAGAACCAAATTTGGCACCCCTATAAGGTCCACTCTAAATGTCCTGACTAAAACATATGCTGCTTTAACCATCCCAGTGCCAGAAATCACCAATAACCGACCCAGTGCCAGAAATAGACCCCATAGACTTAAGTGTGGCTCAGCCACTCTGTGGTGTTCTGCTCCCTTTGAAGGAACAGGTGTGTGTGTGGGGAGGGGCAGATGGGGAATCCTCTTCCCATGCAGCTCCTGTTTCCTCACAGGGCTCAGGAACAGCAGAAGTGTTGCATTCTGCTGCTATGGAAACCAGCAAAGGCCTTCTTTAATCAGGAGTAAGAGGAACAGCTCCTGGGTCTGGGGTAACTCAACTGACCCTCTTGCCCTGAGTTAAAGATGGCCCAGATTTATTAAAAAATGGAACAACTGACAAGTACTGACATGTACATTAACACAACAGGACTGTTTGGAAATATGAAAAAATAATGATACTGTCTCATTTAAAATGGTATATATGGTCAGCCTATGTCCAGAAGGTCTGGATTTCCTTCCTCTATCATTTACCACAGATGTCTTATTATGGCCCATGAGGCAGTGAAAAGCAACGTGAACTCTTGTGCACAAAAACGTGAAAATCTCCATAGATGTCTTCAGTATAGCTACTGGTAATAATGAAGGCATTATTCTTTTAACACTTGAGAGTGATAGCTTCCTTAAGAGTTGTCCAGGTCTTTATTTGTAGGAAAGGGATCTAAGGGAAAGAGAGGTCAAATGGCTCCCGAGTCACACAGGAGATGGAGGGAGGTCAGACCTGAGCGCCCTTGCACCTGTACACCTGCGTCTCTGTACCCGAATCTCCGGTAAGATCCCCTGTTTTTGAGAAGAAAATACAGGCTCCTCAGTAAAAACGTGTCCCTCGTAATATGTACATATGCCATACCAACAGGAAAATAGCTAGTTCACGTTTCCAAATTCTTCCTGCTGCCTCAGTATTAATGAGAGCAAAGTCAGCCATTTCCCTTCTCATCATGATTAACCCGGAGCCTTAGCAAATCCCCAATCTATTTAGAGATACAGACTTGTGAAGAAGGCTTTCCTGATTTTTTCCCTCTAAAATAGAGTTCCACTTGACCTAGTTAGGATTTGGGGAGATTCCAGATCTGACTTATTTCATCTTCCCACGTTAAACTTTGGGTTTGATTAGGGGCGAGGGTGGGGTGACTGCTGAAATATTTCATGTAGTCCTTACTAATTAAAGGAAAAGATTTCACCTCAGGGTCTTGAGAGTTTTAACAGTAAATGAACAGTAGAGGAAATACAGGAAGGGCTAAAATAGCTGAAATGTTCTATTTTTTTTCTGAATATTTGGCTTAGAGAAAGAATATGAGTTTTAGATTTGCAATGCTACCATGGGAGGGAAGGCGCTTATGTCTAAGTGTTTAGAAATGCAGAGGAAAAGTTCCCAGCTCACCTGTAATAACTCTGTCCAGCTTCTATGTTTGCTGGCACACCCACGCCCGGGATCCCTCACTGGGCTTTTGACAAAAGCAATGCTTCTGCCATCCATGATTCTTCCTGCTCATGTGGTTTCTTAGGAGCCTTTCACTAGTCATCAGTCAATTTCATTTAAAGTTTGCATGATAATCTAATTTCAAAGTTCAGGTAACTAAACACAATTATTTGCTGTTCTTATGAAAGGAGAGGTTCAGGCAGGAATAAAGGCAAGTAGGCAGGCAGAAACAGAGAGGAGGAAGAAGCATGTCATTTATTTTATTCTTATTTAGCTGTTCACATTGGTTGCTCCTCCCACCCCATCCCCAGTCCAGGACTCAAACCCAGGGGAATGTGGCTTACTCCTTTGGAGATCGTTGACGCAGCCATTACTCTACCAGGACACCACTAAACTCACAATTTAAAGGTGATTTCTCCAAGGTCATAAAGCCAGGTCATGGCCTTCTCTGCAAATAGTCATTGAAAGTTCTAAATCTTTGTTCTTGTCAGTGATTCTTGCACAATTT
Source organism: Solenodon paradoxus (assembly GCA_004363575.1). Lineage (NCBI taxonomy): Eukaryota > Metazoa > Chordata > Mammalia > Eulipotyphla > Solenodontidae > Solenodon > Solenodon paradoxus. The sequence continues at coordinate 2,528,700 of RJWH01000018.1, forward strand.
CTGTGAATTGTCTTCCATACGCCCATTAATGTGGTACTAGCAAAAACAAAGCAGAACAAAACATTGACTTACAGAGGTTGAAGCTGCTTAGTCCACAAAGTCCACAGATTTGGATTCTACACTCAGTTCAGACCCTCACAGAAAACTCCAACAAACTCCTTGTGCTCAAGGATACTGCTTAATTTTATTAGCT
>RJWH01000018.1:2528992-2686091 GCA_004363575.1 Solenodon paradoxus
TATTTGGAAACAGGCTACTTGCCGATGTAATCAGATTAAGGTGAGGCCCTTAGGGTTAAATTTAATCCATTAAGACTAATGTCTTCCTAAGAAGAGCAGCCTGGGACTTGAAGACAGAAACACAGTGAGAGCAATCTATGATGACAGAGATTGGAGCGATACAGCTACAAGTAAAGGAATGCAGAGTCCACAGCCACTTCCAAGAGCTAGGAAGAGAGAAGGGACACTTCTATCTTGAAACTCAGAAGGAAAAGGGCCTTGTCGACACCTTGATTTTGGATTTCTAACCTCCTGTGAGGCAAACATTGTCTGTTGCTTTCAACACCAAGACGGTGGCATTTTGTTACACAGCCCTGAGCTTTTGCAGTCATGCAACAGGTACGTGGTAGATGTGATTAAGGAGATTACCCTGAATGATCTAGGTGAGCCCAACATAATCACAAGGGTTCCCAGTGTCCTCATAAAAGGTAGATTTTATAAGAGGAGAATCAGAATCTTGAAAGGCATGATATATGACAATGGAGGCAGAGGGTCAAAGTCAAAGAGATATATCAGATATTGGAAGGCACTCTACTACCAGCTTAAAAGATAAGGAAGACACAAGCCAGATGCAGTCAGCCTCTAGAAACTAGAAAAAGCAAGTAAATAGATTCCTATCTAGAATCTGCAAAAGCCTACTTGTTTTTGGTCAAGTGAAACCCATTTTGGACTGACATGATTCCTAGAACTCTAAGATGATAAATGTGTTTTGTTTTAAGTCATGGGATTTATGGAAATTTATTACAGTAATAATAGGAAATGAATACAAGATAGTATTTCCCCTGGCTAGCCCCTAGACTTGAAAAATTAAAGATAATAGTAAAAAAAAAAAAATTGAACAAGCATTTATTTAAGTATTATTATGATTCTAATTAATTTTAAAAATACACCAGGCACTCAATACCAAATTTTTTAATGATGGCTGAATGGATCAGTCAAGAGTAGCTTCAACTGCTCAATGACATGTAGACCGAATTGTGTTTCATAGTAATACTTTCAAGGACAAAGATCCTATGATAACAGTTTTCCCTGGACACAGCACTGTGGCTTCCCTATAATAAGACCCCTCCATATGTTTTTTACTCAATAATTTTTTTTTTTTAATTAATAAGGTTCTAGGAAAACCCACCTATCTACTAGGATTAAAAGAAATCAAGAGGAGTACACAAAATAACTTTTTCTTAGAGTATGCCAATACCCCTACAAATCTCACTCATTGAAAATCTGAGTTTTTATAACGTGGTCAGTTTCCTTTGGGGTAACTTTACTTCTTTGGATCATTCTTGGTGACTAATTAGCAAGTAGTTACTTCCCTATAAAGAGCCATGTTTTCTGCACATTAGGGCATTTCTCCTGTCATGACTGGAGACAGCTGTTCAAAGAATGATCCTAGATGGCAAAGCAACATCTGGCATTTAGCATCTTGCTGTGACTGATTGTCAGATATATCACCCCAAAGTGAGATGCATCAGAGCCTTAGAATACAGAATGATTCCTACAGTGTCAGTGCTCCCAGTGAGAATGGAAACACTAAAAGTGGAGACTTTGTAAGTCAGAACAGAGGAGAGAAAGAAAAAAGAAGTCATAGTAAAAACATAATCAATCTTGTACTCCAGAAACCAAACCAAAGTAAATATCAGAAAGATAACATGAGGGGAACATAAAATGTAAAAACCTTGCATACAAACATGTTTCTATATTGTTATTCCTTAAAGAGCAGCAGTCGTCCAGCAGCCTGGTCAAAGCTGTGGATTTGAGCATTAGAAGAAGAAAAGGGTCTGTGTTCTAGTAAAGCCATCCACTAGGAATGTGGTATTGGAAAGAGATGTAACATTGGGCAAAGTATTTAATCTATGACTTAGTGTCCAAATATGCAAAAATGGGTTCATTATTACCTTACCAGGGAGTCATGAGGATTTTTAAAAAGCAAGTTACATAAAGTACCAGCATAGATTCTGACACAGAGTCATGTTCTTAAATATTGAACAGCTATTGAACTGTCACAATGTGATAGAAATGGTAATAAGGGCTCTCAGTTATATTGAAAACAGTAGTAACATCCCATCTCTACCATGTACTCTCTACACAACCTTGGGAAAGTTCCTAAACTTCTGTGTGTTTTAATTTCCCCTTCTTCAAAAGTAGATACTATTATCAATTCCACGGACTCATCATCAGAAATAAATAAGCAGACAGGCTTAATGAAATGGAAAACAGTGCCTGGCACACAATAAGCATTCCTAGATGTTAAATAATGTTATTGACTGAAGCTAGCCAGATATGAGCAGATTACAGGAAAAGGGAAATCTAGAGCCAGAAGATAATAGATCAGATTTAACCCAGCCATGAGCACAGAGCCACAGTGGTAGCAGCCCACTTTAACAGACCAAAAGCCAGGAAGCCAGTACAATGAAGTTTCAAGTACAGGTAAAGTGCCCACGCTGCAAGTTTACGCGTGCCGAGGCGCAGGACTACTGGAAGGAAATTGATCATAATGGAGCTGATATGAAGCCCTCCGATCAGTTCAAGGGGAGACCACTGAAAGAACAGTAAGAAAATTTGTCCCACCTCGGAACACTCACAAACACATGGGAAATGGAAAGGGAGGGGCCAGACTCCTTAAAACTGAGATCTCCACCCTATCGAGGTAAATCCTCTCTGGAAGACCCACTCTCTCCCTTCAGGAGTGTCTCCTCTCCTCTTCCTAAATAAAACCTCTTTTGTTTCACCCCTGTTCTTTTACCCTCCTTCCTTTAAGTCACCCTCCCAGCCATTCTCTCGAAAAATCTTCTTCCTGAGACACAAATTCCCAGGACAACAGAGGACACGTTTGTTCTGTGTTATCATGGCCCCATTAATCTTTACAATCCTTGCTGTAGATGCTATTGGCAGATAGATTTTGTCAACAAAGATACTCAAAAGAATGCAAGTGAGCAGTGACACCAGGATTAGAGTACAGTCTTGTATTTGTCCAAAATTGGATTAAAATAGATGGTGTTGGATCAGATCCCATAGAATCCATTTGAACTTTCACTCACTCATTCCAAAAGGAATTGACTTTATGATTTTGGAAATTCCTTAAACACTCAGTGCTGCATTTGCATTATGGGGGAAACAATATCAACACCTAATAGGTGGTGAAAATTTAATGAGAGGCTGCAGTAAATCCCATCTTGCAGAGTCTGGCACATAGAAAGCCCTCAAGATTTTTGAGGGCAAAGATGCCATAATACATATCCTTAGTAGAAGCTCTTAAGAGCCATAATCATTCAGTAATGTGCCACCTGATTCTCAGTGTTTATGCAGGACATTTGCCTAGAACTCTTGTGAAATATCACTCTGTTTGGTCCTGGGAGAACATTTGGTCACGGGAAGCAATCATTGTATTTTGTGATGACGGACTAGGATTAGGCTTTCTCTGCAGCCTACTTTGGACTGACAACTTTTACGGTGGTGGCTGGTCAGTGCAGAGATAACTGCAGCTGAGAGGGTGCTGGCAACCAAATAGCTTTACTGGCGCTGAAGTATTCCCTTATTGTAGACCCGGTATATAGAAGCTAAAAAGTAGTGAGTGACATCATGGCACTGGGACAAGAGTCGAAAAGAAAAATTATTCAAGGTTAAGCACGGGGTGAGAACTATCAGTGATAAAACAGCACAGCTTCCATGGGGGCAAATTGTATTCTCTGGACCATTAGTATAACTTGTACTTCTCACACTGTGTTTCAAGTGCTGGTGGGATAATTGATTTTGCATTAGTGAGTTTGAGCATAGTATGTAAAAAAATTGCAAGCCTACTCCCTAGTTGCTTGGCAAAGAAATCTTTAAAAAAAACTGCTAAAAAAAGATAGTTTTATTGTTTTCAAAGCACAATGAGGGTCTTTTCTCTCCCAGGCCACACAGGCATAATAGGACCAACTTGCCCTCAGGGTTTGGCAGTGTCTTATCAAGTATTCTTGGATTAATCGGTTTTAGGGTGAAATAGCCCAAATTGACATGAGGGGAGTGGATATAGGCAAAGAGAACACGATTAAAGAAGATTATTTTTTAATCTGTATGGTGAAAGCATCCAGAAAGACCTTTGCTAATTGTCAGAAGTGGACACCCCAAGACCTGTTGTCTGGAGAGAAGGAAACCAATGCAGCTGTCACCACTGACTGATGGAGGAGGAGAAAGACCTCTTGAATACTCAAATATCATGAAAATAAACACCAAGCTAGAAAAGAAAGCAGTTAATTGGCCTCAAAAGAAATTTTCTTTTCTTTATAGTTCCTTTTTGTATGAGACTCAATTATATTTTCATGAGCTCCTACAAGAATGAGAATCCTGTTTCTGATTTCGAGTTACATGTATTCTCGTTATCTACTGATAGGAGAAGTAGTGGCTGGGAATATGGCTAGAAACAGGCAAGGATTAATTAAAATGCTGTGAATAAAGAAGGCCTGATACAAATGTAATTTTCAACACGGGAAGAAGTCATTAAACCCAAGTAAAAAAGAATAAGAACTGCTGATCTTGGTTCATCATAAGCGAAATATGTCAGTAAAGGACATGAAATGTTGTGACCTTTCTCTAGAAAAATAATAACAACAATCACGATCACCTTAATAATAGTAATGTAAGTGCTTTATGTTAATCATGATCACGAATGGAATCACACATAAGAGAATCCTGGTTTTGTGGGGTTTGCTTCATTTGAGCTCTCTCTTTGAGAGAAGAATGCAGAATGACTAATACACTATTTGTAAGGCAATTCCTAGGTAACATTATCTAATAAAATATAGAACTCACAGTTAAATTCGAATTTCAGATAAACAACTAATAAATGTTTAATATAAATAGGTTCCACAGAAAATTTAAAATGTACTTATAATTTTAAATTCTCATTTTTTTTATTATCTAAAATTCAAATTTAACTGAATATCCTGTGTCTTTTTCATTTACTAGATCTAGTAAGTCTACTTCTAGATCTTTGGAAAAGGCCAAGAAAATGTGAGAGGATCCCAAAAGTGAATTGTTTTTAGTTTCACAGTCAATCTGCCCCTGAACAGTTATTGTTTGTTACCGCATTTGAGAGAAGTAGAGATTGAGGCCACACTGGGCATCAGATTGGGAGAATCACACATTTAAAAGAATTGAAACCATTGTAAAGGTTTACCAGAGCACGCAACAGGTAAATGAAAATATCTTGCACATCTTATGATACAGCGCAAAAGGAATGAGAGATTGTTCTGCCAAATTAAGAAAAGAGCAAGGGAAACTTCTGATCGCTGATTTCATGAATCTGAAATATTCTAATATCTCAGAATTAAGAGGGGCTGTGTTATTTGCTAAGACAAGTGCAGACAGACTTTAAAACTGGAATGCCCTCAACGATTTCCTAGCCAAGATTATTGGTCATATTGTAGCAGGTACAAAGCTTCTCTCCCATACAGGCGTGTGTGTAAAATAATTCTTTTCTTTAAGTGAAACAAAATCTGACTATGAGACTCAAGCCTGTTGTATTGGGAGGAAACTCTATGTCACCATTGAGAGGTCCCTCTCCTCTGTCGGGATCATTTTAGAATTGAGGAGGCTTAGGCTGGAAGTCACCACTGTTTAGCCTGTTACAGTTATCCCTAACATCTCAAGTTTCCATGCCATCTGTCATCCCTACCAGACTGGCGCTCTTGCCTTGGGTCCCAATATGGAACATTGTGGCAGAACCGGAAACCGGTGCTGGAGGTCCAGGCTTCCTTGGTGCATCTACTCCCTCAGAGGTCAGCCAGAATGTTGCCTGTGTGACCCAGACAACATCTGCAAGGATTTCAGAACACCTGCTCGCCTGCTTCTCAGAGATAGTCTTTGTTGCCTTTTTCTTTTTTTTTTCCCCACCATAAGGCTAGATATGTAAGGGTAGTACCTTTACAAAAATATCTAAGGTAAAATTTTTCCCAAAGTATGTTTCTGAAAACTTCTCATGCTAGAAACTCACCACCTCTAGGAGCAACTGATTCCATCACTGATCGATCACCTCTGACAGTTTTGAAAGCTGGGTCGATAGCTCTTCCCCTTTGGTCAACGGAACTGACAGCAGCACACAGAAATAGTCCAACCTAAGGGCGGTGAAGAAATGCAATCCAGAGAACTGTGTAGTAATAGTTACCCGAAGTATCATGCTGGATGGGGTCATAAGGTTGCACCAGGTGCTCAAAGGGAGCATATTGGCTAATTATTTATATCTGATAGAAAACATGGTGGCACCATGAGGAATTGTCAAACCTGGACTAACCCATTTTCCAAATAATGATCCTTCAAATATTTAGTCTCATGGGTTACCATATCTCCAGGACAAAGACCACCAGCTCCTTCAGGTATTTACTTTATGACCCAACTTTTAAATTCTCTCCAAAAATTATTTTTCTTTGAGCAACAATCACTTTTCTCATCTCCCTCTTGAAATAAAGGACCCAGAACTGACCACAGATGTATAAAAGATGAGATTGTGAGCAGTTCAGTTAGTCTTCATCTCCAACAAAAGGAAATGATTGTAGAAAATCATTAGATATTTGATTTTAATGCACTGATGAATTTACTTTTAATTCCTCAATTTTTACATCCCCCAGATCTTTAAAATGCTAATCTTGTTCTTCTTTCTGCTACATCTTTCTTTACTACTCTAACGCCAACTAATTTCTCAATTTAAGGTAACATCTCTTCCAGACAGACTTCCCTAATCACTTTTGTCAAGTTCGATACTCTGTCTGGCCTCCCACACACATCCCAGATATGTTTCTATCCAAACTCTTGCTATTAGAATTGTCTGCTAGTTGCCATCTCTCCAACTTGATGACTGATTCCATGCTCAAGACATGCAATTGCTACACACCTTTGTAACAAATTCCCAGCATGCACGAGGGGTACAAAAATATTTATTCATGGAAATGAATACATGGTAAAACACTGGTGTGGACACTGGGACAATCTGAGAAGGTCTGGTGGCATTTGTGGAAGGCATTCAAGCTGATACATATGTGTCCCTCAGGATTTTCTCATCAGGTGTACTGTGTCAGAAAGTTCTATCTAAAGTGTCTTGTATAAAAAACGTAATTGAATGATGAGACTTAAAAATCTCTGTGCCTTCCAGTCATTTAATGGAGACCTTCACTTGCTTAAGGTGGGTAAACTGGAATTTCTGTGATGGCCAGTAGATTTACAATCAGGAGAGTATGCTAGACACTGAAAAGGCAGGGGTAGAGGTGGCTGTCAAAGGATGCTTTCATTGCCATAGGCCAAGATGAGAACAGGGGGATGGGGCTGGGCTTGCTCCAGAGTGCTTTTGGCACCTCTTCTGTACTGTCTTCACAAGGAAGGGCAGAGACCACACTGCCTTACTCTGATGATCAGGAAGATAAGAGCCACACGGCATGTGCAAAATCTCAGGAATATTTTTAAAGTCACGGGAGACTGAGGAGTATGATGAGTTAAAAAAAAAAAAAGGAAGTATTCTGGAGACAAGCATCAATTAAGCCACACTAAAGGAATAATATCTACCAATCTCTTACTAGGCATTGTTTTTGGAAACCATTTTGTTGCTTAAAGGGAGAAAGAGGCCAAATTTGCCAAAGGGACTTGTGTGGTATCTAATTCCTTCTAGTTCCTGCCCAGCCACACCCACGAAATAAACTTTAGGAGGAAATTTTACTGGGTTTAATTGGATATTTTTGTCCTGCTTACCTAAACTATCATAAGTGACTATGTTAATATAACAGGAGTGTTGTTTTAAGAAAAAATATAATTTAAAATTTTCCAATTAAGCAAATCTCTCTTTTTTTAATTTGCTGAGGCTTTTTTTTTTTTTGGTAAAAAGCAAATGAAACCTACTTGAGGTAGGCCCTGAATGACTGTTACTCAATTCTGCTGGGGGCTTTTACTCTTGGCTATGGCTAGAAAAGAAGATTCACAGTAAAAGGGCCTGTGGGGGTGACTGCCATTTCCCCCCATGTTTTCATAAGTGGAAGCAGCCAAGCAAAGAGCACAGCTGTCACCATTTCCCAAACAGGCTTTGGGGGTGGGAGCAGCTTGAGCAGGAGCCAATGTGCCAGGCAGGTTTCCTCGCACTGCAAATCTAAAATTTTATTAGCAACAATTTGAACTGTTCAGGCAGGTTCAATGCCTTGTGTATATGTATAAAAATAGATCTGTTCACTCATTTTGGCATTTACCCTGGCAGATGTTTCTCAGCTCTAAAACTAACCCACAATATGCCCACTGCTCCCTAATATTTGAAATGGTCAGTGAACAAAAGAGGATTGGAGCAGACCAGATAAGAAATGAAAGATTCACCAGATAGACCAGAATGAAAGATTCACCTGGACCAGAAAGCTGAAAAGGTTTGTTTAGTCTTTCTCCCATGTGCATCTTTGTGTTGCAGATTCCAACTGGAGTGGAAATGCCAGGCTGCTCAGAGAGGGAAGGTTGTCCTTGTAATGTGTCTTGGCCAATTGGAATTTGGCAGAACTCATGCTCTCTTGAGAACTTCTTCTTGCCAAGCTTCTAGGACATTTACCAAGACCAAGTGAATTGGCCAATTGGACAACGTTTTGCTAAGCACACAAACTTTTCACAGAGTAATCCAGATCTTTCAAATCTCTGAGTTGTTGGCAAAGTAGAAAAAATAATAATAATTGAGCTCCACTCCCCGCTACTCAGGTTCTTCCAAATGTCATCATCAGGTCTCTGGAAAAGTGAAAAGTAACCCAAATTTTCCCTAAGGTGAGGCCAATTTAGAGGTACACCTAAATTTAGAGGAAAAACAAAAAAATACAGATGAAATCACTTTTAAGAAACTAACAAGAAAATTCAGTTGTGGTCCTTATAAGAATTTAACCTTTTGTTCAAGATCAGTTATAACATCATTAACTTCATCGAGAGAAATACATTTATCCTCAGCAAAGAATAGAAAAGGTCAGGAACCAGATTCCAAAAATTTTAAAAGAGAAAGATGTATCTCTAAATTACTGAGTGAATTCAACCTTTTGGAAAAAACATTTTGTATTCATTAAGAACCTTTTTACTGCAGGAGGAAAATTATTAAATCCTTGGCTAAGGACCAATGGTGGGAATTATGCGAATGCCCACTTCACTAGAACCCTTCTAAAATTATGGTGTTGATTTGTGTGTAATTAAAAACACCCTCGAAAAATATTCTACAGCCTGTGATGGGGGTCATTAAATAAATTAGACTAATTATAATTTTACAAATGCAATTGTAAATTAAATAAAGTATCAAAACCAAATCCAATCACAGCTGTTTGGAAGAGTTAGTCGCTTAAAAACTTCACTTATCACAAAATAATTTAATTAGGCAATTATCAAGTGACAATGGAGTGAAGATTATAGCCATCAAAGCAAAGGTGCAGAAGTCTTAAACTCCCAGAAAAGTCGCTCACAGAGAGAGCACAATCAACCAAACAGTATTTCTCACCTAATTTTGTCTGACTTTGTGACCAACAAGAGGTAAGCAATAGTTTTTTCCAAGTTGTGGCTAAACCCATAATCAATGTAAGAATTGGGCCTTTCAGGCATGAGACCCAGGATCCACACACTTTTAAGAGTCTAAGAAAAAAAATTTCCTTTATTCTAAAATCATAAGAAAAAATTAATGATAAGTCAAGCAAAATGTTTAAGATATAATATTACGATCTCGATAGCACAAGATGAGTGAACTGCATTTGTGTGGGACCGCAACCGGTAGGACATCAGGGAGAGAGATGCAGACAAATTAGACAAAAAAGGCTATGGGCTGGAGGGAATTTATAAGGTCGGGTGGCTATGCTAAGATTGTAGGCCATGAAAAGAGTTCTATTTCCCAAGATGATAACAGGATTAAGGTTCTATGAATAAAGTCAACAGATCTGTTTTCTTCACCTCTATATCCCAAAGTCCAGGTATGACACCTGACTCATAGTAGATACTCAGTGGCTGAGAACATATACATGATTCCAGGGTGTGAAACGGAAGGTACTAGCAGAAACAAGAAAAAGATATGCCCCTGCCAATGCAGTTCTTCAATCCACTTCTATAGCAGCTACCTGCACCAGCCAGTATTGATTCCTTAGAGACATGCCTACCTCTTTTATGTCATCTATATCAATTCTTTCTCCTACTAGGGATAAATTTCCTCTGAAAAGTCCTAAGCAGTAACTAGAGCATGGATCTTCCTTTAAGTCTGGACTCCTTCGCTAACCCACACTGTGTCTTCAGGTAAGTTCTTTGCCCTATTGAGTCTTCAGTTGTCTCATGTATAACATGCATATCTGTTCTTATGTCAGGTAGCCATCAGGATAAGTAAAATAATGTGTGGCTCATGTTAAAGCACATGAGTGCTACATGGTTAGGTTTTAAAATAAAAATAGTTATCTTATTGTATACCATATATTATTTAACACATAACCACAGTTTAAAATATTTTTTGCTAATGTTCCTGCAATCCACTTCTAAATATTCTTAGAAAATATATTTTCTGCACAACTCTTAAATGAAAGCATTGCTAAATTCAAGAGTGAGAATGAGTGCAAGTCAGATAGCTGTTTGGCAACCCAACTGATTAATAGTGGTCCCTACAACAGGCTGGAGGGATAGAGGTGTGGATAAGGCATGGTTTGCAGTTGGCAGACATTATGATAAGATACTTGAGATAAGAAGTAGGAGGATATGGGGTGGAAGCGAGAAGACCAAGCAGCCTCATTAGCTGCCTTCAGCAGTGAGCAATTTCTCAGAGCCCAAGTTTTAGGTGGATGCAAGTCTGGGGCTAGAGCTGGGCAGCAGAGAACACCTGCAGCCTACTATTAAGATCACCCCTTCTCAGTTTTTCCAGCATGGAGTCCCCAGACTGATTTCCAGGTCATCATGAAACACATATTAGAAAAAATGATTTGAAGGATTGACAAATATTTTATACCTGGAACAGTCTTAGCCCAGACCTGCCTGGAGGGAGAACTATATTACCACTCCCACCATTTGTCTCTCTCATCAGCTTTCCCCCCAGTCCTGGTTTCGTCACTATTACATAAATTATTTTCCTTCCTTCTTGTATACTTCCTGATCACCTTTTATTCCTTCTTTAATATTTAATCTTCAATAAATTTATGCAAATACATTAATATGTTTGAGCATCTATTATTTAATAGTATATAATACTGTAGGATACTTAGCTAGATAGAAAAAAAAGGATGCTCTATACTTTTGAAACAAAGTTTTAATCCTCTCCCTGGGAAGATATCTAAGGCCCTACCTAAATGCAAGGAATCCTTTGTTCCACTCTAATATCTGACATCAACTGTCTAATCCATTCATTCATTCATTTACTCCAAAAAAAAAAAAAAATTGAGCACCTACTTATGTACTTTAGGTAAACTTTAGGCATTGCTTTAAGACTGTCCACAAAGGGCACTGAGCAAATTCTTATGGAGGAGACAATAATAAAGAAACAAATATATATATGATGTTATCAGTTGGATGTAAGTACAATAAGGAGAATATCCACATATAGGAGTAGAGCCAGACTTTATAGTGTGGAAAGGGAATTAATGGATATTAACTTCTCTACTAGTCATCTTCTTCATCCTTCCCATCTTTCTTTGTCTTTTTCTCTGATATTCTTCCAAAATAAAAGTTGACTCAATGTTTTGCACCATCCAAAGCAGTCCCATCACTAAGTATAAGAAGTTTTGGGTGGATTAGCTTCCAGCTTTGGACAATAGGCATAGAATACAGTTAGTGACATGTTGGTTGGGACTAAAGAGAATGAATGGGACTTGTGAGCTCAGAAAGTGGCTGGAGCTATCCTGGAATACTAGGGATAATAAAATGTTTAACTCCTCACTAGAGAATCCAATAGACATCACTGAGCCTACAGCCCTTTTGGTGCAACGAGTCATAATTCAATGAAAAAAAAAAAAAAAACTACATAGAAGAGAGGTCCATAATTTTTTCCCATTATTTTTTTTTTTAAATATTTGTTCATCTGAAAGTTAACATGGTTGAAAATTTCAACTTTATAGCAGTACTGTTATTAAATTCTCCTAGTGTTTTAAAGTATTGAGTAACTATTTTCTCTCCCATCTCTCAATATATTAATTTGAACAGCATTCAAATATTAAATATCCATCAGCTTAAATATAAAGCTTTCACTTAAACATTTTATATTAAATTCTATCTTCTTAGTCTGAAAGTTTGATAGAAAAATGGCTAAATAAAAGGGGAAGGAAAAATGTTACCCAATACCAAGGAGTTCACTAAAAATCCTGGAGTTATTTCAACATTTTGCAAATACAGTTTCATGTATTCAAATAGACATTAAGCAATTCAAGTGCCACCTACTAGATCCCTAGGCCATCTACCTCCTACCCCCTGCCCTATTTAGACAGGAATTGTGTCTATGGTTATAAAATAAACAAATGGAATAATGTGATTTCTAGGCTTTGTTAGTCACATCTTACTTTAAGATTCTACAATGTATAAAATTACAGTAAATATATTCATTTGAGAAAGTGCTCAAGAGTTATTCTGTGTACATTTGAACCCTTTAAATGAAGCCAATTAGGTAATAACTATTTGCATTATTACCTATGTTATAGACAATTAAATTTTATTAATTTCTCCCCTAACAGCCAAATCATACAAGTGCCTATTAGACTAATAATCATACCTTTCTCATCCCTTATTCTAGCCTCTCCCTAACTTCTCCCAAGAACGGGTACTTTCCAAATTGCAGATGAGAAACTAAATCTTCACCATTCCAATAATATCATTAACTTTGACAAGTTCGTAATATTTTTTCTAGCTTGCACATATTCTAGCTCTTTAATCCAGAAATTAGTTGGCTTATTCTGCTCATGTTCACAAGACTCCTCCACTCGATCTTCATGACAGAGAATGTGTAACTTAGAAGACAATCATCATGCTTCTCTGATGAGTCACTTCATTTGCAGAGAAAGATTTCTCAGTTCTTATTTTGCTTCATAAGTAATCAAGAACATAAGCGTTAGCCTAATTTATATTATCCCTTCTCTGCCTAATAGAAAATTCTAGAAAATATGACATGATGCCTCAAGCAGTAGAGTTCTATCAGGACGTATCAGTTATTTTCCCAAGTCATTTAATTCTGCTTGGCCTTTTCCTTAAGCTATAAGTCCTTTTGAATCCTTTCACCTTTGCCCTTATTTTTTTTTCACACATTGTTACACCCGACTTCCCTCTCTGTCTTTTTTATTTCCCCAGAGCAATGCTGCTAGGTTCCCAGTCTCTGCTCTATGCCTTATTTTGGACTGCCTCCCTATGTTCAGAATAATCTTCCATCCTGAGTATACTCTGTCTTCATCTTGAAGGAGCTCCTTCAAAGTCCACCTCTGCTGGGAGTCTTATTATGCTAATATTCCTGTCAGCTACATTCTCCAGATCTCAGTCCCATGAATGCTGCCCTGGCCAAATCAAAGTGCCAGCACTTTAGAAAAAAAGACTATATTTTTCCATTTCTTCTAAAGCAGCATATTTGGCTCTAAAAATAATATCTCCTGTCAAAATAATAATCCTGAACTCAGTGTCAGAGCCTATCACCCAAGCCATGGCCAGATCTGCCAAGTCAGCTTCCATTGTTACTTCAGATTTTTTTTAAAGTTTTCTAGAAATTCTGGGGCCAAAAGCCTCCTCTCTGCCTCCACCCCTCCCCAAAGGTGAAATGTAAGGAGAGATATTTCTTATAATAAAAGGATAAGAAAATCCATTGCACACATCTATGGGTCAGTCATTTTGTGCTAGAAGCAAAAGGGCTGACTATTCTTAAGATATAAAAATGAAAAGATGACTGATTTAATAAACTTCTGAGGCTTCAGTGGTCTTATCTCCCATCCCTTTTATTTTCAGAGATATTTCGCTGGGAGTTCACAAAATAGTAACAATCCATCATCAGTTTGGAGCTATAAAAGCTCAAGTTATCCAAATTTTTCTGTTGGCACTTCATCTTTAGGAAGAATAATGACTCCACAATTATTCCCCAAATTTGTTATCTTTCTGTGGTATGTACAAAAAGCAAAAGTGGAACTTTTCATATATATATAGAGAGAGAGAGACAGAGACAGAGACAAGCACAGATAGAGACACAGAGACAAAGGCATAGAAACACACATACAGAGAGAGAGAGAGAGAGAATACTCCCAATCTAATTTTCATTCCATTTATATTCTGGATGAAAAGTGCTCTACATTTTTAGGTGTTGTCTATAGTATTTTGTTTTTTATGGAAACATTAGAAAGAGGGAGCCAATTATGCAAGACTCCATTTAGCTTTCAGTGCCTTAAAATACAAACTGCTGAGGTTTTATAGGCTCACACTGAAGAAAGAAAAATACTTACCACCTAATTCCAGCTATCTTGTGACTTATGAACCACTAGACATAAAATCGTTGCATCTCCAGGGCAAGAAAGAACCTAAAGGAGAAACAAGGAAATCAAGCCAGTCAATAATGAAGATAAAAAATAAAAACATTCATTCCTGAAAAAGCCTTTTTTGAAATTTTGCCTTTTTCAAAAAATTCGTTTGAGTCTGTGCACATCTGGTAGGAATCTTCCTTTTTGTTTCTACTGCTTTTCTCAACCCAGCTAGCATTTAAGGTGTATTATTTACCAGGCAATGATAGAACTTGATAAAAAATTAAAATAGTTATGTGTTATTTATTTACTTAAATAAAGGTCACACACTCAAATGCCTCCAGGAGTCAAACAGACAGCCTCTTCCATCGCACAAATCCGAGGCACCATTCAGTCATGCCGCATTCCTTGGACTGGGAAGAATAAATAAACAGAACTGGGAAACCCACTGGTATTTTGGGAGGTAAAGTTAATGTGCCCAGCAGCCCTGTACAAAACAAGGCAGAGACGCCTGTCAACAAACTGGGTGCACAGGACCCTGCAAACAAAGCAAGTGGGAAAACTAGAATGATTATGCAAGTCTCCCTTTAGTTCTGAGTGCTTTAAAATACAAACTAATGGTGTGTGCTGCTGGAGTAGTGGTTAGGTCTGCTGCCACAGCCAAGTGCAATCCACATATATCAAAAAAGGATTTGCCTCCAGGTTTGCCTTCCAGGGCCAGGGGGACAACCAAGACAATCAACTAAATAAAAATAAAATAAAATGCTTCTTTAAAACAACAACAACAAACTTCTTAGATTTTATAGACAACTAAGGAAAGAAAAAATACCCTCTAATTCTAGCTATCTTGTGACTTATGAACTGCTGGAAAGCTGAATCTTGGGTCACAGGTCATAGGTTTATGATGCCATTCTAGAACTACTTTAAGATAGTATTTGACTATGAAAACCTGGATTGTACCTTCTGTTTATTAAAATTGTTAGACCACAGTTTTACGTCTGTTTTTTGAGGGAGGTTTTTTTATTCTTAAATTTAATTATCTGATTTTAAGGATAATTTTAGAATCAAAGGGCAGTACAGCAGTAAGCTTCACCCTATATCAAACATAGATGACTCACTACTTATGTTTTCTAATATGATAGAAATGCAATCTCTTTGTTCCTTCTGTAATATATTTTAAAACCAAATAAAATGATAATTAAGTCTAAAACGTCCAAGGCTTCTTTGCATCTTCCTCTTGTCCATACCTTCCCAGCAATTATTCAACAAAATGCAATTTTGCTCGGGAAGTAGGGACCATCTTCAAGGTGTCATGGTGCTTGCCTCCAAAAAGCTTGTGGTGTGAAGAAGTAAAAGACACATGCAAAGGACAACCACAATCAATCTTTGAAAACTCCTGTTGACTCTGTTTTCAAAATACAAACAGAATGTGATCATTTCTTACCACCTTTGCCAACTTCTCAGCCACCACTCTGCACTGAGTCACATCATCTGTCACCTGGATTTCTTTAATACTGTCCTAACAGGTTCCCTGCTTCTACCATCCCTTCCTACATGCAGAATTCTTAACAGAGAAGCCACAGCAACCCTGTGAAAATGCGTGTCAGGTCTTATCCTCCCTCTATCAAAATACTTATGAAAGGAGGACACTTCTGCTTTGCGGACAGCCTCCAAAACTTTCAATGGCTGTAAAGGGTTTAGGTGGCCTGATTGTTGTTTTTGTCACCCCCCCATGGCACTGCCTCGGGAATGCTGAACAGCCCCTCATTTTCTTCTGCCTTTCCTTACCACTCACCTCACCATTACTCCAACCATCCTGTTGAGATTTGTACCCACCTCAACCCCCACTATCCCCTTCTTTGATTTATTTTTTTCTTGGCACTTATCACAGTCCAACATATGTATTTTACATATTCAGAATGTTTCTTCTCATTCTCCCTCTTTTATGTGAGCTCCAAGAGGGCAGAGAGGTGTTTGAATTTCATTTACTGCTATTTTCTCTAGCATATTGGTCAAAGTCTCCTAGGCGATAGGCACTCAAAGAATACTTGGTGACTAAATGTGTAAATAACCTTAAATAGTTGTAGGCAGTTAGAAACAATCACAGATATTTGAATTGAATCTAAAGAAAGAATAATGAGCAAAAAAGTCTGCCAAAACTTTGCACTGTATCCCTGAGAGAGAAATGACATTTCAGGGAGCCAACTTCCAAATAGCAAAATGACCAAAAATTTAACATGACTTTCTCCCCTACTCCATGTTGTTTACCTCTGACTTAACAATTTCATGAGGTCAGTTTGGCATTATGGGAAAAGTAAGGTCATGGGAGTAAAAGAATACCAAAGTTCAAGTTCTGATTCTGAGTGATTATCAATTTTATCTAAGAAATAGAGGTTATAATCGAAATTCTTTCTCATGGATTATAAGGATGAAAAACTATTATTGATATATATGAGAGATCCAGCAAATAATAAGCATTTAAAAACTCTTAGTTACTTTGCTTTTATAATTAATTAGGGGAAACAAAGCATATCTAGTCTCTTAAATTCATCTGTCTATATCTTCATAGTCTGTTCACTAAAATTCTTACTAATGTTGTTGGTAGAAATTACCAACCAGCATTTGACTAACATGCTCAGCAATAAACTCTGCCTGCTATACAATTCTTTCTGTTATGTATCATTAATTTTTCTATGATTCAGGCTTTCAAGTTCTTACTCTTCTCTGACTATTCCATCAACTCCAGAACTCTTTTAATTCCTTTAAAAAATAACTATTTTATTGAGTATTTTATTTAATTAAAATACATTATTTTTATCTTTTATTTCCTTCGTAAAATTTTAGAAATTAAATTCAAGAACAAAATGAAGTTGAGATCCCCATATCCCATTCCAAATTATCCACATAATTTCTATATTAGGCAAGGTAGAATAACCCCGTGATTCTCAAACTTGTTGGTTCCAGGAACTTTTTACACTCTTAAGGTATTAAGGACTCCCAAGGAGCTATTATTTATATAGATTAAATCTATCAGTATTTGGCAAAATCAACAGAGACATTTTAAACACAAGAAGACTCAGTCCACATACACATCAGAGCAATGACACCACATAGCTTCTGAAAAACTTGGTTAAACCCTCATGGGAGAATGAGAGTGAAAAAGACAAATAACATTTTATCATTATTAGAAAAATTGTTTTCATCTGCAGGGTTTTAGGGATACCTGGGTGTTCCTGGAACACATTAGCTTTTTAAAGGAAAGGTGTAGGCAGAAACGAAAGCTAATAGAAAGGCAGGCAGGAAGAGAGAGAGAGAGAGAAGCATTTTATTTTATTTTCATTTTAGTTATTCACATTGGTTGTTTTCCCCCATGAACCTGGGACTTGAACCCAGAGATATGTGACCTACATCCTTCAGAAGTGATTGACCCAACTGCTGCTCCACCAAGGTGTGTCCCTGGACCACATTTTGAGGGTCAATTGTTTAAACTTTCGTTTAGTAAAAAATAACCTTCAAACTTTCAATGACAGCATAATGAAGATTTGTGGAGGTTTTGCTCATATAACATCCACAGTGGCCTGATAGACCATATGCACCTTACAACTTCGCCATCTGGAACATGTGGTTTCACCCCAACAAGGGAAGAAACAGATTGAAGACACACCTAGCTGTCTCCTAACTGCACTGATCCAGAAGCACATATCACTTTCAATCACAGTTCATGTGTCAAAAGGAGTCTCATGACCCCAACCCAATGCAAGGAAGGCTGGTAAATTGGAAGTCCACCACAATGACCCACTTTAAACTTCTATATGAAACACCCTTCTGCAAGTACAGCATTTGAAATCAGAACATTGACATTCTATTCAATTTGCTGATCAGAAGCCAGATTCACGGCACTGAGTCAGGAAATGACTTGAAGAGAAATGCCGGATAAGTTCAGCAGAGATAATGTTTGCTAAGAAAAAAAAAACAAGTGAATAGACCCCCAGTTAAAAAAGCATTACAATCTAGGACTTGTCTGATTTCATGAGCACTTACTACATGTGTGAAAGGTTGCATTTTTGGTCTCATTTAATCTTCAGTAAAAAAACTTGTTTTATACCATTATGATACCAGTTTTTGAGCTGGGAAAATCAACATACAGAGACTTGAATAACTTTCTGAGAGTCATGGGTAACACAGGGTGGAGTTAGGGCTTCAGTTCAGATTCCCTGGACTGGAGACAGTACTTTTAATCACTTGACCTCATAGTATTGCCTCCCTCAGATATCCTTTTCTGGAGAAAATCTTGCATCGTCATAAGTGATGTTGTTTCATCAGATTAATTTTATCCCCAAATTGGGTAAGGGACATGTGACCTATTGACTATAATCCCATAGTTTCAACATTATTTGGCAAATTAAAATACCAGTGAAGACCACTTTTGATTAATCTCATTTTTTTTATTTTTAACTGCTTCCCTTTAGAGTTCAAAGCATGAAATGTAAAGTAGGTGAAATGCTAGATTCTAGACAACCTGTTTTCATGGAACAAGTCATGTTTCTTCTCTAGAAGAGGAGGCGTGAAAAGTGCAGAAAGATGGGAATCAGATAGATATTATACTATGATTCCAGTCATGCCACTGTTTCTATGACTTGGGGAAGGCATTCAAGTTTTCGAAATACAGTTTATTGATTTGTAAAATGAAAATAGGCATGAAATCATTTAAATACTAAAGATAATACCTGGGAAGCAATTTTGAAGTTATGTCACCCAGCCCTATTCATTCTCCCCTCTAATCTCAACCTGTGAGCTCCAGATAGAATCCCGAGTTTTGTTCCCAAACCCAAACTATATCATCCATTTCAGTCTTTTACTTAAAGTAATACACCTGTAACCCCTCGCCACTTTGAAAAACATCATAAAAATATATTTATTTACATCTAGTGTTAGTATTAATGGCTTATTTTATATAAGGCTTTATTCTTTTATACTTATCAAGAAATTTTATATTTTATTATTTTTATTACAACTTTTATTTTATACATTACAATAAACTCACATGTGTAGGTTCCCCCATATGTGCAGTTTCCCCAATCCTAAGATGTATGTCAACATGCCCTACCCTCTACCACATCACCAAGTGTTCTTCACCAATGTCCAGTGGGCTTCTCCACCACTTGTCCCCCCTCCATGTTCATTCCATTCCCTGTTGGTAACCTCAGTTTTATTGTAAATGTCCAAGGGTTGATTTTGTTTTGTATATTCCTATGTTTTTTTATACTCAGTTTTCCATAGGGGCTGCACCAATTTGCACTCCTACGAACAGTATAAAAGTATTCCCTTTTCTCCACACCCTCACCAAAATTTGTTGTTTCCAGATTTTTGGATACCAGCCAGTCTCTCAGGTGCAAGGTGATACCTCATTGTTTTTCATTTCCCTGATAGTCAGGGAGTAGGAACATATTTTCATGGCCCTGTTGGTCATCTGTATAACCTCTTCAGAAAAGTGTCTCTCCAATTCCTCTTCCCATTTTTGATTGGATAACCTGTTTTCCTGTTATTGAGTTCTATGATTTCTTGGCATGTTTTGGATATTAAGCCCTTGTCAGAAATATGGAGCACAAATATCTTCTCCCAGCTAGTAGATAACCTTTTTGTTCTGGTGATGTTTCCTCTCACTGTGAAGGAGCTCCTTAGTTTGATGTATTCCCAGTTGTTTATTCTTCTTTTTGTTTCCCTTGATGCTGGAGTTGAGTCCCCAAATAACTCTCTAAGACTAATATCATGGAATATCTTTCTTATGCTGTCATTCAGGAATTTCGTGATTTCTAGTCTTATATCTAAGTGCCTTGTCCATTTTGAGTTAATTTTTATGAATGCTGTTAAAGAGTGGTCTGGTTTCATTCCTTTGCATGTGACTGTCCAGTTTTCCAAAAAATATTTATTAAAGAGACTTTCATTTCTCCACTGTATGCTTTTGGCTCCTTTGTCATAGATTAAAAGACTCAATGTGAATGGGTCAGTTTCTGGTGAGTCAGTTCTATTCCACTGATCTGTGCCTCTGTTATTATTCCAGTACATATAGTTTTGATCATTATCGCTTTATATGGGAGTGCTATTCCTCCAGATTTGTTCTTTTTTTCTCACAATTGCTATGGCTCTTTGGGGTCTTTTCTTGTTTAATACAAGTTTTACCACTTTTTGCTCTATTTTCTGAAAATAAGCCAGTGGGATTTTAATGGGGATTGCATTAAATCTGTATATTGCTTTAGGTAAGATGGCCATTTCAATGATGTTGATTCTTGCCATCCATGAGTAGGGGATATCTTTCCATCTATGTATTCTCCTCTATTTCTTTTAAGAAGGACTTACAGTTTTCATTATACAGGTCTCTCATTTCCTTCATTAAGTACATTTCAGGATATTTGATTCTTTTTACTTCTATTTTCGATGGTATGATTTTTGTTATTTCATTTTCTTCTAGAGTGTTGTTTGCATAAAAAAGGCAGAAGATTTTTGTGCATCCATTTTGTAGCCTACCACTTTACTGTATTTGTTGATGAGCTTTAATAGTTTTTTTTACAGAGTTTCTTGGGTTTTCAATATATATAATCATGTAATCTGAAAAACAGTGATAGTTTTACTTGCTCATTTCTAATTTAGATTTCTTTTATTTCCTTTTCTTTCCTAACTGCTCTGGCTAAGACATCTAGTATGATGTTAAATAGCAGTGGTGGGAGAGAACAGCTTTGCCTTGTTTCTGACTTTAGAGGAAATGCTTTCAGTTTTTTGCCATTGACTATTATGGGTTTGTCATATGTGGCCTTTATTATGTTGAGGTATGTATCTTCTATCCCCATTCTATGCAGGGTTTTTGTAATAAATGGATGTTGGATCTTATCAAAAGCTTTCTCTGCCTCTATTGATATGATCATGTGGTTTTTCTTCTTGTTCATGTTGATATGGTGTATTACATTAATAGATTTATGTGCTTTGAACCAGCCTTGCATCTCTGGGATGAATTCCACTTGGTTAGGGTGAATGATCTTTTTGATGCATTGTTGGATTCAGTTTGCTAATATTTTGTTGAGAAATTTTACATTTATGTTCATTAGAGATATTGGTCTGTAATATTCTTTCTTGGTGATGTCTGTCAGCTTTTTGTATCATTGTTAAGTTGACCTCTTAAAAAGTAATTGGGGATGATTCCTATTCAATATTTTGGAAGAGTTTGAGAAGAAAAGGTATTAACTCCTTTCTGAAGTTTCGGTAAAAGTCATTAGAAAAGCCATCTGGACCTGAGCTTTTATTTTTCAGGAGACTTATGATTATTTCTTCAATTTCTTTGCTTGTTATGATTCTTTTCAGGTTTTCCAGTTCTTCCAGCTCAATCTTGGTAGATTGTATATTTTCAAAGGCATGTCCATGTCCTCAAGTTTGCCCACTTTTTGGCATAGAGTTGTTCATAGTAGTCGCTTATGATGCTTTGTGTTTTTGTGGCATATGTTGTAACTTCTCCCCTTTCATTTTTGATTCCAGTTAGCATTCTAATTTGTGTGTGTGTGTGTGTGTGTGTGTGTGTGTGTGTGAATTTAGCCTACGGTTTGTCAATTTTCTTTATTTTTACAATAAAGCAACTCTTTTGGTTTCATTGATCATCTGGAATATCTTTTTGTTTTATAATTTGCTTGTTTCAGCTTGAATTTTAATTATTTCCTTTCTTCTGCCGATTTTTGGCTTTAATTGTTTTTTTTCTCCAGTTGTTTTTAATGTAGGGGTAGGTTGTTTATTTATGATTTTTCTTATTTCTTGAGGTAGGCCTGGATTGCAATGAACTTCCATCTTAGTATTACTTTCGCTGCATCTCAAGATTCTGTTCGCTTGTGTCTTCATTCTCATTTGTCTCTAGTATTTTTTAAGTTCCTCTTTGATTTCCTCTTTTACCCAAGATTCATTAAGAAGTGTATTGTTTGGTCTCCAATTAATTTGGGGCCTTCCAGATTTCTTTTTTGTGATTGATTTCTAGTTTTGAATCATTGTGGCCAGAGATGATGTTGGTATACTTTCAAACTTTGTAAATTTGTTGAGACATGTTTTGTATTCCAACATATGATCTATCCTTGAGAACATTCCATGAGCGCTTGAGAAGGAAGTGAAATCGTAGTCTTTGAATGAAGTATTCAGTATATGTCTACTAAACCTATCTGTTCCAGATGGTCATTTAAAGCAGCTGTTTGCTAGTTAATTTTCTGGTTGATCTGTCCATTGTTGTAAGTGGGGTGTTGAAGTCTCCCACTTATTATTGTGTTGCTATCAGTGTCTCCCTTCAGGTCTAATAATACTTGCCTGATATATTTTGATGCTCTTTCATTTGGTGCATATATGTTAATTAGCATTATTTCTTCTTGCTGGATTGATCCTTTAATTACTATATAGTGCCCATCTCTGTCTTTTGTTATACCTTTTAGATGGAAGTCTATTTTATCTGATATGAGTATAGCTGTTCCTGCTCTTTTGTAGTTGCCATTCAACTGTAAGATTGTCTTCCAGTCATTGACTTTGAACCTCTGTCTATTTTTTGAAAGAAGATGGGTTTCCTGAATGCAGCACAAGGTTGTATTATGCTTGTTAATCTGTTCAGTCACTCTGTGTCGTTTGACTGGTGAGTTCAGTCCATTAACATTTAGTATGATTATTGATATGAAGCTATTAACTGTCATTTTGTAATGTGTCTTATGTGTATTGTTCCAGACAAAGCCTTTGTTCTTCTCTTTCTCTTCTTAGGTGGGTTGGGTGTAGTTATTTTTGACTGGTTTGCCTTTTTGTTTTCTTCTTTGCTTTTACCCTGGTGATACATTTTGAGGTTACCCTGAAGTCAACATTAATAATTCTATGTTTATTTCCTATTTTTATATGAAAGCAGGTTAGTCTTACATTCATTGTAACCAACTAAATTTTTATTCTCTTCTCCTCTACACTTTTTATAATTGTTGTCTTGCTGTTTTTAAGTGAAGTTTCTTTATATTTTATAAAGCATCCTTTAATATCTTTTGTAGAGCTGGTTGTGGTGATTAATTTCTTTAACTATTGCTTATCAGAAAATATTTTTATCATTCCTTCAGTTCTGAATGATAATTTCACAGGATATTGCGTCCTAGTATGAAAGTCCTTTTCTTTCAGCACATTCAACATATCACGCCATTCCCTTCTGACCTGTAGTGTTGCAATTGGGAACTCTGCTGACAGTCATGGATCCTCCTTTGTATGTGACTCATCTTCTCTAGCTTCTTTCAAGATTCTTTCGTTATCTTATATTTTTGACATTTTGATGACAATGTGTCTAGGTATAGGTCTGTTTGAGTTTCTTTTATTAGGAACTCTTGGAGCCTCCTGGATCTGGAGGCCTGCTTCATTCTGCAGGTTAGGGAGGTTCTTGGCTTTCATTTTTTCAAATACAGTTTTTCCCCTTTCTCTCTCTTTTCCTCTGGGCTCCCTATAATGTGAATGCTCTTCCTTTTAATGTTATCCAGTAGGTCTCGAATGCTGTCTTGATTTCTTTATATACTTCCATCTCTATGCTGGTTTCCTTGAGTACATTCCTTTGCCCTATCTTCTAGCTCACTGATTCTATTAAAGATTTCATCCATCCTATTCTCGAGTCCTTCTATTGAGTTTTTTCATTCACCTATAATAGTCCTCACTTCTTTGATTTCTTGCTTCATTTCTTCTTTCTCTTTTTGTTGTTATTTTACTTCCTTTATTGTTTTCTTGCTTTCTATGATTATGTTTAGCACTGTTACCCTAAAGTCATCCTCTGGTAGTTTGCATACATCTGCTATATTCAGATTTTTTCCCTGTGTTTTTTATTGAATCCATCATTCCAACTATATTTCTCTGTCTTTGCTCTGTTTGGCATCCTGTTTATATTTCTGTGAATTCAGTTTCTCTGCAGTGATGGCGTTGTGTAGCGTGATCACCTTGGGGTTAGTTCAAAACTGACAATCAGCCTGCAGCTCCACCTCCACCCATAGGGTGATGCTAGTAGGCAGAATTGAGGATTTTTCCCTTCAGGGAAACAACCTTCTTCCTTTAATCCTAAATCCAGGATTTCTATTAAATAAAATATCCAGTGGGTGGAATCTGAGACACCAGTGCAATATGGTGGTGGGAGTGGGGTAGAGGTGATGAATTCCCCTAGCTGCCTTCCAGTTATGGCAGTGTCCAGTGTAATTTCACCATACAGGCTCCAGCTGAGTCCCAGGGGTGCTTGCTCTCTTTCTGCCCTGTGCCAAGACATATCCCCTGCCTCCATGTCCCAGTCCCTCTGGGCAGGTTCTTTGTTGCTTTTGGAGCAACTCTCCAGGAGGCCTACATCTTCCCACAGTCCCACCCGCTCTGCTGTGGGTCCTATCCCAAGTACTAATCTGTGGTATAGCACTGAACCCACTTTTCCTCCTACCCTTTGTATGCAAACTGTTGCATCTTTAGAGACTCTGTGCCTGCTTTTCTTCAGTGCTTGTTTCTAGAGAATAGGTGAATTCCTAGTTACTCTGTGGGGAAGATCTGAATCTCACCTCTGTAAGTCACCATCTTCTGTCCACCCTTATCAAGCAAATTCAAATGACAAGGCAATGTCTTCCCAAGAAAAAATGCATAAAACTTAGAATGCAGTGTTCCATTTAGCTTTGTTTATGTTGACCACTTTCTTTATTTGCAATACAAATATAGGAGTTACAAATATGGTGTTTCAAAAGAGGTCAAATGTTGAGAATTGGTACAAATTTTTGGTAAAGCTTTTTTTTTAATGGTTTCTTCTGTTTACATTACTTTATGGTTTGGTAAAGTTTTTTGTTAGTGTGTCAAGAGTCTTAAGTTACTACAGGAAATCTATCCTGATTGATGAAAATAATCTTAAATATGGAAAAGGCTTTATATACATGTCCAACATGGATTATTTAAAGTAGTTAAAAGTTTGTTGTAATTTAAATTACCTCAAATTAGGAACTCGATATGGAAATTAGGATATTTTTTCTTTGATAATTCATTATAGATGTATAAAAACACAACAGATTTTTTATATTTATTCTGTATCCTGTAATTTCACAAAATCCATTAGTTCTAATAGTTTTAGTAGGCACCTTTAGGATTTTCAGTATATAATATCGTGCTGTCTGCAAATAGTGGCAGTTTTACTTTTTCCTTTGCAGTTTGAATATCTTTTATCTCTTATCTTACCGAATTATCTGACTAGGACTTTTAATATTTTGTTAAATAAAAATAGTAAGTGTGGGCATCCTTGTCATGATCTTAGAAGAGAAGATTTCAGCTTTTCACTGATGAATATGTTAGCTATGGTTTTGTCATCTATGGTCTTTATATGTTGAGATTTGCTTCCTTTATGCTCACTTTGTTGAGTTTTTAACCATGAGTGGATATAGAATTTTGTGAAATGCTGCTTGTATATCTACTGAGATAATCATATAATTTTATACCCTTTATTTTGTTAATATAGTATATCACCTTGACTGATTTGCAGATATTGAACTATCTTTGCCTCCCTGGATAAGTCCCAGTGGATTATGGTGTATGATTCTTTATTCTTTTGACATAGAATTGAATTTAGTTTGCTGATATTTTGTTGAGTAATTTTCTTTCTGTTTTCTTCAGGAATAGGTCTATTGATTTCATTTTTGTGGTATCTACCGGTTTTGGTTTCAGCATAATACTAGTCAGGTAAAATGAGTTTGGGAACGTTTCTTCCTTATCTATTTTATGTAAGAATTTGAGAAAAATTGGTTTCTTTCTTTTTTGAATATTTGGTAGAATTCATCAATACAGTCATAGGTCCTTTATTTTTATTTGTTGGTAGGTTTTTAAGTTCTTATTCAATATCTTTATTAGTAATTGATCTGTTCAGATTTCCTGTTTCTTCATGATTCATAGAAGATTTTGTGATTCTAGGAATTTATCTATCTCTTCTAGATTGTCCCTTGTGCACATCTGAAAGCAGGAGCACATTTCAAATGCAAACTGACTAACACAGAGCTCACCCCACCTCAAAAAAAAAACAAAACTCTTCTATTTGGCTCTAATAACCTGGGCCACTATCCACTTATCCTAATCATGCCAGGGCCAGAAAACTAGGGATAGCCTTACAAAACTGGACTAAAATTCAAACTAGTCAATCTTAAGCTTACCTACCTTGCCTCATCCAATTCTTTCTTTAAAAACCACAACAAAAGTTCTTGCCCACAGTTCTTTTCTTCTCCTTCTGCCTCATGACCTTGATATTTCCCATGTGACCCATCCTGACATGGTGAATCTCTCTCTCCTATGAACTGGGAGTAAAATGTAATGTTCTTTTTAATGGAAATAATTTCCTTATTTTTTGCCTATAACATATTTCAAGTTTTCTGTTAATATACTACCTTTTAAAATACGAGTGTGGGGTGAGGGCAAGATGGAGAATCACATCTTACCCTTTGAATGTTCCACACAGACAAGCTCATGCTTATTTACCCAGGGATGAAGAGGTATAGTCCTCCCCAAGAGAGTGAAGAATGGGAAAGAACTGAAGCCTTCAGTGAACAATGTCAGTATCTACTACAGAGGAATTTGTCGTCAATTCAGTAGTAATAAAAAGTTACACTGTATATAGTAGGACAATGGTATGGAAATAGTTATACATCTGACTCAGGCTCTTAGAGGCCTATATTTTGGCCTATAGGCAATTTGGCCATGCATTTATCATTTTTCCACTCTATTCATCTCACCAAGCATTTACCTTGGTAACAAAGAAGTCCACAAAATCCACAAATTCTTCGTGACCTACTTTAACACATTTCTATTACACTATAAAAATAGCAATTTTGTGCCTTACCCTTTTCAAATTCCTAAGAACCTAATAATCTTCCTTAAGGCTTCAAAAAATAATTGTCAGCTAGTCTGGACTCTCTCCATTATTTCCTTTTGTGCTCTGCCATGATTTTCCTACCCTGGATATTCTGAAACACATTGCCCGTCTGAGCTATCTTTCCTCATTGACTATTATTACCTTGACTATTATTTTTCCTATTACCTTTATCACCTAACTTGGCTCATAAGATAGATCAAGGCTTCCTCCCTTTTTTATAATATCCTATTTGATCTTTTTCCCCTATTAAGAAGTCAACCCTCTTTTTTCCTTTATCACCTTTTTTTTTCTTGCATACCTTCGGAATATTTTTCTTCCCTATGACTTTTTTTCCCTTTACCAATTGCATCTACTTTATGGATCTGCCTTTATCAACTTTGTCCTAACCTGTCTTGCTTTCTCCCACACTAATTTTTCATGAATATCTTTTCTATGGTCCATTTTCCATTTTTATGTTTTTAAAAAACATCACCCCTGTCTCTACTTAGGTTTCATTTGAAATTATTATAGCATTAAGCCATTAAAATATATATCACTTAGCTGTGTCAATTTACTGTCACTCTGTCAGAGTTCTTTGGATATAACAATATAATAGGAAATTACTCTCATGCAGTGAAAAAGAGAGGAGGGGAATGACAAAAAAAACACATCATAAAAGTAAGTTACAACTCCCCCGCACCCTCCCCAAAAAAAACCTAAAAGTCTTCTGTACAACAAAAGAAACCATCATCAAAATGAAAGGATGTCCTACTAAGCAGTACAAGATATTTGCACATCATACATCTGACAAGGGGAAAACATTAAAATATATAAAGAACCCATAAAACTCAACAAAAAAAACAAGCAATCCAATTTAAAGATGGGCAAAAGATCTGAACAGATAGCTCTCCAAAGAAGATATACAGATGGTCAACAGGCGCATGAAAAAATGTTCCTTAGCCCTTATTAGTAAGGAAATGTAAATCAAGATTATAAGGTGATTTCACCTCACACCAGTGAGAATGACTGCTATCAAAACAACTGGAAATGACACGCCCTGGTAGAGCATCAGTTAGATAAATCGCCTCTGATGGCACAAACCACATCAGAGGGTTTGTGTCCCTCAGTGTTGGGTTTGAGTCCTCGGGGCTACCTGAGGGGAAACAACAAGTGTGAACAAATGGCTAAAAGTAAAATAAAGATGCTTCCTCTTCCTTTCTTTTTCTGTCTGCCTACGTGTCATCATCCCTGCCTGTACCATATCTTAAAAATACAAACAAAAACAAAAACTGGAAACAAGAAGTCAAGAAGTGTTGGTGAGGATGTGGAGAAGAAGGAACCCTTAGACACTGTTGGTGAGAGTGATGGTACAATTGTAATTGGTGCAACCACTATGAAAAGCAATTTGGCGATTCCTCAAAAAACTTAAAAACAGAAATGCCATCTAATCGAGTTATCCTCATCTGAATATTTACTTGAAAAATACAAGACACTCATTCGAATAGATATATATGACTCTATATTTATTGCAGCATCATTTGTAATATCCAAGACCTAGAAACAATCTAAATGCCAATTGACAGATAAGTGGATAGAAAAGATGTGATATATATTAAAAAACAGAACAGTACTCAGCCAATTAAAAATATAATATCCTGCCATTTGCAATGACATGGATGGATCTAAATGGAATCATGCTAGTGAAATAAGTCAGCCAGAACAAGACCTATGGTTTCAAACCTTGTATATAGAGAAACCAAACAAATAAACAAAATCAAACAAAAATAGGCTTTTAATCTATAAGAACAAATTACCCTTACCAGAAAGGAAGGGGAGAAAGAGGGTGGACACATGAGTTAAAAGGGGTCAATTATATGGTGATGGATAGAAATGAACTGTTAGTGGTGAACTGAATGTAGTATATACAGATGTTGATTTATAATAATATACATCTGAAAATTATATAATATTACAAAGCAATGTTACTTGAAATTTTTTTTTAAGTAAATTAGAAGAGTCTACAGAAAGTGAACAAAAAAATAGAATGCTCAATGAATTTCTTCAAGGTAGAGGTCTACTCAGATGATGCTGGCAGGAAAGGAGGAAGGACGGAAAGAAGAGAGGGAGGAAGAAGGAAGGATCCGTTTGTTTTTTACCTTTTTTTAGTTCTGCATATAAAATACTGTATTAGGGGTCAATAGTCAGTAATACTCTACGGCATCGTAGGCACATAACCTTAAAGTTTATGGCAATCTGAGGCATGAGTAGGAGGCAGAACAAAACTCAGTGGGATCACAACAGAGCCACTTCATACAAAAACCTAAGAACTCTAAACAAGGAGCATGATGGCTCTCATGCCAAAGTTTAATTAAGGCCTGCATCCTCAATCTTGATTTCAATTTCCACAAGAAATGTTGAAAGTGTTTCAATATCTCTGAGTGAAGGGAGAATGGCAGGCATCACCCACCATGTCTAAGGGGCTGAGTGGCATCTAAAGCAGACACAGCTGTGCCTTCAAGCCTGCTTGGACTGCAGCTAGGAAAAGCCAGACTGAAGATGGGAGCTGTGGATGGAGAAAACTTTTGAGTCCTGATGCCATCCCTTTTTTAGGCAGTCTGTTTTCCCGCTCATAACCACACTTAATTATCATGGGCAATAAATGAGATTCAAAGTTTTTAATAGTATAATAGGGTCACAACAATAAAGG
This sequence comes from Solenodon paradoxus, assembly GCA_004363575.1. NCBI lineage: Eukaryota > Metazoa > Chordata > Mammalia > Eulipotyphla > Solenodontidae > Solenodon > Solenodon paradoxus. The sequence continues at coordinate 2,559,024 of RJWH01000018.1, forward strand.
GAAAATTTTCATTCTTCATAAAGTTTGGAAAATGTAGCATGAATTTGTGTGCCTTTAGAGAGAATTAATATACACACAAAGAGAAAAAGAAATGTATTTAAAAATAAATGTAAAATAATTTTAAAAAGTGGGGTGGGGGCGGGGCAAGAACAAAACATCTGCTTTTCATCAGCACTTAGCACAGCAAAGGGTAGTGGAGACTGAGTTCCACTCAGATGCTGAGTTGAAGCATCCCAGCATTTAGAAAGCCTGAATCTGGACTCCTTGACAGTCAAAGTAGAGCTCTCTGAGAAACTTGAGAAAGAAGACACAGAGCACTGTCCATGAAATCCACATGGTTTCAATACCTAGGAGGTTTCAGAATTCCCAGTGTTTTTTAACAAGGGTGCGAGTGTCATCTAAGGAAATGCTCCTATGTAAATCTTCCACCTCCAGGTCCCACATACTTTCAAGGACAGGATTATCTGAAAGGTCAGTCATCTTTAGAGCTTGCAGGCATGGCTCAGGGCTGCAAGCCTGAACCACTCCCATAACCATGACTTGCTTTCCTGGGACGCGGCACCATCACCTGCAAGGCATGCGCTCCAGGCCACACAATGAAGAAGTCCAGCTCGAGTCCTGCCACCGCACCTGACCTTATGCCACCCGCTGACACCACCACGGTGCCCTGGATTCACACAATCACCAGCTCCAGGGGCCCACGGTTCGTCACCTGGGTGGCCCTCCTCATCATTGCTTCGCCAGTACCTTGAGAACTGCACAGTGGCAGCCTCACTGCCCGCGAGCTGTTGCAGAAAAACAAGTCTCCAGCGGTCGCCACCATTCTTACTGCTATGTCCTGCAGTCTTCGACAGGCGTATTTTTTGTTCTTCATGTCATTTTCTTTCTAAGTTATTTCTCGATTTATCATCAGATTTATTAACGAGTATTTACTGTCTATTTGCTATGCGCTAAATGTAAATGAGACCTATTCTTCATTTGCACAGAGCTCAGAAATCCTGGGCTTTGATTTTGGCTTTATCTCCTAAAGGTATGTATGTAATGAAGTTCAGAATTTTTTCAACTGAAATTTCCAACAATTATTTCTCAGTAGGAAAGCTGTCAGACAACAAGAATTACATTTCTCAGTGGACCCCAGGTGCTTCTTTTCTTAGGGAATCAGGAGGTTTCAGTTATGGTTTTCTAGTCCCTGGGTCCCCCTCTGGCAGCCTAACTGGGGTGACCATCATATAGGACTTCCTGGAGCTCCCTTCAACAATGGAGAGTGGATAATTTAAGCAGCATATGTGGGGTTTCTTGAAGAGTTTTGGAAAGAGTAATCAAAGGAAAACAGGCTTGTAGAATAGCAGTTGCAGGCTATGTAGAATGTGCTAAGGTAGAAAGTAGTGTGGCGAGAAGGTGACCTTAGCCATATATTAAGAAAATACTTTCCTCTGTCATTTTCTCGAAGACCTAAAAAAATTTCAAAATATGTGTAATGATTTTTTTTCTTCCAGGTTGAGTTTCTTTGTATATCAGATCACAAGCGTTCCAGAGTGTATTTGGATTACATTTGGGTTATTTGTGTGAACTTTGGCAAGTAACAAACCTCCCTTAGAAAAAGTTTTCTTATTTGGAAATAATAGATGATGAAATGACATGTGTGCACTCTGAAAAATGATCATTTAATCCACAGATGGTGAAGGAAAACTAGAAGCTAATATCAAAGTTTTCAAGGGTAGCTCTTTGGGCAGGGCTGATATCTTCAGGCTAAACTAGTCAAGTAACTATATCTAACTTTAGAGTTAAATTGTGGCAAGAAAACCATTAAGCAGAACCTTTTTCATAATCATTAGAGTGAGGCTGATTTCTGGCTGGGAGTGCCACACATAACACAATGGAAATGATTACTGGAGTGGTTATTATCTCAGGAAGTCACTTTAATTTCAGGTGTAAGGTAAGAGAACACATAGAACAGGCATGTGTTGGAATAATTAGGTAAAAGTGCATCCATAGCTATGGCTATGCCCTCCAATAAGTGGTCTCTTTAATCCTTCATTCTGACACCCCAGTGGAGGAGAGTTGACTCACAGAACGGGAAGTAGAATCTATTGTATGACTCCTGGGATAAGTTTGAAAAGTGAATCGACAGTGCTGAGCTGAAAGTTATCCTAAGCCTTAGCAATCAAAACATTCTGAGCAAGAATCAGCAATAAGCTAAGCAGCACTGTGAATTCTAGCCTTCCTCCTCAGAGAGCAAACAGAATGTTCCATCCCTCCTCCCAGACCACTGAGAGCAGAAACTTTACCTGCCAGGACCCTTGCCCAACTTGGCCTTTGTCTCTTGCACTTTCAAGGTGTGCTCTGTGAAGACACTGCTTAGATGGTTCATGAGCCATCTAATAGCCACTGTAGAAAAAAAAGAGGTGGATTTTGTCCTAAACTGAGGAAAACATCTTACTTTCAAGTTGACATTAAACTTCAAGTTGTCCTGAGAGGCTTGAAAGCAAGTGCTTTCAGATTCCCAATGGCTACTGAAGTGGTTAGGGGAGAACTTGCCTAAGGCATAGTTAACTCTCAGAGTAATCTTGCTTGCAGGAAACAGGAATTTACAGGCCAGTTGATAGAGCCCACCTTCCATACATCCCATTATTCTCATTTCTAGACTGCTAAGGGGGTTTCAGTGGCCAAGAAACAAATGAGCCTTAGGATGTCCATGTCGTTCTAATGTTACCTCCACTAACATACAGGAGCACAATCTTCCGGTACAAAAATCCCTGGGGAATGATGTCTTAGAAATAAGGATTTTTCCAATTGTCAAAAATCAGAAGAATCAAATTGCTTTGTCTAATGACCACAAAGTATCTGGTCAGATTCAATTATTCCTTCATTCAATACATATTCATTGAACATTCTTCTGCCAGACAATCAGCAGGTGCTTGGGATACATCAGTGAGCATAATAAACAAGCATAATAACAATAAACACAATAAATATCGATTTTTAGAGTATAGTATAAATGTTATGTGGAACTAAGAAAAAAATAGAACAAGGCAGGATAAGGTGATTAGGAGAACAAGTAGCAATATTAAGTGGGGTTACATTGAGAAGGCCAAATCCTGAATAACAAAGAAGGTGAGACTGCATGCTAATCAACATCATTTTTCAAATGTGAGATTTGACTTGGAATTACAAGGAAGTTAGATAGTCATCAGGGCTATAACAGTATGGTGGAGAATTTGGCTTGAGACTCGTGGTTCTAGTGTGAGTTAGCCTTTTATTGTGGACAGTGATTGTCCCTCCAGCATTTTTCCCTTGGTACTTTTCCCAGATTTTACATGGATATTCATACCTGTGCCTTGTAGTGCATACACTTTGGAGATTGACTCCACCATGGCCCAGGACTGAAACACATACCTCAGACTCATAGCCAATCAACATAATCCTAGTCCTGCCAAGTTATCAGCTCTTTGATAAACCCTTGATCCAATCAGAACAATAGAAATGAACAAGAAATTTGATAGAAAATTCTGGAAAAGACCACCTTCATTTTCTTACCCTCTATTGGCAGATAAATGTAAACTAGGTAACGACTTGAGACATTTTATCACAGTAAAGCCATGTCTTGAGCACTGTCAGTTCACAGAAGTCAGAATTAAGAAATTCCCAGAGAAACAAGCTCAGAGCCCAGTTCAAATTGTAAGTCTGGTCTTATGGTGATATGAGCCAATGACTCTACTTTCTTATGTAGATCAAAGGTTTTTTTTACTTGCAACTCAAAGAATCTTAGCTAATAATCCAAACAAAAGGAGACTCTATAAGGATCTACCTTGGGACCTCAAGTGAAATATCTTATTCTAGGAATTCCACCCTAATTTAACCTCTCCTTATTAGACACAATTTATAGACCAAATCAACATTTTGTGATTCACAGAGAAACAGATTCTTAAATTTAAAAAAAAGAGATACTTTGAGAAAAATAAAAATAGAAGAACACACTGAATTAGAAATGAAAGGTGCAGATGTTAAAGCAGGCTCAGAAGGATCAATTGTAAGGTAATTTAGGGGAAGGAAATGACAGATGCTCTCAACCTCCAGCATAGTAAATTGTTTCTTGATTCTCTCTTAATGAAAATATTGTGCATTCTCTTCTTTTCTACAATATAATCTATGGATTTTCTTGCCCTCTTTTTTTGCTTTTACTTTTTGCATAGATTTGGTATTTTTGTTTTTAATAAAAGTGGAGGTGTTTCTGAGAATTTCTATTGCAACAGCAGGGCTTGAACTTCAGGTCAGCTGGAAGGAAGAGTGTGTGCTGTTTCCATGGAAACCATAGCAGTATAATGTCAGGTAAGAGACATCAAGAATGAAGGGATAAAATCTCTGCATCATTTTAATAAACACGTCCTACTTACCGTTATTTAACCACAGTCTTCATACACATGTTCTATCTCTTAATAGCCACTCTTTATAAATTTCTTTTGACCACATCTAATCTTTCTAAGTTGGTCTTGATTATGTTGCTAAATAAGTAAGTAAAAATGAAAACAATGTCCTTCATTAGAAAATTATAAGTGTCTTATTATCCTGAAAACTCATTAGGCATATATATGTTTTAATTAGAAAATAATACCATGGTGACTCAATAATAAGGGTTAATTTAAACCCACAAAGACAAGCAGGTAAATTAAACAAAGCTTTTATTTTGTCCTTATCTCCTCGTCTTATATGCCCTAGTTTGAGTTATTTGCAGTAGGAAATTAAAAGAAAATTTTTTCACACCAACCCCTTCTCCTCCTGATGTCTCTTAGGTTTATGTTCTAGAAATATGTCTCTGAGAGCAAGTAAACTGCTTCCAAGCCTCTGAGTGTCTCAGGCGGAGAAGGATATAGTCAAATGTTTAACTGTTCTGCTTTAGGGAGATTAGCAGCTGATCTCAAAGACAACCTTGTGAAGTGTCTGTCAACACTTCTTTGTCCCTTCCTGATCTTCACTCGCCCCATGTGCCCCCAGCCAAGAGGTCCATTCTCAGCTGTTTCCTCAAGGTCTTGCCGCCACGCATGTTTAAGAGAAGGTGGGAGAGTGGAAGAGGGATGTGAGGGAGGAGAGATGGAGGAAAAGAGAAAGAGTCAGGGGAAAGAAAAGGAAGGAGGAGGGAGGAAGGCAGAAGAAGGCTAGATAGTGCCATAAATCAACTTGAAGGAAGAAATATTCAGGGGGTTTCTACTCCATCAAGGACCCTGAAAGGAATACTCGTTGTGAGGAATGATTTGTGTGTAATACTATGTAAGATCCCTTTATTTGTCTTACAGACTCAGTTAAGAGAAATTGTACGGGTCAGTGAATAGAACTAGAGAGCAAAGACTGTACTGTAACCTAAGAAAGTATAGAAGAGAAAATGAGACTTTTCTCCCTTTAGCAAGCAATAATTAGAAGAGAAAGTAGTAGATTCTTGCTACTCAGTGACATCACAAAGTCACCCAGGACTAACCACCATAACCAGGGGGTTGATGGCCTTATGATAACCAGTGAGTCACAGAATGAAGGGCTGGTTTGCCAGGAGGGAGCAAGGAGAGAGCGACCCATGGCAGCAAACAAGACAATAATGGTCACTCAATCCTTACGAGAAGACCCAGGGAAACCTAAGACAGTGAAGAAGGATATATGGAGCTAAGGCTTGGCAAGCCCAGTACTAAAGTAGATGAGGCAAGATTTGAATCCTCTTTTTTCCAGTGTGGACCTCTTTCTGGGTTCTGCTATAACCCAGAAAAAATAGAGGAGACCCAGCATGACCAAATCATGACTAAATTCAAGGAATCTAAATACTCAGAAGCACAATTCTACCCCATGAGGTCATAGTCAAAATGCTGACAGAAAAATTCCTTACCTGATCTATTCAATACACACACACATACACACACCCCTTAGAAACTGTACTGCTCTAGATTTTAGATATCTGTGTTACTGAAATGACGAAAACAAGAGTTTTCTCACTCTAGGGTACCAAGAGAACATGACGCATGCCCAGTCTTGAAAAGTAGGCGTGACACCTGGCCAGCACTGGACACAGACCTGAATGTGACAGATGGACTTTCCGGGATGACAACTGCCTTTTCCCACACTGATTATACCTGAGATGTTCTTCCTGGAAGAGGCTCATTACCCTCTCTCTGATGATACCCCCTTTAAAAGAATTCCCTCTTTGTGGTAACTTTCTGGAAACATGCCCAATGGGCTGCCAGCCTACCTGACCCATTGTCATTGGGACCCCCTGCTATGAGTATAATAAAGGCTATATCCTTGCCATCTATGTCTTCTCATTATTTCCTGGGACTATCCTTTAAGCGGCTGTTATTCTGTCTGGGTTTGAACACTTGCAAAACACTCCTTCACAGACAACATCCCGAAAGATGACATGAAATCTTGTGAAGCAATTTCACAGTTTTAGACAATAAACCTACATTGCAATCATCTGATTCTAGATAAAATCTAAGTTCCTTTTTGAGTTTGTCACATTAGTAGCTCTTGACTCACGACACAAGTAAACCAGTCATTTCAGACATGAATAAACTGCTCCCTTGGTCTTCAATAGCATCTAATGGTTTAGTTGCACAATGATTTTCAGATGGGTTTCCCTCTGGACCCATACGAAGATTCTTCTGTGAAGCAAACAGGAAATCACAAAAGAATATGGTCACCATTCCACAACTGGATAAAGAGACAATATAACATCCCAGAAGACACAGAGCTAGCTAGTTAATTTTAATAACTTGGTTATGAAAATGCCAAGACTTCATTACAGTTGAACATCTCAGTAGGTGCTTTAGAATTATCATATTCTCAAATCTGATCTGTCCTAGACCAAATAGCCTGGATGCAGCTATAGACTTTAATTGCTCCAAGAGGGTCCTGTCAAAGAAAAGGATTCACTCTCACTGACCACAAGCTCAGAAAATCTTAAATAAATGTTTAAAATAAAGGAGCATGGGAAATTTTTATGATCCTCCATGAGTCTTAGGGAATGGGAAGAGTAGGAGAAAATACAATCTATATCTATAGTTAATTTATTAATTTTAAGTTTGAAGATAATTTAGAGAATATTTAGTCGAGGTATTGCTAAATATTGCCTAGGGCCATATTAGATTTGGTCTCTGAAATTTAAAAGGAACTATTGAAGCCACTAGAATAAGCTAACTTGGGATGTGTATTATTAGATTTGCTATTGGCCTTTAGAGGCCCCTATATGTTTAGTTGCATGACCTTTGAAGTTATTCATTCAGCCCTGAGAAAAACAGAAAACGGAGCCCTAGGTCTCTAAAGTAATTTACACAAGATCACAGATTTAGCAAAACAGGTGCTTTGAGGAATAAGGGTGGAGCTTGGTTAAAACAGAGCTCATCCAGACTCCTCCTAGTTCACAGACAATGTGAGCCATTTAGAGTTGAGGCAGGAAGTCACGGTCAAAGAAAGAAGTATTTCTCTTCCTCTTTTTGGCTATTAATTAATTGTGTTCCCCACCAGACATGCTGAAATCCCACGCCCACAATGTGAAGGCACTTGAGAGTGGGACCTTTGAGAGGTCATTAAATTTGAATGAGGTCATGAGTGCATCATGAGTACCATGATGGAGTTTATGCTCTTATCTGAAGACATGCCAGACAGCTGCTCGCTCTCTATGTAAGGGCACAGGGAGAAGGTGGCCATCTGCAAGCCAGAAAGGGGACTCTAACCAGGGTATTGATTCTGTTGTCAATTTGATCCTGGACTTTCCAAACTCCAGAACTGTGAGAAACAAATGTCAATTGTTCAATCCTCCCAGCCAATGGTATTTTGTTATAGCAGGCCAAACGGACTAAGACAGATTTTAGTAGCAATAAGAGGAGTGAGTGCTGATGTAACAGACACCTAAACATGTTGCAGCAGCTCTGGAACTGGAGAATAGTAGAGCCTGCTAGAAATATGGATATTAAGGACAATTCTGCTGAGATCTCAGATGGAAATGAGTAACATGTTATCAGAAACAAAAGGAAAGGTGGTCTCTGTTATAGCATGACAGAAAACTTTGCTCAAGTGTTTTCCAGTGTTTTGTGGAAAGTAGAATTTGAAAGCAATGAACTTGAATATTTAACTGAGGAGATTTCTAAATACAGTGTTGAAGAAGCAGCTTGGATCTACTTGACTGCTGATAGTGAAGTAGAAGAGAGAAATGAACTGAAGGGGGAATTGTTAAGCAAAAATCAATTTCAACTAGATTTTAGAATATTCTCAGCCTACCGATATTGCAAAACACAAGAACGCATGTTCAGAGGGAACATGAATCAAGTGGTTTAATAAAGAGAAAGGGAGACAGAGAAAACAGGACAGAAAGAAGAAAGGCTGTTAGAATTTTTTTATTCTATAGGATAGGACCAAAAAGCTATTCAGTTGTGAATGTGCACTATACCTGAAGAAAGGGAAGAATGATCGTGAAAGCAAATCAGAGATCTTAAGATGACTTCTACCATAGGTCTAGTTCCTCCCCAGTTTCATAGGATCAGGCTGTTTCTCCCATTTCTTGCTCAAGGATTCCCCACATGGTGTCCTCAAAGGTGGTATCCTGACAAACCAAAGAGCAAGACTGTCCCACAGAGCCACAGAGCATTGAGAGTGACGCCATCACCACAGTGGATCTGGAAGGTGGGACACTGAGTCAACAAGGATCATTCTCAAGTCTTAAGATCTAGGGGAATTTGTCTTGCTAGTTTTTGTTCTTTCTTGGGATCTCTCACTCCTTCTTTCCAATATCTCTCTCTCTCTCTCTCTCTCTCTCTCTCTCTCTCTCTCTGTGTGTGTGTGTGTGTGAACGTCTATTTTATAACTAGTCCACCATTGTATTTTGAAAGCATATAATTTGTCTGGTTCACAGATTCATAAATGGAGAGGAATTCTGACTTGAATGAATTAAAACCACAATTCTCACCCCTATCTATTTTAAGATGATATTTAGATGAGATTTTGGACTTTAGAGTTGATACTGGAGTGACTTCTAACTTTTGGGGCTGTTAGAATGAAATAAATCATATTTAATATAAGAAGAACATACATTTGGGGGACTAAATGCTATGACCTGCACAGCTGTGGGCTCAGACAACTACCACTACACTGCCAAAGCTCCCTGAGTCAATTTACACCCATATCCCACAATTTGAGCAGAAACAAACCAGTCGGCTACATAATTCTCTTGACAACATCAGTGTCTTTATTTTTTCTAAAGAAGTATTTTTAATTGCAAATCTGTCCATTTTCCTCCAGACTTCTGTTTCATATTGAAATCAATGGAGAGTTATTGTAGTAAACCTTATTTTTAGTCATGACCATACACTTATTTTCACAGTTCAGTTATTTTCCCCCAATATAAGAAATATTTTGAATCAGGGGTCATCTTATAGATTTTTTTCAACTAAAGATGAAAAAAATGATTCAAAATAAATTTTATCCTAAGTACAACCTTAAGGGAACTTGAACTTTTGACCTTTGAAATATTAATCCAAAATTTGGCCTGTCAGACCCATTATTTCTTATTCTCCATGTGTCTGTCCGCACACTGAAATCAGTTCTCAGACTGCTCTTTCTGGTAGTTCTCCAAGGTCAACAAAGGTCAACAAAACTTGAAATTATGAATAAAAATTAATTTAAGATATCAAATAACAAATATCACTAGGGTCAAGACAGCCTTCTTTTATTGGTTAGGTCTATATGTAGGGTAAACGACATGCAAAGCAATCTTCTCTTCACTATTAATTCAGTTGTTTGTGTGTGTGTTAGAGAAAGAGAGATTTCAAATTTCACAAATTTCATCAATCAAGTACTCTTTAGAATAACAATTTTCAAGGTTGTAAAGGGAGGGACATATAATATTGGATATCAGAGAACCGGGATGCTGTAGACTTGCATTTCAGTTTAACAGCACAAATTGTCCACTATTTTAGACTGTAACTAGCCTTTCTCACCTCAGTAATTAGCCTTCCTTCAAAAGGAGCAACTAAACCTTTTTTTTCTGTTCTATAAAACTACAAAATGTTCCTAGCAGAAAATATTCTAAAATTAAAATTTAAAGATCAGACTGGCAAGAAGAAAGACCTTCAGAAAAAAAATAAAATGACTGCCAATGGCGTGATGACCCTTCTCCAAAATAGCCTCCACTCCTGAAGTTGTGCCGGGGCCTCTGTTTTTCACTTCATAACTCGTCTCACCTGCACTTACTTTCAATTAAGAATATATCTTTATTCTCATTACATGTAATTATTAATTAAACCTAAAGGAACAAATGAATCTTCAGCGTCTTAATTCAATTTTAGGCTTCCCTCAAAAACTTGTTTTTAAATAGACAAAGTAACCCACAAAAAGGCAGGCTTTCACAATGAATATATAGTATTATTTAAATTTCCTCTTTCAGTATATATTGGAGATCCAAAGGTAAGATTATTTTTGTGAGGAATTTTATAATAACGAGTCACCATAAAAATTGTTGACACAGAGATACAGGCAAAGGGTAGGCAGAAACAACAAACAGGCCTCTGGGGCCTCCTCCAGGCACAGGCCAACACAGAATTGGTAGGTCTCTAACATTCATGAAGATTTTCTAGCCATCTCAATGATTGAGTTGACTGCCAGCCTACACAGAGGAAACATAAGAGAAAAGATTCAAGTTCAGCAGCAGGACTCACAGTTTAGTATTAAGAATTTGCAGTATCTTGCATCATATGCCAATTTCATGTACAATATTTCAGCCAGGATCAGATTCTTACCAGCCCTGTCTTTGAAATACTCAACATTCTATTATTGGTTCTACTATTATCTTTGTTCTTTATTCCTATTTTTCTTGTGTTTTCCCTAAATCAGTGATTTTAAAGAAGATTTAGAGAAGTTTTAGCACAGTGACTCTGACAGCAATCACATCAGACTTCACACCCAGCCCAGCCACATTCTAGCTCTGTGACCATGGGGATAGTGTTTTCTTCTCTAAACTTCTCTAAACTCTAAACTAAGATGAAAGATAATTTTAAAATGTTGTCATAAATTTTAAACCCATAACAAAGTAAAAGGTATAATTTTCCAGCAATTCCTCCTCCAAAGATGCCTTTTCTTCAGCCAGCTCTTTAAATGTTGTGTTCAGTCTAAGAACTTTTCTTCTTCTAGGTAGACTCCTGGCTTGCAATGGTGATTATACTCTACTTTATTTTGGTCACCCATTGTCTCTTCAAATTTTTCATCATTAATTATTCCCTGAACCCTGGATGACTGTTCCAACTGTTTTCTATGCTGAGTTAACAAAAAGTTCCAAAATAACTTAGATTGAAATACTCAGTCCTATCTGTCATTTATTTTGTTTTATTTTTTAAAGAAATACACACGAAAGAATGAAGGCGAGTAAGCAGGCAGGCAGGAAAAAAGAGGAGGAGGCAGAAACATTATTTGTTTATTTAGTTGTTTGTCTTGGTTGTTGACTTCCCTCCCCTGAACCCCCAGCCCCTGGATCAAACCTGGGTCCTTGGCAAGTATGTGAACTATGCTCAGTAGAGACAGCAGACAAAACCACTATTCTACCAGGGCATGCCCATATCTGTGATTTAAAATATCCAATCTTGTCTACTGTTAGATGCTTTGAATATAATTTAGAGTTGTGGTTTCTTACCTCTCAGCTGAGACTTGAGGTGATTCAAAAGCAGGAGTCCAATGGTCAGTCTTTTTTCTCTCTTTCCTCACCTAATGTTTCTACTCATTCCTATCTCATTAACCAGGTTTGCAGCAAAGGGTGACAGAAGCAGATATTAGAGAGTCCTCAGCTGAGGGGTTTACTGTGTATTGGGATACAGTAGTGAGATTTCTGTTAGAATTTAGGTTAAGCAGATGTTCTGAGTCCCCAGAAGATACCTGGAAGTCAATATGTCCCAAATCACACTCATTATTTGCTCCCAACACTTGCTCTTTCAAACAGGTTTTTTTCTGCCTTATGCCACCATCACTAATTAAAAAACCTGATAATTCTAGAGTCATGCTTGGCTTCTCTCCATCTGACCTCACACCAAATTAGTCACCAGCTTCGATTGATTATATTTTCTAAGAGTATTTTCAGTGGGCTCCCTTTTATGCAGCTTCATCACCATTGCCCAGGTCAGGCTCCTACTATCTCTTCTCCAATTCATCCTCATGGACTCATAGTTGGTTACTCCTTGACTCCCAGACAATCAGAAAGGGTATCTCTCTTATTATTTCATTTTCATGTATTTCTCTTTATTAAGTGATCTTCATTATGTTACACTGATTATGCACTGCTCTTGCTCAACATTCCAAAACTACTTTTGTCAAAAGGACCACCCAGATTCCTTTGGCTGCTTTATAAACTCATCACTCTGCATTTTTATCTACTTTTCACATTTTTTCATGGCTTTATTCCCAAAAAACTTCAAATAATCACTTCTCCACCTTTCAGGATTGCTCTTCTCTGTATCTCTGTACATGTTGTTTCCACTGTCTAAGAGACTTCCGTTTTTTTTTTTATTTGAAAAACTCTTGCCATCTCCTCCAAAAAGACTTCACTCACATTCTCACCAAACAATGTTTGTTTTTGCATCCTCTTTGGTCCTGTAGCACTTTCTTCAAACTTATGTGATAGGAACTCAAATAAGTTTGCAATTTTCTGTTTGTATTTTTCTCCTCCACTAGTTGGTGAGGTTCTTGATTTGCAAAACAACAGAAAAGTTCAATAAATAAGTGAATATCTCTACAAAATAATTGGAAATCAAAGCAGAGAGAATACATAGGAAAAGACGTTGGTTGGTCTTTAAGTATGAATATTCTCCTAAAGATACACAGAATAAGACTGTTCAATCATGAGCAATTTTTTACCAAAGGTTCTTTTATTTCCCAAATCCATTTTTTTAAAATACTTGTACTTATGATCCTTGGGATGGATGGTAGTGTTCTACATATATGTTTTCTGCTGATCTGGAGGAAAGGGAAGGAGGAATTGTAATTGCTTTGTATTATATTGCTTGCAAACAAGTGTAGTACCTGTGACCCTGAAGTCTAATTTCCTAATAGACAAGGACTGTATTTTGTTCACTCTGAAATCCACACAAACCTTCTGATTCACTGGGAATGCTCAATGATTTTTAAATAAACATAAGAAAATTATATATTCTAAGCATAAGTTCATAGGTATTACATTCATCTTCTAACTAGAGTTCCAGGACAAATACAGGACAAAACCTAAGAATATTAGAAAAGGAAATTATGAAATAAATAGATCTTAAGATAAAAAGGCAACTACATTTATTGAATGCACAGATCAGAACTGGTAGCTGTGAGCAAGCAAGTTTTTCAAGTTCTTTATTTCTCAAAGGTTTCTTACAAGAAGGTGCGTAAATGAGAATGCGAGGAGTCGGGGTGATAGAGAGAGTGGACAGTCTCATTTTCACACCAGAATATACAAAGTAGAAAGAGAAAGGGCATCCCTTTGGATAGCAGAATCATTGAGTCACAGAGGCTGCCCCCAGCCATTATCATATGCCTGTCTTTTGGATTTACCCATCATACTTTGTAGGCTACAATTTCCCACTACATGATTTCCTGTAACTCCTCTATGCATGTTGTCTCTTCCAGCAATGGCGCACTCAAGAGGTTAACATGAAGAGCAGCATGGCCTGGGTTCCTCCCATGAGGACATGCTGGCATTGCTCCACTAATGTTCTACATCCTGCTAATATGAATGACAACTGCAGAATTTCCCAATACCCAGGAAGGAAAAGAATACCATCAAATACCCCAACGTCTTTCAACTCTCTCTCTCCAACCACTGTCTCTATCCCTGTGCTAATAGTCTCATTTTTGATGGGAGTATGGCAAACACAACAGTAGTGTCATTTCACAGTAATACTAAAGCCCGTTTTAAAAATGCATTTCATTTCAAAGCCACTCTAATTTAAGCCTTTTGGAATCTTTATTCTCCTTCTCTCCAGAAGCAGCCTCTGTTTCTGAGTGCCACCGGGAGAGCTGAGGAATGTGTACAGCATCTGCCAGGGACAAGATGCTGCCTCCCAAGTCTTTAGTGATTCACAGGTTGTAAATGCACTTGGATGGTATGGCTGTGCATTTACACCGGGAATTCATAAATGGGCACTTGCAACTTTCAAATGGTTAGCAGTTAATATCATTCCATTTCTAATACAGTCACAAATGCCCATATCATAGTCTCTACCATATCCATTTAATAGGTACAATTCATATTTTCTTTCTCGGGGCTTCCTTTTCTCTCGAATATAAGAAATAAACATTGTTTTTCTTACTTTTAGTTTCTCCAAAATCAATCTCAAATAAATCCTTCAGTAACAAATGTGTATTTTCAGACTATTTTAAATTACCCCAAAACACTTCTCACCTAATGGATATATTTACTTGAAGAACGTGCAGTTTGATATTGATTTTGTATGTGATTTGGTCAAGTTGACAGCTTTGAGAGAAATGCTACACAGGAGTTGCTTATGGTTATTTCTATGACCAAGCATCTACTATACACAGCCTAAAGTATCATAAGGATTATAACTCTAACTGCCAGTTTCTGTTTTTAAAATATTTCAGGGCAGAGGGACAAGCTGACCTAATCAGGAGGTCATTTGAATAGATTTTAGAGTGCAAGGCACAGCTAATGCCTGGTTGACATTACAAACCCAGAGAATTTTTTCATCTGTGATTAATGGACTTGACATCCCTTTTCCCAGTGCTTTTGCAAAATGCGCAGTGCAGGATTTATTGTTAAATACCACTGAGCTCATAGGAAACTAAACTCTTATGACTGAAAATATTGCGCCAGAGGCCAGAGTTTCTCCAAAGAGTTTGGATCATCCTAAGTATAAAATGGTCCATGATATTAGTCCACGGAATATCACAATTTCATCAATATGAGAAATCTTTTTGAATGGGAAATGGATTGCCTGAGTTAGTAGCATAGGAAATCCAAAATTAGGTGATGAGATGTTAAATAGATTTTGAAGGAGTAGCAGAACAAGGAGAGAATGAGACAGAGGAAGAGAATATCCCTCTAGTTTCATAAATGGCTCACTTTTCCATTTGTTCTGTTTCTACATAATATTGCAGAAGTTGGACATGATAAGAGTGAAAACACAAAGCTTCCTTCTCTCATTTCACTGGTTTAAAGGATCTAGAATTTTGCAGAGATAGACATGAGACATAGCCTCCTCGTTAATCTGCTATTATCAGGACACAATATTAGATCCTTAAAATGTTTGCTACTCCTCTAGTCACTAAATAGTTTTCTGGTCCATAGACAAGAGTATTTGGCATTCACATCTCTAAAGAGGACATCCGGCACAATGGCAAGCCTTCCTGGTCAAACTACCTACACATGAAACTCTGCCCTCTAGATCCTTGAACAAGTTACTTAATCTTAGATTCTCCACATGCGAAAGAGAAATCATTATATACTTTCTTCATCAGCTAGTTGAAAATATTAGAAAGAACAACACAAAAGGGCTTAATACCTCACAAAAAATAACATCTCAACAAATATCAGCTATTACTTTTACCAGGTCATTGGAATAATTAATCTTTAAAAAGTGAATAACATTTTTATTCCCAAACCATATTAGTCCTAAAGGTAATTTGCCATCTCTCTCTTAATATATGCAACAGATGACTGCATGACCTGAATGTAAAAACAAATTTCCAGTGAGCTGAGAAAAATGGTAATCTTCAATTCTTGATAGAGAAAAGTAACTATTTTAACATTTTTGCTTATTTGCTTTATTTTATAAACAGGACAGATGTCCTGGGTGAAGCCTAAGCACTAGTTAGCAGTGACAGTAAAAAAGAACAATGGACTGATACATGAAGCTGAGGCCTGGTGATTGTTTTATTGTGAAAGGAAATCAACTGTTACTAAAGTAAACCACCTCATGTGAGTTACAGGTGTCACTACATGGACATGTTGATGGACTGGGTCTCTGCTGTGAAATGAAGCATGTGAAATTTAAGCGTACTTTTGGAATAATACACACCTTTTCATTTACTTGTGAATTCTAAAGCTTTTGTGAAAGCATAACATCCTATTTAGAGCATATAAATGATTAGTTTCAAAATGAGACATGTAAGCATGCTGTGGGTTCATTAATTGTTCATTATTCCAGCTTGCTGAAAATATTAGCCCTGTGACCAGGCTCTAGCTGCAGAGAACATGGCATGTCCACTACTTAGTCCTTTGCTCAGCTTCTGTCCTGGGCTAAGAAAGCCCAGAATGGGTACCATTCACGATTCCTCACGGAGGCTCTAATTCCTACTTCAAAGCAAACAGTAAGAAATTTAAATCAATTTTCTCTAAAAACATACAGTGGCAATGCAATTTCACAAGGGATGCTGTTTAAACAGTTAACTCGGAGTGAACTCTTCCTATTCTTTGATTGGGAAGCGTTTCAGACCTTAATTACTGTGTTCTGTGAGTCTGTGACAGATCGTCCCTTTTTCACAGGCTTCTTGCCAGGAAAAAGCAGACTTTTTTTTTTTTCTTTTAAGAAGACTACACTTAATTAGAGCTAGAGTAATTAACTCTTTGTGGGTCTGATCTTGTTTCACTATGAAATTTTGATTTGGCCGGAATTTTCTGCTGCTATATCTTTACATTAATTCTTTCAAAAAACGGAGCCAATATTTACTATCTGCATCAATGGCAAAACTTTTAAGATATTTTTAAGTACACTAAATGAAATTCAATATTTTTAAAGAACGCAAAATGGGAACAGATCTTTCCCAGCTAGACACATGGCCACAGGCAATTCTTCTGTCATCCCAAGTTTCTGGTTTTTTCAAGTATAGGATGAAATCAGTTACACCTAACTCAGAAGATTGCTGTGACCATGCCTGGCATACACCAGGTGCTCAATAGTTGTGAGCCAAATGTTCCTGCTCTCACCAACTTCAATCATAAAATAGGGCTGCATTTTAATTCTTTGACTTTATTGTAGTACAAGCAGAATGGCTGTCAATCTGACAAGCTTTCAAATCAGGAGCACCCCATAGCCATTTTGCTCCTCAGAGAGTGTCCTTTTGGGTGACACTGTCTGCTCATAGATCTAAGAAGAGATGACAGACTTGACTTAAAACAGGAAAGACTGAAATATAAAAGGCTATGCTGAATGATATAGAATACTAGGAGTTGAGGGGAAAAAAGGGTCACTCTTCATTAGTGATATTCAAATACAAATTGATCGCATCAGGCTCACCATGACAAAGAATAATTCAATCAGTAGCATCTTTTAAGATAAAAGTTTCTTCTTAAAAGTAACTTAGGAAAAAGTGGGAAAATTCATCTAGCTAACGATGGCTCTATTGCTTTCTCTTTAACTTTTTTAAAAATTACTTAATAGATTTTGTAAAAATTATACTTACTCATTAAAAGAAAACAAAAAGTCAAGCAAGAAGGAAGAAACCAATGAAAAATTAAAAGTAATAAAAATAAAAATTGTTACCATCTCCAAATAATCTTGAATAACAATTGGAGACCACTTTCTCAGACATCTTTCCTCAGAATGCAGTGGTAATTTTGATTATCTTGAGTTCACTAATGAAGAAGTAAAAAACTCTCTAAAATTCATTAAAAACATTATAAAATATTGGGAGGCTAGAGTTATTATACATTTTAAGTTAAATGCTTTAGCTTTTGGTAGAATCTATTGATTCCCTCCTATAATACAGCATATCATTGTCACACTTAGACTTCCCTTTTTTCTTATTTTGTTATTTGTATATTGTGAAGTTTATCAAATTTATATTCCATTAACTGAGGCAAATTTTAATTCTATGGTTAAATGGATTGAAAGTCAAGACCGTATTTTCTGTACTTTCATCACTTCAAAAATTTTACCTTGATTTATCTTTAAGTCAACTGGATCATGTCATGTTATTAAATATGGATTATGTGTCTTGTGAATTATAGTCCCAGAGTTTCTGAACAGAAATATGTGTGTTATACTTCAAGAACAACTTTTTATGTAAAAACTATTAAGAGATATATATTTCCCAAAATGCAACAGCTACTGTTTTCTAACATATGACAGAAAGAGGAATTTAATATCAGCTTGTATTCTCCCCTTTGTACATGATGTGCCCCTCCCTTTTTTTAACCTTCAGATTCAGCAATTTTACTAGGATGTATATTAGTATTAATTACTCTAAAAAATATTTTTCTGGTATATGAAACCAGTTGACATGCTGATTCAAACCTCTATTTTAGAAAGTATTTTTTTTTCATTTTATGTAATTATTTACAGAATCAGAATTAATGCTGGAATCAGATGTAAGCTCAAAAGAAAGTGAGAGAATGCACAAGTTACCCAATATACCATGAAAATACTAACCAAAGAAGCTAACAGAGTGAAACTAATATCAGGTAGTAGATTTAAAATAATTATTAAGGATAAAGAGGGACATTTTATAATGCTATAAAGGTCAAGCTTCAAGAAAAATAAAACAGGTCTATAATTTGATAGACTTTTCATCACAAAAAGATAAAAATAGTAGAAAGAATAAAAAGAACTAAGTAAATCCAGAATCACAGTAGACCTTAACACAGTTCTTTCAATACTTGATTGAACCAGTAAACATTGAAATATCACAGAGACACACAAGACTTAAACAAAGGGTCAGTAAGCTCTCTACTTGTTGGACATGGAACACTGCTCAGAATAACTACAGAATGCTTTTTTTTTCATACAAATTTAACATTTACCAAAGTTTAATATATGTTCAGCTATAAAGCACACCCCACACATGTCAAAGGATTTTTAAAAAAGAGAGCATATGTTCTGACTATAGTGGAAATAATTTAAAAATTAATAACAATAAAAAGTCTCAAATACTTGGAAATTAATCAAAGTACTTCCAAATGATCCACAGAAAAAAGAAGAAAAAGGAACTTTAAAAATACTTTTTGACCGAGTAAAACAAAGATATAAAAGCTCGTGACTTATTGCTTAGCATTAAAATTTATGTTTATTAGAAAAGAAAGACTAAAACACTAAGTGATTTAAGATCTCTCCTGATGAAAACAGCAAACTGAAAACAGATAAATTAGAAATAAGAAACTATTAAAGAGTAGAAATTAATGAAATAGAAATTCACATATAACAGAGAAAATCCACAGTCAAAAACTTACATTCTGGAATAATTAAACTTAAATGCCACCATGATTCAAGATGTAAAGAAAAGAGAAAGAAAGGAAACTATCAAATTCAAAAGTGAAAAGAGGCCGTCACTTCAGATATGACAAACATTTTAAAAGATATTGGGAGCAACTTTATGCAAATACATTTGAAAGATTAAGAGATTTTCCTTGAAAAATAAGATTTGTCAGAGTATTTCAAATAAGAACTGTAGAAAATATGAATAATTCTATACTTTAAAATATATTGAATCCTTTAATTCAAAAAAATATGAGAAAGAAAGCCTCAAGCTCATATGGCTTCATATCTAAAGCCCACCATTTAAGAAACAGAGAACAATAATCTCACACCTATTCTATGAAAGGTTGACTAAAGAGGGACCATATCCTGAAGTGATTTTAATTTTGTCAGCAAAACCTTGTTACCAAAATTTGACAAGGATGCTACAAGAACGAAAAACTATCTGAATCTCTTTTAAGAACATCCATATAAATAATACTAAACAAAAGAAGCTGTTCATATCCACAACATACTAAGAACCTCTGCACATCGAAAAGACAGACGCAACGAAAGTATAGGCTAAAGACTGAAGGAACAATATTAATTTCCTATACCTGTTGTAACAATGACCACAAAATTAGTAGATTGAAGAAACACACATTTATTATCTTAAAATTCTGTAATTTTTTCAAAATAATATTTATCGAGGTAATATTGGTTCATGGCATTGCACAACTTTCCTGCATGCAGTATTGGACATTGACACATGTACGCTACACCATGATTGCCATCAAAAGTCCAGCTCCCATGCATCAACAAACGTTTTACTCCCTATTTCCACTTCACTCAACCTCCTTTCCCTCTGGTAGCAAACAATTGAGTTAAGTGGTTTAAAAGTTCAGGTATAGAGTCTCAGTAAGCTAAAATCAAGGTGTTTGTAGGACTGATTTCCTTGTGGAAAACTAGCGCACAATTAACTTCCTTACCTTTTCCAGCTTTTAACAGTGACCAGCATCCCTCTGCTCAGGACTCCGTTCCTTCATCTTCAAAGCGAGCAACACAGATGTCACACTGCCATCTCTGATGATTTTCCTTTTCCACTACAGAGGACTCTGACTAAAAGATTGGGCTCACCTAAATAATCCAGGATAATCTCCCTATTTTATGGTCAGCTGATTAGAAAACTGAATTCTATTTCAGTATTAATTCCTTTTTGTTATGTAATCTAACATTCACAGGTTACAGGAATTAGGGCATAGACATATCTGGGGAGACATTTTTCTACATACCACAAAACATCACAGAACAAACATAAAAACAGACAACAGAAAACATGAAAAAAATGTTTAACTCTTAGTCATTGGGGTCAGTGAATTAAAGTCACAGTGATATACCACTACATACCACCAGAAAATGTAATATGATTTGGAAAGCAAGCAGTATCAACTAAAGCATCACATATTAATACGCTGATACCCAGCACTTTCACCCTTAGGTACATGCCCAGTAAGAATGCATACATATTTGCACCAAGTGAAATACACACAAATATTGAAAGCAGCAATAATTTTAATAACCCCCAAATAGAAACAACCCAAATGCCAAAGTAAAGTGGAATAAAAAAACAAATTACGGAATTTCATATAATGTGCTTTTATACAACAGTACAGATGAACAGATGTCTACCACACAGATGACATAGATGAAGCTCACATTATATATTGAGTCAGTGAAACCAGACACAAAAAGCTATGTATTCTAGGATTCAATGACCATGCATATAAAGTTCCAAAGCACACCAGACTAATCAGTACAACCGAATATTGCAACAGAAATCATAATAATGATTATTTGGGGGCATGCTCTACTTGAAAGGGTCTAAACGAAGCTTTGGAGTACTTGCAGTGTTCTATTTTGCAAAAATACATTATAAAGCAATTTCCTATGTATGTTAAATTTCAATTCACGTTTCCGTGACGCTACTGAAATAGTTTATGTGCGTTGTGTCAAAACTATAGGACCTTATTTAGTTTCAAGGATAATATGAATAGACTCAGGTTAAAGCAGGCTGTTGTTCGGACACACACATCACAGCAGACAGATGCTTCCTGCCCAAAGAGCCAAAAATCAAAAGGCAAGAGGTTAAAGTGAATTAAAATTTATCCATTTTTGAGTCAAATGAAAATGTTACAGACCCCAGAAACTATTCATATATTTGGAGTTTTTCAGTGACCTAAAAGTAGCCAACTGAAATTAGTGAAGTAACATTATATTCAACCTTTCGAAATGAGAGTGTGCCTTTTTTATGAGAAATTGGCATTTTCATCAAGGAGATACACAACCTCCCTGACACAGTGATTCTCCAATGAAACCATTTAAAAGAAAAAAAAATGTGCTTACCAAAAGCCCAGCCGTGATCTGAGGACAGAAGAAAGAGCCGCAGTCATGTGTGCCCACAGGGGAAAGAGAGAATGGAAATTTCAAACTGTAAAACCAGGAATTGAAAGCATCATAGTGAGAATTCCCATAGTAGCATGACTAACACTGTTTCCTATTTTGATTTTAGTCTGTTTGTACAGTATCACACATGGATATGGATAACAATAATAGTAAATAATAATTTCTTTTGTATGGAGATTTATGTTAGTAAAGAGCTTTCATATTGACTGTGTTTACCGGGAAATCTTTTGCATGAGTTTCACCTGGATTCAAATTCCAGGGAGGCCCCTAATAAGTTACCTAACTTTAGACAAGTTTCTTAAATGAGATTCAGCAGGTCCCTCATGTATAGGGGAGGGGGATATCCTAAGAACTAACTGCAAAGGCTTAAGTAACAACAGGTCGTGTATGCAAGTCTTTAGCACATAGCATAATATAGGAAAAAAAATGTAAAATACCTGACACCTAGTAGGCACTTGTTAAATGGTGGCATTTACTATGATGGTCTCATCTGACTTTTACAGCAACCTATGAGGACAGGGATTGTGTTTGTTTACCTACCAAAATGTTGACCTCACAGTAGACATTCAGTTTCCTTCATGTGTAATAAATTCCTAAGTGAAATAAAAAAAAAGGAAGTAAGGTAGGGTCCATTGTCCTAGGTTTGTATGAGAAAAGTAAAGCTCTGGTAGATCTGAGATCCCACTGCTACTAATTAGAAAAGTTAGGCTGCAAAACTAGTTTTTCTTACTCCAAACCCAGTGCTCTTTCTCCTATTCCAGCAGTGCTCATGACAATATTTACTTGCCTCACATTGGATGTTGGCATTTTATCTTCATTTTGTATGTGTGATTTTTTCTAAGTTAAGAAATGTCTGGACTCAGCTCAGGAAGAAATTCAGTAAACAAGTTTCACGCTTATGCTGATAGCATGTGATATTTTAAATATAGCTAAACTATGATAAAATGTGGAAGCACTGCATTTATATAGCACATACATTTAATACAAAATAAAAATATCGCCACAGAAAGTATTGAGCAAATAAATCCTCCCTGGGTTGCTTTTTTTTTTTTTTTTACTTGAAGCTATTGCCTTGGAAAATTAAACAGAGCCAGATAAATGTCTTTCCCAAAGGCATTATGGTAATTCCAAAATAACAAGTTAGGTCATTTAAGTAAGGTTTAGAGAGTTTCTTCAACTAGCTAACATCTGGGCTGTCCATGCACCTTGCCTTTACTGATGGAAATGTGTTCATTGTGACCAGCATTCTGGGAAACTTATGTGCATGTCCATAGAATCATAAAATTGCATTTTCAAATGTCAGTATGTTATTCAACACAGTATGTGCAGAATGGAAATAGTTCAGAAGGAAATGAGCTCTTGAGTGCGGAAAACTTTAAAAAGCAAAAATGAGGGTAAGTAGAAGAATATGCTGGAAACAAAGCAAGATTACAGACACGGGCATCTGGAAAAGATCCCAGATGCAGGCGGACAATTCCTCCCCCTGGAGCAGAGATTGGAAAGACCAGGCGAGAGGACCACTGCACGTCTTTGCTTCTTCTGCACAGGCGCAGAACTAAAAGCTTGGATCTCTGCTTTAAGTGAAGGGAAAATGGACTAAGATGCCTAGGGGAGAAAAAACGTTTCAATAGAGATATGAACTGCACAGTGAAGTTTCTAGAAACAGCGTAGTGCAGTGAAGAGCGCTGGACTAAGAGACTTATGTTCAGCTGTCTACTTCAAAGTAGGGACTTTGGTGCCAGTCTTAGCCCTTCATATGCGTTTGCTATTACTATCGTTATTCTAGTGGATGGCTTTTTTTTTTCTTGATTACTTTTGAAAAGGTTATTGAGAACATGTAAGAAATCTATTGATTTCTTCTACTTATATCCAATAATTTTACCTTAATGTTTCTTCTCAGTCCTTTTAGGATATATCTAACTAAACTCCTTAACATGGTTTCAAACCTTTTATTCTGTAGCCATAGAGAAATTCTCATGTCTTCCAATAGTCACCTTTCTTGCTTCCAGCTCTTTGCATATGCTCTTCTCTATGCTTAAAACACAGCTATCTCCATCTTCTCTAATACAGAATTACTTCTGCATTAGGAAAATTGTAATTTCTTCTAGAACATCTTTGCAATCTGCACCAGAAGCACCACCATCTCCACTAATAAAATCAAAGTAAGTGCCTCTACTACATGTTTGCATGGGAATCACATTTCATCACAACAGCCCTGACATTGGACTGTACATGCTTTGAGAAACTACCTTTTGCATTATCTCCCTGGGTAGATTATTAGGTTCTTGTGGGCAGAAGACATGTCCATCCTAGTATTTTAAGCTGAGCACCTAGCATTTGGCTTCCATATGCGTTGCTAGAAATGATTTGCTGAATAGAGGGAAAAGTAGATGAAAGAATGAATGAATGGGTTAAAAAAATAAATTCTACAATGTGACTTACAAAGACCGAAAGTCTGCTTATCTCTCTGGTCTCATATCTTTCCATTTAGCACATAATCACATAATCATCTGCCCACCAGCCATTTTGAATTTACTTCAGATCTTCAAAAACACCACGCACGCCTTTGTAGCATAAATTTATATTTTATTTCACTGCCTGAAATACTCTCCCTGATTACCCAATTGCTTATCTTTGAAGGCTCAATTTAGTTGACTTTTTTCTCCCTAATCTCACTCTCCTTCTTTATGGCCCATCTAGCTCAGGTGCTTTTCCTAGGGACTCCCCCAGAATCCCCACTTCCTCTATGATGACACCTCTTAAATTTTTCTGGTCACGAATTAATATCTTCCTCTAGATTTTAAGTTCCCAGAGGATATGAACAATTTATGATTCATTTTATCATTTTATTCTGGTACATACTGGACATTTAAAAAGTTTCTCGTGTAAGAATGAACTAAATAGGTAAATTATCTTTAAAGATATAAACAATAAAATAGGTGGTATTGTTCAGGCATTGCTTTCTTATCCATTCTCATTAGGGAACTGAATCTTTAAAAATAAATGTCAATGATCATTTTGTTTGGATCCTCTTTTGCTTTTATCTATTTTCTAACTTATCCACAGCTCCTCTTCTGTATTCTGTACCAACAAAAATTAGAATTGCTGTTTTCATTCATCAGAACTTTTATTCCAATTGTTAAAGTTTCTCAATTCCTCCATCAGCCATTGCTCAAAGCTTGTACTTGAAGTCCTAAGTCTTTAAGAACAATATCTCCATAGTTTGGGAACATCTTTTTCTTACCAGCTATTGTTCCCACATAAATATTCGAACAGGAGATTTCTTCCCCCGTCTCTCCTCACAATCCCTCCTGTCTTTTTAATTACAAGTGAAATTTGTCCATTTTCACTGCACCACACCTCTTTGTTTAAGCTATTTGGTCTGTGTCTTGGAGAGATAAATACTCTTATTAGTCAGTGGATTCTTCGGTTGCCATATATTAGAATGAAGGGAGCATTATCTAGACTGAGCATAATATTTGATGTCTCATACTTTTAAGCATCACAACTTGACTACAATCACTGGGTTTAAACTATTTAATAATTCTATGCTCATTATGAATGGGTTACATTGCACATCTTACTTGTTCTGCAAATAGTACTTTACAAAATAAGGAATGAAAAAGCAATAATCATGCAAATCAGCCACCATTCTGGAGATACTATCCGAGATGCACATTGATGAAAGTCAACTGTCTTATCTCTGATATCAGAAATGTCAAATATCTTTCTGCACCAAATAACATCTCTGCTTCCTATTGTCCTTGTCATTAACCTATAAATTCTCAGATACATTCACCATCTTTCTTCTGAGTTGACTTGACTCATGTTTCTCAGACTCCTTTGAATGTTGTCTATATCAAGGACTAAGTTTTCTGTGACTCCAGAGACTCTAGATTCTACTAGCAAGTCCCTATTTGCTGTGCTTCCACCCGCCACCAACTTCTAGATTTTGACAACATCAAATGCTCTTACTATTTCAACCCAAGGATGACAGTAGCTTCCTGTTCTTACTGTCACATATGCTGCATCACCGCTTATGTGATTTTTAAGAAACTCCATCTATTTTCAATATTAAATTCTATCTTTTGAAATACCTAGAGTGAATTATTTTTCCCTGAGATGGCAGTGGCCAGCTACTGGCATGGACTTCTGGGGTGGGGGCAGGAGCAGGAAGACTTGTTTTGCGTGGGTGAAGCCAGGGTTAACCCTCCTCTCCAGGGTCTTAGTTCTAAGACTCAGCTGTCTAGTCACTGGTGGTGTACTTCATGGAACTAGTACAGACCCCAAAGTGTGGGGGAGTGACAGTACAGTCTAGAGCAATTTCTCTGTTGTCCTCCTTGCCATGGTCCCAGTTCTTATGAAGCACCCCAGATCCTCTGCTTTGGGCTTCACCTGAACCAAGGAGACATGCAGCCACACCATCTCTATTCTCTGCTCCCCAGGGACCCTGGATCTATTAGAAGTCCTCTCATCTCCAACTTCCCCATGCTCCACAGTCTTCCATTGCCTCTGTAAGTTTCTCTCTATCCATCTTCCATCACAGTGATACATGGATCTTCTCCGCATTGCTTCTAATGTAGTTTGTGTTGGTCTCTGCGGTGCAAGGGTTGCTTCAGCCTCCCCGCCATGCTGTGAGAGTGGCTCAATGGTTCTCCATTTCTGGCAAGTTGTTAATTGTTCCCTTGGGAATGAAGCAGTGCTGTCCTCTGTTGCCATCTTGGTTCACACCAAAAAAATATTTTGCCCAATTCTTTTCTGAGTATGTAAGAATCTAGATGTATTAAAGAAAGTTCTTTGTTCTTAGTTCTAGTGTTTCTTTTTAGAAGTTTGATGAAAATTACCTCTTTGTATTAATAATTTATATTGAGGTAGCATTATTTTAACATTATATAAGTATACAGGATTATAATTCAACATATATAAATATATATATATATATACATATACATACATCTATAAGTATATGTATACTCTACATTGTGGTCACCACCAAGTCTAGTTTCTATTTGATCCTTTATCCATTTCACAGACAACTCCCAATCCCCTTTCCTTCTGATAACCTTCAATCTGCTCTCTGTAAGAGTTGGCTTTTTGTTTTGTTTTGTTTTGCTTTGCTTTGTGTGATCATTTGCTTTGTTTCTTTATCTCCCACATATGAGTGAAATCATGTGATATTTGTATTAGTCCTTCTGACTTATTTCATAAAGCCCCTCAAGTTACATCCATGTTGTGCAAATGGTAAGTTGAGAATTATGGAACTCTTAACATAGTTTATTACAGTAGAAATTGATGTTGTGGTGACATTTCCTTTACTATACCCCAGAACAATAATTATTTGACCCTGATTTTTCAGTGGCTTCAATAAGTTGGAGCTCACTGACATCTAAGCAGCCCATTTCATTGCTAGACAAAACACTTTCTTAGATTGAACTAGATTCTCTCTCTCATATTACAGAGACATCAGGGTGTGACAGAGATTATGACTTCATACAACATTTCTAACTAAGCCTCACAAAAACCCTACCAGGTAGACATAGTCTCACTTCCTTAGTTGAGAAGAATAAAGCTCAGAAAGCTTAATTTACTTGCCTAAGATCAAAGAAAATCTAGCTTAATACCCACTATGATTTTCCCTGGTATGCTATACTGTTTTCACTTCAAAGAAATTAAATTCTTGGAAATCAAAACATTAATTATTAAATAAATTATCATCTTTTAAACTGTCATGTCTTTGGGATTTCCTTGTTTTTCTCCAAACATCTGGAACAGCTGCTTTCAGACAATAGGACAATATTTTTTTTCATCTCAGTTAATATGAATAGTTTGGAAGAAATAAAGAAGTGCCTGTATGAAAATCTGTATGAAAAGGTCTATGAATATAAATCGAGCCACCATGTATCCTTCTTCTCATCTATCTACACATGTATACACAGACATCTATGCACACATATATACATACACAAGTACCTACCCACACAACAAGAATCAGGAAGATCTGATTTTTCACCCCATATAAGTGACGGAGATTTCTGCCACCCACTTTCAATGGGAGAGAGTCAAAGTAAATACAACAGTGGTGTAGGTGGGAGAAACTGGAGAGAGATGAAAATGGGGAGGAAAACACAGCAAATATGAGGTTCTTATATATCAGCACTACCTCCCAATGTGTAAACAGACTCCCCCAAAAGTAAATACACTGCTCGAGTCCTACAAAACCACAACATCTGGAAGAGAATGCAAGACGGGATAAGGCCAGATCCTTGCCCCTAAGGAAGTCATGATCTAATGGAAAAGCACTAATAAATAATTCCACTAAAAGTAAGCACACTACAATTAATAGCTTTAATCTCTGTTAACCACAGACTGCCCCTCAACTGAGTGGTTAGAAGTAAAACAAATTGGGTTTGAAACCTGACTCTAACAGTGGAATTGTCATGTCCTCTGTGAGAAAGTACTGCCCACCCTATCCTGCTGGCGAGCTGTAGTTCCTGTGTAAGATTCTTCTTATGAGCTGATTCTAAATATAGTTAGTGAGTTTGAATGGAGCTCAAGAAAACCACCAGTGGGGTGATTTCTAAACTATATGACAGTTATTTTACATAATGTTATTAGGAGCAGCATAATCAAATGTATCACAGTCTTTCTTAATCTTCAATCCTATGCAACTTCCAGAAGTTCAGCATTCCAGTGAAAGCCATAACAACATAAAGGTCAAAGACAACACGTCTCAAGTCCCAAGGCTAGGGTGACCAATAATCTCTCTTTGCCTGGAAACAAGGGGTTTTAGATTCCAATTTCAGGAATGTGGGGTCTTCAGTGTTAAAAATAAGACAGTCTTCAACAAAACTGAACAACTAATCAACCTATCAAGCTAGTGTTGATTTAGCAGTGGACCCAGACCCTTCTATGTGCACGAATCCACACCTTCCACTCAACAGGCTTATGACAGAGGACAAGAGAATCCTCTCAAGTACACTCAGAAATAAACCAAACAGTCAAATAAGGGGGAACTAGAAAAGGAGAATCATATCAGTGCCAGGGGACAACTCAGAAGGAACATTTATTGCCAGTGCCCTCCCACACACAGAAGAGGGAGCGCTGTCATGGGAACTGATTGATGTGGTGACATTCCCTTCGCTTCAATATACAGCAGTAATACGTTTTTATACAACTACAACCTTCTCTTCTAAAAGAAAAATACGATAATAAATTACTGAAAAGTTAAGCATATATAACATGCTAGGGCACAGTTTTATGTGCAGAGAACACAGCAAAGGCAAATTAAATAACTGTCAAAAATGAATATATACATATTCATTCCTTCAGCAAAATGTCTATTGAGGCCCTGCTTCATAACAGGCTCTATGCAGGGGCCTTGGGGACCCACATAGATGCCGAGGACTCAGTTCTTTTCCGTTAGGCATCTTTTTTAAATCTTCCACCGTGTTCATAATATCTGCTTCCTAGTTTGGGGCTATTCTAACCTATACAGACGTGTTCTCCAGGGCTTGGTCCACGCACAGAAAACATTCAGCAATTCAATTGCCTCATTTACCATTGCTCCCTTACGAAGAAACCATAGCCAACAAATTTTAAATGTGTTCAGCTTGCATTTTCTTCTTTGGTAGCTTATTTCTGTCTACCAACATAACTTAGGCATCAGGCAGCATAGACATATTAAAGACAAATGAAGGTGGAAACCCCAACCGGAGGAAAATTATTGTTTTAGCCATTACCTACCTCTTCTTGTATTGAATCAAGACTGAAACCATTTTCCCCCTCCTCATTCATTATCATTACCTTAGCTCTAAAGTCTTTATGGCTTTTTTCTGCACCTGGAGCAGCAACCAGCCCCTCAGAATTCAGCCAGGAAAACACAAGAAGACCCCAGCCCACTGATCAGAATAACACATTCCTCTCTGTTATCTGACATCGCCCTCTTTGCAGTTGAACTCAGACACTACTCCATTGTTTCAGCTGATGATGCCTGACAGGGAAGATGACTGATTCACGTGACAGACAGGGTTTCGCAATAGAGAGAGAAGCCTGTTTAAACTCAGGCCTGTCTGCTCCAGTAAATCTCAGGTTTTATCAGTTGGGTGCAACTGGCTCATTTCAGCCAGATCCGTGGCAGTCCACCTTTTTACAGCATCTTGTCAGGGACAGCCTTCAGGTGCCTCGCATGCCCGGTCTGATCTGAGTCAAACCTGGTGTGAACGAGGATTAACCTATAAGATTGTGTGAAACTCCCTTTTAAGTGTATTCCAGGCAGAGACCCGGAAAAACTATAAACGCGATTAAGCAAGGTAAACTTTCCCGAGTTCCTCTGCAACACGCATCGCATTTGCATTCCTTCGGCAGTTTGAATAAACATAACCATTGACCTGGGCGGCTCTAGCTGAGAGAGCCTGGAGCCCTCGTGGTGAGGAGAAGAACATTTCCATGTCGGCCGTGTCACAACTGGACAGCCTGTCAGAAACATGAAAACGGCTTTTGAAATCTGCATGTCTGTGTGAAGGTATGAAATATTCATACCTCAGATTAAAATATTTTATTGAATTAATATTGATTTATGATTAAATTTTAAAGAGATTCATATTTCATGAGGCACTCACAATGAATCTACCAATTGGGCCTCAGTGAGTGAAACCAATTACACAAATCGTTAAGGAAGCAACCAAGAAAGCAGCTCTCAATGCCTGGGGAGAGACAAAACGAATGTGAAAATCTGGTTTTATGACAGAATAAACAGCATCTATAGAGTGTCTGAAAAAAAATACCTCATTTCCATGCTCACTTTGATACAGATTTTTCTTTTTAATGTAAGTCAGTGGGGCATCCCTCTGTCTGTTATTTTTAGAACGATATCTGTGTTTGGCCTCACCATCGAAACCTTCACTGTAGCGACATTTTTTTTTTTTCAAAATTGCAATTAATTCTCCCAAGAGAAAACTATAATAATAATAATAATAATAATAATAATAATAATAATAATAATAATAATAATAATAATAGCTGCTGAAAAGTGAGGTTTCGTTAAGATTTCCTCTTTCCAGTATTGGCCAAGGCCTCGAAGAAAAGCGTTGACAGCTGAAAACAAAGGACATTGATTGCTGCACCCAATTAGCATCTTCAGACACAAAGCAGTGGCTGGAAAGATGAGGGTTCCCAAGTGCTTTTGAATATGTTCTATTTCAATCTGAGTCCAGAAAATTAGCTTTCCCCACCCTCAGTTCTCCTGCTACGTTTTCCATAATCATACCTGTATTTCAGTCAGAAAACTCACTCGCCATCATTTCATTGAGTTCCATTTGATAGGAAAATGTTTTCTAATTTATACAAGATATTTTTACAGTCTAAGCAACAGAGCCAGTTCATCTTTATTCATCCTCTTTACTTTTTATATCTCATTCATGTTTTCCTTTTCTTATTCAACCATTCTAAATTGGGCCACCCATGCTCAGTTTATTATGGTCTTTTTTTTTTTTTTTTTTGCACAAAACACCAGTATGTAAAGTTACAGGACAGAATAAGGATTATTCACTTTGTGATGAAGGGTTTTAATGTGAGCAAGAAGATTTTAAAAGGCACGGGCAATCAGCAGGAGATGCTAGACTGGGTTAGAATAGCCACATGGGGCTAAGATGATACCCAGGGTCTCCTAATTAGATAAAGCTATTGTTTAGATTCAGACAATACCTGTTTACAGTTCAATAAACAACTTGTCACAGTTGCTTGCTCAAAGCAGACCTAGATGTCAATGCAAACAGTTAGCACAGAGGTAGTGAAATAAATTGGTCTCCTGAGTAAATAAATTGAGCAGCAATGTGAGACTACCTCATCAGTACTGAGGAAGATAATCATTTATAAAGGTTTAAAATGGCGTTTCATAAGTATTGACATTTAGAGAAATGTCTTTTCCTATCTAAATGACTACCCCCAACTTTTTCTGTTTTCACCAGCCACCAAAAAGAAAAAAAAAAAAAAAGATAATAAAATAAAAAGAGAAAATAAAGTATTGCTGGGGTAATTCAATCAACATTTTGCAATGCTTCTTATATAGAGCCTTATAAACCTCCAAAAGATGCCTGATTTTAAATATTAATTATGGGTAATTATAGCACCTGCCTTCAAGGATTTTCCATTCTGTAATCATAGAATGGAACCAAATGAAAGGTTAAGCCAGTGGGAAAGGTCATTTAGCCAAACATCCAATTTTTATTATTGTCTCTTGGTGATGACTGACTGAGTGTGAAGAGAAAACCAATAAAAGAAAGAACAGAGCTGAGGTAAGCTTAGAAACCATAGTCAGGGAGATGAAGTAATGGAGTTGGGAAGAAAAAATGAGATGACACTGTTTGGTGACTTCTTTTATGGAGATAATCACAGCACAGAGCAGCATTTCCTTTCCCAAAGATCTCTGAAAAAAACTGTCTGTCCTGGGAGATCTAACCAAACAACCAAATGCAAGATTTTAGCAACAAATTGCTGTCTATACAAAGAGAGAAATCACAGAGACCCTCTCAGAGCCTCCCACAAATTTGTAAACACTAGGAAGCAGAATGAAAAATTGCAGTTGTTTAAATGACATAAAGATAAGAGATATTAACAATTATTTACACACTACTGTCTTTAAACCTTGCTATAATATGCAATGAACACCTGGCCATTGTAGGGCCCTATAAGGAATAATCTAAAGTCACTCCATCAACATTACTTTGCTGGGGCGTGCGAAGGGGCAGAGTTAAAAGTCTATATATTTGATCAACAGCAGAAGTCTTATTCTTTCATTCTGTCTTCCTTTTTATTTTTATAACCTGACCCTTATAAAATACCCCACAGAGCCTAAGTGAAAGAGTTCTTGTCCTAAAAATGGTAGGGGGCATATTGCTAATTAAACTAATTTAACCATCACAGCACTTACTTTCTAAGAAGCCACTTGCCTGCCCATTATGAACAGCATACTAAACTCTGCCACTATACATAAAATGTATTTCCCTTTAAACACAAATTATTTAAAACACACACTTGCAGTATACAGCAAGAGGATCCCTTTTTTTGAGTCAAGAAAATAAAACTAGAGTGCAGTCAATATGATTATAAACCCCAATGATCCTTTCTTGAGATGAATATTTAA
Organism: Solenodon paradoxus; assembly: GCA_004363575.1. Lineage (NCBI taxonomy): Eukaryota > Metazoa > Chordata > Mammalia > Eulipotyphla > Solenodontidae > Solenodon > Solenodon paradoxus. Next base: position 2,591,814 of record RJWH01000018.1, read on the forward strand.
CATCTGTCCTTGTAACTCACACTCCCTGCATTCCCAGCTCTTTACAACCACACCTGCATTTTCAAAAGGAGTTCAAAAACTGACTAAGATTTCTTTCACTGGCATTTATGTTGTGGTCACAGACCTGAGAGCACATAATGCCAGGATTACTGCTGACCTGCCCTCCGTGGAAATCTGAGCTCAGTGGTGTCTTTATAAAATGTTAGCTTTCAAGGCTACTCGAGAAAAAATTGGCAGTGGATGTAGTTTCTCACCTCTATTCCCAGCTTCTATGTTCTGAGACAAAATCTCATTTACTCCATTCTTCTCTGAAGAGCCCAGTGCTCTTCATCTCTTCCCTGCTTAAAGTCTTTTCTGGGGACGGCTCAGTAATGCAAAGAAAAAGGGAAGGAATTGGGATGGGGAAGCCCTAGTTCAAGTTCTAGCTCTTCATGGCTGTGTTACCTTGTTCTAGTCATTAACCTCTTCAGCCCCCATTCCTCAAGTACAAAATACAACCATGAATAATAAAGTTATTTATATCCCAAGAAGGGTAACATGTTGCAATTACAAAATAGGAAAAGTGCTTTGAAACTTAAAGGCTCAACCAGGTGCTATATTCATAAGCGGTTATTCAGTTATTCAACAATTTGAACATCTACTGTGCTTGGAGCTTGGATATGTGATGAATAAGATAAAATCTTTGTCTTTGGAGACATAGTCTAATAGACAATAGCATGGAAAGAGATATACTAATAACACTAGATTAGAAGCCAAAAAATGTTATGTGTTCTTGGACCAACAGACACGAAAAGATGCTCTTCACTTGTTAACGGTGACATGCAAATTGAAATAACAATGAGATATCACCTCCCACCTCTGAGAATGGCTATTATGCGGCAAACTGAAATAAGAAATATCAGCAAGGATGTGGAAAAAAAGGAACACTTTTACACTGTTGGTGGAAGTGTGGAACCTTTATGGAAAGCAGTAAGGAGATTCCTCTAAAAATTGAGAATGGAAATCCAATTTGATCTCATCATCCCACTTCTGGATATTTTACCCCCAAAACACAAAAACACTAATTTATAGATCTATAAGCACCCCCATGTTTATTGCAGCATTATTTACAATAGCCAAAAATTAGAAACTTCCTAAGTGCCCATCATCAGATGAGTGGATAAAGAAGGTACAGTATATATACATAATGGAATACTACCCAGTCCTAAAAATGATGAAATCTTGTCATTTACGACAACATGGATGGAACTGTAAAAGATTATACTAAGTGAAATAAGTCAGAAGGAGATTGACAAATACTAGATGAGGAATATAAATAAACAAAGCAAAAGAGTAGATAAAAAAAATTAACTCTTGTATTTTGGATAGAACTGAGATTGTCAGTGGTGAAATGGGGGTGGGAACAAGTGGTGGTGGATTCCAATGGACAGTGGTGAAGGACTTTTGGTAATTGGTTGATGGGTGTAGTGTGCTGTTATATATTTGATGAATGGCAAATCTATGTCTATGGGCTTATATTAGCTTATAAATCAAACTTACCTCAATAAGTACTAAATAATAACAATAACTATTAAAAAATAAAATATAGGGACACAAATATGGAAGCCATTAATTATTTTGGAGCAATGTCATGGAAACTTGGTGATTATTAGAGCTTATACAATAGGCAAAATGTTCAACCCTACCACTTAACGGGGAGCATAAATTTCAACAGTAACCAGTCTGAAGTTCAAGGAATAAAGCTTTAATGCTTCAATTTAATGGAACTATTCACTACTGGAATGCCTAGCCAGTTCCTATACAGTTCTGGAGAAAGAATACCTGGTAAAGAATACCTGGGAAGGAATGTCTTGGAATAACTTGTTCTGGGCTACACATACAATATTCTGAAAGAATACTCAGTTCACAACCTTCTCCAAAACTATGTGTTCAGAAAGTTACTGGGTCCATCTCTAGCCTGGATTAAACATTAGACCATATATAATATAAACTGGGGTATTATACCAGATTTTCCTGGAGAACATGGTAGAGGAGAAAAAAGAGTGCACCTTTCTCAGTGGCATGATAGAGACTGCTAGGTTTCCATCCTGTGCACGAGCTCCGTTCCCACACTGCCAACTGCTGTTGAATCTGAAATGGATGATGATCCCAATCATTTTAATGCTTTAAGTCATCATTTCATTAAAATACATCTATCCAAATCTCCAAAACTTTTAAAATACATGTGTCTGATATGAACTGAATTTTCCATATTTTAAGAGTACTCAAGAAAGGTAATGCAGAGGCCTAGATCAGGTCTGGTGACAATGTGAAAAATTAAGAAGGGTGATTGGATAGGTAGTACCTGAAACAAAATATAAACCAAAATCAGACTTTGCCAGCTATTGTGTCTCAGTGCCAAAGCAACTCATCCTTACTTTGCTCCTTTGAGCATATTTTCAATATTCTTTTGCCAGATGGATTCATGTTAGTTTCTCTCAGTGAAAGAGATTGGTGTGAAGTTGAAAGACAGGAAGGAAAAATGAACTCTCTTATATTTAAACTTTCTGTTAATTTTCTTCCAGCAACAGAAAACAATTACTATACCAACAATGCTACAAACCCCTAGACAGCAACCACCAGCTGGCTGTATCCCATCAGTGACAAGTAACAGTGACATCAGGACATTTTTCAGAGAGGCTTGACTCAACAGTATCTCTCCCTTACAGAGATGAACACTAGCTAAGTGTTAGCTTCTTTAGAGATCCACATAACAGCACATGATATCTGTCACTCCAGGTCAAAGCACCAGCCACACAGACCAGTCCTCTGAAATATACATATAGGAGAGCCCTATTGTTCACGCAACTCCAGGAGCAGTAGCTCCTTTCTCCAAGTACTGATATCAGGCATACCTTGGCATTTCCTTTCTGCACTTTCAATTTCCCAGTATAATGTGTGATGGTCTTAAAATATTTTACAAATTCTTAAACATCTTTCTCTCAAAATGTGGACCTTATTTCATCTAAATTATGAGCTGAACTTAGTGACTCACTTCTGAAGAAAATTCATTACTTAGGTTAGTTTTAAGGAGACATTTTCTGCGATGGTAATTCAAGGACCTCTTATGTACATGACTCGCCCTCATATATTCAGTAGGATTATGGGGGGTGATTTGAATGGTAAGTTGAGGGGAGGAGAACTGTACCATCTATGTGAGTTAACAGAACAGAGAGTGAATTCCTGCTACAACTTTTCTCATATTTTATCCTTACTAATTAATCTGAATACTCTCTCCTCTTGAATTTTGAATTCTCAGAATCCTTCCAAACCAAATAATTTCTGCCAATACATTGTGAACAATAAAACTTTCTCTCAAAGTTGAGTGAATCTGAGTATGAGGCCATTGGATGAAAATCACAATCCCTGACTGAAAAGAAGAAGGAGAAAAGAGTCAGAAGTGAAGTCTAAATATATCTTAGTCAGGAAGAGAATTATCACAGACAACTATTAGCTCTGACAGTGAATGCAAAAAATACCTTCTGAAGAAAGTTCATTTGCTTAAAACTAACTTACTTCTGGGATAGAGGAAGCATATCCTGAAGTTATGGGGAACTATGCCCATTGCTGCAAGTGCGAAGTGGCAATCTATAAGACAAAGCATGCTGGGAGCTCTCAGAATCAAAGGACACACACTGGAAAACTTTCCACTATTTTGCCAAGAAAATTTGAGAATAGTACTTAATATATATTTATTTCACAGAAGCACAGTAAGTTTCTATATTAAGAAAATAGAGCTTGCAAGCAAGTTAATCAAGACCCTTAAAGTAAAGCAACACAAAATTGGAACAGAATTATGGGGACAAGATGTGAGTCTCTTTTGTTAAGAGACCTAGAGTCGAGGAAGTCATAGTCAATGGTTGTTTGTTTATCATATCCCAAATAAGGAACCAGCAGCAACACTTTTACATTGAAAGATCTCAACGAATGTCTGTTGAATTAAATCGGAGTTGGCAAAATATCACTTATAAAATTTCTTTTTTTTTGCTTTGCGTTTTAAATTTTGACATATTTTAATTAAGTTAACCAAGATATTTGAGCTTTTCATTTCCCCAAATCTTTTCTTCAAATAAAACCAAAGAATAGTCTGGCCAAATAATTCTATTGTAAGTCATGTCAGATACATTATTTGTCTTATAAGAGAAAAGTAAGTAAGCAACACCAAATTCTGGCAAGGATATGGAGCAATGTGAACTCTCATACATTGCTGGTAGAAATGTAAAATGGTACACTTTGGAAGACAGTTTGGCTGCTTCTTAGAAAACTGAGCATATTCTTACCATATGATCCAGCAATTACACTGGTATTTAAATTGCAACTTCCAAAGGAGTTGAAAATTTATGTTCACATGAAAACCTGCACATAGATGTTTAGAACAATTTTATTCATAACTGTGAAACCATGAAAGCAACCAAGATGTCCTTTAGTAGGTGAATGGATAAATAACCAGTGGTAGATTCACAGAATGGAATATTATTCAGTACTAAAAAAGCTATTGTCATGAAAAGACACTTAAGAACCTTAAGAGTATATCACAAAGTGGAAGAAACCAATCTTAAAAGGTTATCTGTAGTATTATTCCAAATAGATGATATTCTATAAAAGTTAAAACTATGAAGACTGAAAAATATCAGTAGTTGCAAGGGAAAAGGGGAGAGGTTAAGAGATGGTGCAAAGAAGATTTTAGGGCAGTGAAAACACTATGTTTCATAGTGTAATGATAGATATATGTCAATATTATACATTTGACCAAACTCATAGAATATACAGCAACCAAAACTGAACTCTAAAATAAACATGGCATTTGAATGAATATAATGTGTTAAAGTAGGTACATCCTTGGTTTAAAAAGAAAGAGTACCATAATGGTTAAGTGATGTTAATAATAAGGGAGGCAATGCATGTTTGCATGTTTGGGGCTTGGGATACATAGGAAATTTTTGTACCTCAGTCTCAAACTTGAAAGTGTTCTAAAGAATTGAATTTTTAAAATATGAGTTAATTAGTTAATTAATTAAAGAAAACTAAGTAAGCCCTGGGCTGAACTATCTTGCATTGTTTTCAGTTAGTCTACATCTGGAATCACTATAGACAAAGGAATAAAGCCAACAGTTTCATTGACTCAGTCAATCCATGCATCACACTTTTCTCCTTGTATGTCAGCACACACCAAAAATGTTTCTACCTGCATTTACTGATGCCTCAGCATGAGTATTTTCCTCAGATATTCACATAGCTTGTTCTCTTATTCTTTCAAGTCTTTATGTCAAGTCACTTTCTCACTGAAGTTCTCCCTGGTCATCCGATTTAAAAGTTCAACCTTTTCCCTACTTTTTTTTTTCTCAGAATATGTCACTATCTTATATATCTAGTGCTTCACCATTTTATTGTATTGTATATCTCCCCTGATATACTACCAACTCCGTGAGGACAGGAATATTTTTTATTGTTATATCTCCAGTACTAGAATGATGTCTGGCATAGAGCAGATGAATAAATATCTGCTTAATGAACAAATGAACATGCTATCAGATTTTTTTAATGACATAAAAAATACTAGGAAGATAAGGTATGTAACTTCCAAGTCTTCTCTGTCTTCCTAAGCCCAAGGCAATCATTTACCTAGATCTTGAATACACTCTATTTTATGATTTTATTCCAAAAATACCCAGCTGTTTGGGGAGAAGACAGACAGCACTGATAAATTATGGATGCCCTAGAAAATTTCAAAAGTTCTATTTCCTGCATTGTTCATAATACATTATACTTTGACATTTATAAAAATGAAAAACAAATAGAAATTAATCTCATCTTTAAAATATGAATCCTATAAATGTTATTGGACTGCATTTGCATCACCCATTTTAAAAGTTCATATAATATTTAGCTTTAAAATCCATTACCACTTCATAATTTAAAATTTTTATATCGATGAATATTTATTTTTCAGTCATTAATATTTCTGGATCCAATACATTTGTTAATCCAATCATACACTTTTTAATTCTTTGCCTGCACTAAAAATTTTTAATACTTAATCTTTAACCTTCTCTTAATGGCTACTTTCTGAAAATAGATTATATACTCCAAAGAGCAAACTGTTGGGGGGGAGAAGATTAACAAAATTGGAGGATATTTTGGCAATATAAACTATAAAAAATATATAATTCCAGTAAATACAGCTGATGGAGAAAAAGTTTTTACTTCATGCCCACTGGCTGCATGTCTGTTAACACTCCTTTATGGACAAAGGTCCCAGAGAAGATAAAGTTGCCACAAGAAAGTTTTTGGTAAACCCCATCTAGAGAGAATAGTTGGAAGAAATGACAGTAATAGGACTAGTTTATGATTTGGATTTAGGAGTAGGAAAGAATAGATGTAGAATGAAAAGCAAAGATCACAATCAATATACCTCAAGCAATTAAAAGTGCAAACATTTCTCCTGATGATATGTTGCTTTTGAGTCGATTTTAGCAATTTTTATAGTACTTTATATCACTCACAGTAGAGCACAGATAATTCAGATAAAGGTAGAAGAAGACAAATTTATTGTTTGCTAATTATTCCACAGGAAACAAATGTGATCATTTACTTTCCCATTCAATCCGTAAAGTTATTTGTCATTGTTTTAAAAAAGATATTAAAATACATTTGTATATAAAATATATAGCTGAACAATAAATAGGGCACATTTCTTTTATAAGAGTATGAGGATCTAATGCTTGCAGGTTAATCGTTTGTTGAATTTCTATTTTCCTTTGAATTTGAAGGTCTTCTTTATATATAGCTACTTACCATATTTTTTAACATAGACTCAGAAAGGTCACAGATTTTTGTCATTATTGTTGTTCACTTATGCATCCACAGCATGGAAAGCAGTGCCTAGCACAGAGAAGACACTCAGTAAATATTTATGGAAGGAATAAATGAATAATGCTGTTAAAGCAATCTCTTACATGTACTGATAAAACTAGAAAGCTCGATCTATAATCTTTACATATCTATATAAAGAGAGCAGCGTAGTATTTTTTAATGCCCAATTAATACCATCTCTGCTTATCAGATATAAAAGGAGTACCTGACTTTGAGAGAATTTTAATTCATGATAAAATACAATAAGTATATAAACTTAAAAGAAACCCGGGGATTCACACTGGCGAAATTAAAGGATACCAGATTGTGACTGTCAGGTTGAGGAGTCATGCTTTCAGTGATTCATCAGAAAGTACTTATGAAGTATTTACCAGACACTAAACTGTGCTAAATGTTGGGGATTATAAGTGAACAAAATAAAGTCTGTATCATCATGAACCTTACATTCTGGTGGGAGAAACAGACAAGACAGAGCGAACAAATAAGCCCATTTTGAGAGTTACAAATGTTTTGAGAGACATAAAACATGTCAGTTCCTGGGAATGTTTAATATTGGTTAGGGCAAAGAAGGCCTATATGTGGTAACATTTAAATTGCGTCCCTCGTGAAAATGAGAAAGGGACAATTAATAGACAAAAGATTTCAACTAGTTCTGCATATAAATATGGGCAGGGTATGAAGAAGTGATCACTGAGAAAAAGGTATTAACAAAGTCACATCACAAAGTATTCAAGAAGGAATTATAGGTAGGTGGGGATCTGGCCTTACTGGTAGGAGTCTAGTGAGGCCTAATGCACACACATGTGCATGTATGCAAGAAAGGATGAGTGTAAATATTTGATAAAAACTCAGGAGATATAATCACTCCAATAACCCTAGGAAAAAATGGTCAGTATTTTCCCAAATTTGTTGAAATCGTAAACCCATAGATCCAGGAAGCTAATGAAAAATGCAGAAGAAACATGAAGGAAACCACCAAGACACATCACAATCAAGTCACTAGTATCTAGTCTTAAAGAGAAAGTCATAAGAGCAGACAGAGGGAAAAAAGTCACATTACAGATAGAGCAGGAAAGATAAGAATGGGAGCTCACTTCTTTTAGAAACTGCAAGCTAGAAGATAGTGAAGAGATCTTTTGTAGAGCTAAATAAAGGGGAAAAAAATCTGTCAGCCTACATTTTTTTACTCAACCAACTACCTTCTAAAAGCCATGATAAAATAAATACTTTTTCAGAAATATAAAAGGAAATAAATTTAACAATTTACATGAAAAGGATAAAATCCTTCAAGATGAAAAGGTCAAAGAAGAAGTAGATTAACTGGGACAGGTTCATATACATTTTTAAATGATATTGTTAAAGCCCTCCCCACAAAGACATAACTAAGCCTAGATATCTTCTTAGTAAATTCTACCATTTTTAATGGAAGAAATGTAAGTTCTACACAAACTCATATAAAGCAAGAAATAATACTGTCCAATTCATTTTATCAGGTTTATATAATATCATAAAAGCCAAAACCTGACAAAGATACCACGAGAAAGCTGTAAAACAATATAACTCATAAATATAGACTCAAAAATCCTAAACATAATTTTAGCAAGTTATGTATCAAAAGTGCTTCATGTCAAGGATTCAAGGTTGTTTTCCCATCTGAAAATTCAGTTAAGATAATTTACCATATTAATCAACAAAAAAAGAACAACATGATCATCTATATGAGAGATGTACCCTAAAAATTATAAAACTTCTCAAAGAGAAATTAAAATGACCTAAGTAAATGGAAAGTGACACCCTGTTCCTGGATGAGAGGACTCAATATTGTTATAAATTCTCCCCAAACTGATTTATAGATTCAGTATAGTGTCAAACAAAATTCCAGTTGGCTCTTCGTAGAAATTAAACAGATTTCTCTAAAACTTACATGGAAAATTGAAGAACTTGAAGTGCCAAAACAATTTTGAAAAGAATAAAGTTGCACTATTTCAAAAACCTGATTTTAAGACCTAATTTTAAAATAATACAGTCAAAACAGTATATAGTAGTAGATCTAGTTGTATAGATCAAAGCAAGAAAATAGTGTTCAGAAATAGACCAACAGATATATGGTCAATTGATTTTTGACCCAAGTAAGTTAATGGGGACAGGATTGCTTTTTCAACAAAAGATGCTAATATAATTAGACATCTGTATGTACACACACACACACACAAAAAAAAAATCTTGCCTATATCTCACATAATACAAAAAAATTAAGTAGAAATGGGTCATAGACATAGATGTAAGCATTAACGCTCTACCGTTTTAGAAAACAACTTAAGAGAAAATATTTGTGGCCATGAGTTAGAAAACAAAAAATTCTTACATAAGACACAAAAATCAGAAACCATGAAAAAGAATTGGCAAACTAGACTTCACCAATATGAAAAACAATGGCTCTTTGAAAAAAGCACTAACAGGCAAGTTAAGATATGCGCTAGGAGAAAATATATGCAAAACCCATAGTTTTATCCAGAATATATACAGAGACTTGCCACTCAACAAGAAGACACAAAACTGATTTTAAAACAAAGATTTGAAAGGACAATTCCTCAAAGATGATAATGAATAACAAATAAACACATAAAATTTGGTATTATTAGTCACCAGGAAAATGAAAATTGAAGCAATGAGATACCCATGCACAATGAAAATTGAAGCAATGAGATACCCATGCACATTCACAAAATGTGACAATATCAAATGTTGACAAGAGTAAGGAGTAACCAGAAATATCTCATATTGTTGTTAAAAAGTGAAATGTTGTTACTAGTTTAGAAAACAGTTTTGTATTACATGCAGATGTTGATTTACAGTGATGCACACTTTAAAACTATATAATGCTATGCTGGAATATTTCTTCAATACATTTTTTATTATAAAATAGAACACAGTTTGATAGTTTTTTTATAAAGTTGCATATTTATTCTATTTCTCAGAAATTATTACTCCTAGATATTTAACCAAAATAAATATGAAAACAAATGTTCACACAAAACCCACAGGTAAATGTTCATAAAAACTTCATTCACAATGTTCAAAAATTGGAAACAACTCAAATGTTTGTTAACTGTTGAATGGATAAATGAATTTTGGTACATCAATTTAAGTAATATGGCTTTTCAATAAAGGAATAAAACTATTGATATTTGCAATAAAATAGATGAATATCAAAAACAATATGCCAAGTGTAAAAACCTAGACCCAGAAGACTATATACCATATGGTTACATTTATATGCTAGTCTAGAAAAAAATGAGCCATGTATTGTGCAATAAAGTTGAACAGTGATTGTATGGAGTGAATTGAGGATTGACTATCATTAGGATCTAGGGAGCTTTTAAGTGATAGAAATATAACTAAAATCAACAACGTAATGATGGCTAGACAAATGTAATAACTGTAATTGCGATGGAAAAATGATGTATACATTTGTCAACTTATCGAGTACACTTAAAATTGGTGAGTTTTATACTATGTAGATTATACCTCAAAATACATAAAAATATAATTTGTGTGTCTTCTGACATTATAAACCCTGTGGTTTCTAAAACAGTGTAGCACTAATGCCTGTCACAGTCCCCAAAACATAATAGAAGTTAAATAAATGAAGAAATTAGTGAATAAAAATAAATGAGCAAGTGGTACAGAATGAAATGTTCTATAAGAAACCACAAAGGAATGCTTACAGACCATCTTAAATTTTGTAAATATTTCGATAGTAGAGCTACTGAGTTTCTTGGAGGACATTTAGAACATCTTAAAACAGATTCTGCTTTCGTGTCCCAGTCTTTTATAAGAAATTGTGTTGTCTGGTACTAGGATTGTTTCTTAGCTCTGGCTTCTTTGCAGTAAAAATTCAAGGTGAAATTTTACACAACCTAAAGTATATTAATATCCTTAGTACTGCTCTAAACTCCTGAAATTCTATTTAATTTATTGGTCAGTTTTCTAAATGACAATCTCCAGGAACTTGTATCATCATGTTTCTTTCGCAATTTGAGATCGTTGTTGGAGTGACCTGGGAATAAAGTTTGATTCCAAGGTGAATCACTTCATATATAATTCAATTTTTAATAATCACATATAGAGTCTTTTAGAAACTTTCTCCTCAAAAAACTAATTTTGCTTGTCAACAAAGTCTGAGTCAGCAGTATAGATTTAGAATTCAGCCTTGACTTCGTAGGTTACTTTAAAAAAAAAAAAAACTTGTAAGGTTTTTCTTCACAAGAATAATATATGTGGTACACAAATATAAAGCAAAGTTTCAAATCGGCAGCTTGTTTCAATATATTGCACTCTGCCTTCAAAGTGAGATACATGGATCACATGAGGCTCTAAGCCCTTCAGCTATTTACACAACAATTACTAATGAAGAACCAAACTGCCACCAGAAATCCACGCATTCGCCATCATCATACTTGCATCCAGATTTACTCCGTCCCATGGGTTGTGACTGAGCACTGCCCATTTCCATTCTGTGGAGAAATATGTTCCCTGTGGTTACATCTAAGTGGTTAACTTTCATTTTGTCAATTCAATGGTAAGTTATATTGTCAGAATATTTTTTGTCTAGTTAAGTCATCTTTGTTCAAGTTGTTCAAATCAAAAGAATTAAAGTTCTGATGCAGATATGGAAGACCCATTCTGGAATAAATTCATACAGTAGTCACAAGCAAATGTTTTAAGGACCTCCAGATATTTAGACTGTTCTAGTAAATGCCTGAGATCACGGATGTATGATGAAAAATATGCACGGATACAAAGTATTGTCATAGACTTAGATGCAAATAACAGGAGGTCATGATACTGGTTTAGCCAACTTTCAGACAAAGTCAATCATTTGGGCTGATTCTCTTCAAAGGTGTCATCTACCACAAAATATACATGGAGAACCATAGAATATGATCTCCAAGAGAATTAAGTCCAGATTTAGTAGTAAGTCTATATATTTTATAGGTGTGTAACAGAGTTTGGGAAGAAATTGAAATCTGTGGAATTGTCCAATAAAAATTCAATGAAACCTTAATTGAAGGACAGGTGACGCCCCTTATAAAATGTTCTTCCTTCAGTAGCAGTTCAGGTGGTTGCAATTTATTCATTTCAATTCCAGGTTCATAACGTGCTGCAGGATCTCATTAAAGACTTTCTTATAGACCTTTCTGAACATATTTTTATGCTCCCCAAAGAAAATAGCAGGCATGTAATGAAAAATTGTCTACAAACCATAATAGAAAACAGTAACTAATTCATTCTTTAGAAAAATTAGAGCTTTTTATTTGTTGGTGGCTGTGAAAATAGAGCAAGACTAGATAGCCAAACATAATGTTAGTTCAACATTTGAAAAAGCTATGCTGATCATCATCTTAAATACCCAAATTCAAGAATGTGGATATATTTGTTCTGATTCTTGGATTTTTTCCAGGTTACATTGCCAATAGAGAATTCTAGTCTTCCTGTGTATCTTCTCAAACTGATTATTTCAGCTTTAACTACATTTTGGAGCAATGTTTATACCAGCTTGAATACTTGCCAAAACAGGATCATGAATCACTCTTTTTACTTTATGAGCAAAATGAATCGTATTATAGATCCAAGCTATTACCACCTTTCACCCGTCTGTGCACTCGTTCATTTACATTTTATATTTCCTAACTAATTGCTAACACTTTCTTAGATATTTTTATTTGTTATTTGATTCCAAAACAAGCTATTATTTCATGAAAATTATTGTGTAGTGTTAAGCAGATGAAAGAGAGAAGACTTTCAAAAAAGAAACATTTCATAGCATGTTCCATATTGTGAGGAAGACAAGCTAGAACTGAGGTCACAAGAATCTGAATAGCTCATCATGCTTACTATAATTTCAGGGTACGCTTAATTGTGTTTTAATGTAAAGCTACAGTTAGTCACCTTCACTGTTTTCCCACAGTGATCACATTAATTTACAGAAACAAAGTTGTCCCCTTGAATGTGTCTTTGAGTTGATAGTAGTCACTTCATCTATTAAATAATTGTCACAAATGTGAAAGTATGCTGAACAGGAAATCTTTATCTGCAATTTGGGAATAATGACTCCTCCTCTGAAGGGTTGCTCTAAGAACTAAAAATGATTCATAAAATTATTTTCCACAGTGCCTATCTATAGATAGCTATCAATAAGTGATAACTAGTACTTGCATCATTTTCAGTATTTTGGAACTCCAGACACATTTCCCAAACAAGTAATACTAGGCCTTAGATGCGCCCCTGTAGCTAAGATGCAGTCCATGTAAATAAAACCCAAGGACCTGGGTTCAAGACCTGGGACTCCAGGAAGAAAAATAAAATAGTAGTAGGTCTTAGTTTAAAAAAAAAAAATAAGTATTTGTTTATAGGAATTAGGTACAAATCAGGATGTTGTGACATGATCTAGAGAGGAATGATTAAGAGAAGTCTAGATTGATCAACTAAATGGGTACCATGAGGGAGAATCCTATTTTGGGACTGGACTCAGCAGCAAGTGATGGGAGGTGGGAGGAGCCCAGTCCATGGAGGTCAGAAACAATGTACAAGCTGATGACTGTATCATAGAGATCTGGAAAGAGGTGCCAGAGGACTTATCAAAATTTCTGACTCAGTATTTGCCTACAGTCACATATTCCCAGTTTAATGAAATAAGATATATAAAAGAATTATCCCCAAAGACTAGATATTTTTAATAAATTACAAACTAACTCTAGAAAGTCAACTCATTGACAAGTGATTGAACCTGCCCTCATGATCTAAGCACCTTCCAAAGATCCCTCTCCTCCTAATACCAGCACATTAGGCATTAGGATTTCAATATATAAATATAGGGGAAGGGAACACAAACATTTAGACCATGGTCCACTGACTGGGCCAGTCCAAATTTGGACTGAAACTTATTGCCCAAGCTACTCTGACAGTGGTAGACTAAACACTCTCTACTATATTAACATCAGCTCCCAGGAGAACTTATATTCAGTGACTAGCCAAGATACACATACATAAACAGAGCCTCTTCCTCCAAGTTGGTGTAATTCTAAAGTGCCATCCCAGATCCCGAGCACCTATAAGGGAGTTCATAGATGCCTTATTATGACTATATCACATCCAACCTCTCCCTCTGCTTACTGATGCTTGACAGTAGTTTATCTTGACTCACAAATGAACTTTCTGCATGGGAATTTCTGTCTCAATCTATATCCTAGGGATTTGTGGTAGGTAGAATTCCAATTTCACTCCCACATGTTCTGTCTTCTAGTATACATATTTTGTATAATCCCCTCTCCTTGAAATAAAAAACTTGTGAGTGGAACAGAATATCACCCTCATGATTAGGCTATACTGTGTAGCAAAGGTTAGGTAATTATTCAGATGTAATTAAAGGAAAAATTGGACTGACTAGGTAATATACCATATATAGATGTTGATTTACAATGATGTACATTTATAAGATGTTAGGATATAATATTTCTTCAATAAAATTAATTTAAAAAACCTAATCAGTTGATTGAATTAATATTATCCTGGTTGGGCTTGGCCTAATCAGTCAATGCTTTAAAAGAGATGGCCTTATGATGGTTTTGAAGGGAACTGCTGCCAGGACACCATGTAGCTAAGATCCAAAAGCAGCCTGGAACCTAAGAATGACATCAAGTCAATAGGAAGAAAGCAGGATCTTGGCCCTATATCCACATAAATTAATTTCTGCTAACCACATACATGAGCTAATAAATGAAAAACACCTTAATTTTAGTCCAAAACCCAGACTTCTTACATACAAAAACCATGGGTAATAACTGGGTGTTATTGTAAAATACTAATATTTTGGTAATTTGTTATGTAGCAAAAGAAAGCAAATGTAAGAACACAGTCTGTTACAGATTATATTCAAGAAAAAAGGACAAAAAGGATAATCAAGGCCCAGCACAAGCATGGAAGATAGCTGCAGAGAAGAAGGACACTATTTTCCTTAAAAAAAGTCCTCCAAAGTTTCCAAATTTGAAAGAACTAAACAGAAGAGGTGGAAGTTGTGGGGTTGGACTCAGGAGGGGTGATAGAAAGATATCTATGAAAAAGCTGGCCTAGGTTTCCCTCCACTTCCCCTGAATATATAAAACAATATTTTTAAAAATCATGGTAGCAGTAGTTTCCCTACCTGACCCCTTGAAAGCAGTTTTCTAACAAAACGGAGTTTTGTCTAGCAGGGTCCAAGATGATGTGCTAGAGAGAGAGAGAGGTATGTACCAGCAGACCCTCTTCAGAAACTTGAAACTGGGAAATAGAAGACCACTTTATATAGAAATAAGATGAGTGTATACTTAATTCAATCAGTCTTCTTTAGAAGTGAAAAGGGGGCACTGCTAATAATTATGATAAAACAATAGGCGTAGGTGCTACCCAGGAGTGAAATACGTTAAAACACTTCAGCTCAAAGTCTTCAAGTTATTGTGGGAGTTTCTAATATCAACCTATTCCCTACCCTCTTTGTCTTTGATTCATCCCACCCACATATACAGAATCTGCTGACAGTACTTCTACTCATGGGAAATGACTTTGAGTAAATAGAACTAAAATGCTCAGAGAAAGTGCATATTAGCTTCCTTTATCAGTCAACATTTTTCTTTACTCATATAAAGGGAACCAATAAAAAATGCTAGTTTTGATGGTAAACCAAGAGCATGAAAGAAGAGTTTCAAGGTGAGTGAACATAAGGACTGACAGTATATGAAAACAAAAATGACATAATAATAGAAGAAAACTTTAATATGATTAAGAGACGTTTAAGAGAATCTGACATTCATTAAAAAAGAACATATTGTTACAGAAAAAGAGCAAAGAACAAGACAGAATGCTTAGACATTGGGCATGTTTGCTGAAGTTAAAAACTAAATGGAAAGGCTTAATAAGTAGAATGGTTAGGAATGACACAAGAAAAAGACAAAGAAATCTCCACGTTAAGCAAAAAGATGAAATGGGAAAATATGAGAAAACCTATGTTAGGAAATATGAACACAGGCACAGAAAATCCAAGATCTATTTAAAAGCAGTTACAAAAAAGGAAAAATCAAGACAATAAATTAATGGGAAGGAAAAAAACAGTGAAATAAGGTAATTTCTTTGACCTTAAACACATACACATACTTAAGTTTTCATATTGAATATGCCATCTGAGGGATAAGCACAGAGAGTAAAGAATTATTCTTAGAAATATTCTGCTAAGGTTTA
Source organism: Solenodon paradoxus (assembly GCA_004363575.1). Classification (NCBI taxonomy): domain Eukaryota; kingdom Metazoa; phylum Chordata; class Mammalia; order Eulipotyphla; family Solenodontidae; genus Solenodon; species Solenodon paradoxus. Next base: position 2,607,999 of record RJWH01000018.1, read on the forward strand.
CAAAGAGAAAACTAAAATTTGGGGATTGAGCTAAGGTAAGGGAGCATTCTTCTTTACATAAGAAAATACGTGCTCAATACAATGTCATAATCCCTTCAAAATTCCTAGGAAAAATTATTTCTAATGTTTACTTCTTTTTTAATTTGTATTGAAATAACATTGCATCATAACATCATGTAGACCCAAAGTGTGCATCATTATAAATCAGCGTCCGTATATTCCACATTAAGTTCGCTGCTGACACTCAAATTCTATCCTTCATTTTATAATTGAACCCATATTTCTATAACCAGTTAATTATCAGTCAAGTGTAAGGACAAAATTATGACATTTTCTGACATGCAGGAAATTAAAAAGCTTACCTCCCATATACACTTTGAAAAAAATTACTTGCATATTTATTTCTGTAAAAATATGCTACAATGAAAATGTGTCTTCTGTCAATAGCTAAGAAAAAGAAAATTAGAAACTCAAAAAAGAAAATAAAATACATTATCAAAAATCATTTAAATATGAATAAAATTATAATGTAGCATGATTTTAAGTTACAGATGCAGTTTAAGAAAAGCAGTGCCACTTTTCCTTGACACTTATAGCTTTTGCCATTAAAAGCTATAGATTCAATGTTACAGGTTTACATTTTCATCTTCTAGGATACAATCAAACTATTAAGCTCTTCAGTGAATATTATGTACATAATAAAATTGTAAATGCTATCTGAGGGTTTTCATATTTTCCAATTGACTTATAGACAGCACATAGAAAATTTAATCATAGTTTTAAAATCATAATAATATAAATGCAGAAGTCCAGATACAGTACTGGGAAATGGAATCAGGTGGAGCCCGGCAACCAAGGTTATTTAATTAAGCATTTTTGAGTACTGATAGAAGCTTGTTAACACCACCTTTCCTTAAAATAGAGAGCCAAGAGTAGCTCCAAGACATCACGGTGCTCTGGGCATTCGAATGTAGAGAAATGTCATTACAGAAATAACCTACTACAAATCTAATGTCCTCATTCATTCCCAAGATTCTCCCATGACCTTGTTTCTTTTTCCTTTTTTCCTAATATCAGTTTAGCATATAATAACAATTTATGATTACCAGATTTAGTGGCCATCTTTAATTGTAGAACTAAGTCCATACTTTGCTTCTATAATGATGTATCACAATAGATTGTGAATCTCATTTTCTCACAAAATGAAAGCACATTTTTGATTCATGAGCAATCAACTCTCTGTCTGTTAGTACATTAGTTATTTTAACCCTAGAATTTCTAACAGATAAACCTTGAAGTTTCATTGGCCTAACACATATACATTTTGCTCAGAAGGGAGAAATGTTGTAGATAATTTGACTTCATTCAGAGACCTAAGCTAACAAAGATCCTACCATCTTTAACACATGACTTTCTGATTGCCGGAGGCATATGCGAACCAACAGATGGCATAAGAGAATAAAATATTGTATAGAGGCTTTATGAGACTGATCTAAAAATGGGATTCATAACGTCTTTTTACATTCTATTGTGCAGTGCTTAGTCATAGACCACCCAATTACAGGGAAATCAGGAAAATATGATCTAACTAATTGCCAGGGAATATGAGGAAAACCGGGTTAGTATAAAGCTGACCCATTTGCCACAATTAAAATGCTATTGAATGTTTTTAGAACAAAAATCTGAAATGCAGTCTGGTCAACCATTGGCTCAGCCCTTCTCATCATTTAGTTTGCAAGTGACTGTAGGGCAGAAAACATGACTAAAACATCTTTGCTTTCTCAGCAACTTCACTTGTGCAAGAGATGTTTGAGAAAATCTTGAAGGAATTAATTTACTTAATTATATTCTACTAGTAAAGACAAATTAATGCAGCTACCAGAGTGAAAAATAACCTTCTTTCTCAAAAAGATCAAGTCAAGTATTTTTGAACCAATTATATTTTTATTAAAATAAGTAAGGTACAATTAACAAATAATTGGTTGTTCCAAATAATAGGCAACTTTGTGAATTTCAATATTTGTTTTATGATTGAAGGCAAAAGCAATGGTAAAGACTGAAAAATGTAAACATTATCTCATTTTTCTTAGGAAGACAAAAACATGCAGGAAATGTTTAATGATACAATGAATTGGTAATTTCCTAATTTGCTATAAAGGAAGAGACATTTATCAGGTGATATGTACATGTGCATACTGCAACAAACCATTAAAGTAATAAACTCAAGTCCCATAAATCACCCAAATAAGTAAGTTTTCAAATACAGAAACTGTTATAAGGGTACCTCAATATCCAATTCACAGAGTCCAAAGAAAGAATGAAAGAGTGACATAAATTGATGGAGTAAAATTTCAAATATAAGAATAAGAAATTGTGCAAATTGGGAGGCAAAGTGTTGAATCAGCCAACCAAATGGGAGAGGGGCTAAAATAAGGCACTCCATGACTTTTGAGCTTAATTATGAGCAATTAGAATATCCATGAAGTATAACCAAACAACAGCAAAAGAAAGTTTGATTAAATGAATAAATATGCATACAAAAATATGTTTGATGAAACAAATACCCTTTATCAAACTGCAATTATTTAAACAAAAATATGATGAAGCAGTTATCAAAACTGTGGACCAGGGAATGGGCTGTTTAAAACTGTGATGATGAAAACTGGCTAAGAGAGTAGACCTTCAGTGTACTTATCACACCAAAAAAAAAAAAAAAAAAAAAAAAAAAGGAACTGTAAAGAGATGAGAAGATGAATTAATTTGATTTTGGTTATCATTTTAATTTTACAGTGTATACATATATCAAACCATCAAGTTGTATACCTTAAATATATACAAGTTTTGTCCATTGTAACTCAGTCAAATTGAAGGTCATACTATGACGGTGGAGGGTCATAGTTACTAGCAAAAACAAAGTATGTGATTCTAGGTGAGTGTCTGAGATAGCATTGAGGATAAGATGGAAAAGGACAAATCAAGCACGAAGAGGTCAGTTGAATAGAAGGATTATATTTACAAATAATTCATTCACAAAGACAGATGTTAAGATGGTGCTAAGAGGCTAATGAGAGTCAGGAACTAAAATTTTCATGACACAGGGGACCAGGACTCAACAGATGACCACAACATGGAGAGGTGGGTGTAGGTGACTGAATCTGATGACTCCTGTCATCAAAGCACTGCTTTCTTCTTACAGAGGGAGGTATAATAATGGCTTGCAAATAGAAAAGAAAATTTGATGTAGGAACAATGTGTGAGACAAAACAGATACCAAACAACAGAATTGCAGGAAATACAATTGTACATCCTGGAATAACATGGTTTTGCTCAACATTGGCTAAGATTTCTTTTTTTTCTCATCACCATTATAATGAAAGGACGTTGAACAAAACCATGTTATTTGAGAAGCTGCTTTCCATTATGCTTGCTTTATTTAAAGTTTCAGTTTCCAAGAACCTGTAGAAGACATTAAGCGAAGACTTATTATAGAACAGATACTGCTACTGATGAACTTTCATGTGAATAGCCTTTTGTGAGTTGGTGGAATGCTTTTAGTAAATGCTGCTTTACAATCTTCTTATTATAAGCAACAGATTCAAAGGTGCTCCAGGTGAAAAACAAGTTTGGGGTTCCTTTTTCCATATTCTTCACACTCATGGAAGAGGAGCCATGGAAGTGTGAAGCCTGAACATTCAGCCTTGCAAGTCCAGAGGGAGACCATTGCACTTGAGGGGCCAATTGTGATATGCCAATTTTTTTTATTTCATTGATGTTTATTTTATATTTAAGAAATACTTTACTTTTTAGAGTGGAAGTGTGGGACTTCAGTTGATTAGATCTTAAAGTGAAAGCTGAATAGAACAGCATACTCCCTGGACTACTAAGCCAAAGGGTTTAATGAGGCAGATTTCATTAGGTTCTCAGAATGACACATTCTTATATTTGAAATATGGTTTTGTGTGTAATGTTATAAACGAAATTTGGAATGTGAAAGGGAGTAAGAAGAAAATTCCCCAATCTCCATTACCTTTCTTTTTAATCCCAGAAAACCTGTAAGACACTTTATCATTTTCAGTATTTTACATCTATATAAGTCAAATGTGATTTATAAGAACATTTTTAGAAAATTATCCTCAAGAGAAATTCAAACACACTTTGGGACATATGATGTTTCATAAACTGAGTCCCATGTACATTTATTTATAAGTTGACTTTCAGACCTTATGATCATAGCCTAAGATAAGAAATGCATTTTACATTTTAACCCATTCTAACCTGTACATGCATATATCATATGTACATATAGAGAGTAAATCTTGCTATGTTATTGAGTGATAAATGCTTTCTATAATCAGATAGAAATATCTTGCTTTTCCTAAATAAGTTAGAATGTTTATTTCTTCAGTCTCTGTAATAGAACCAATACCACCATCCTTAAAAAAATCAAATACTAATAACAAGATTAAGATGAAAATTATATAGTAATTTTGACAGCTAATATTTAATGAGTGCTGGCTTAGAGCTAAATTATTTGCATTTATAATCTTATTTAATCATCATAGCAACCAATGAGGCTACTTTTACCAAGGTCCATTCTCATTTTTCAAAAGATGAAATGGAGGCTAACTCTGCAGGGCAGTCTATTATCCGTACTACCCCAGTTTTTACTATCACAGTTTACTGCCTACTAATGGACACAGCAGGGAACAAGACATGGTAGATAGAGACATACCTTTGGGGATTTCTATTCACGCTATGTTTATAGTGTCCCATGTGAAGTACAATTAAAAGACTATTATATATATATATATGTATGTATGTATATATATATATATATATAAATCACATTTTCAACGTTCATTTTCTTTACAAACCGACTTCTCAGGGTAGTACAGCTTGAACTTTAGAAAACTCACACAATAGCTTTCAGAATTCTGATGCTTTTATCTGTTTCTATTTTCTATTCTCTGGTATCAGATGGCTTCCATCTCCTCCAAACGCTGCTGCTAGTTATCTAATTTAACATGGTTAGTGGCGGCCAGAGAAACTTTGAGATATAGCCATTTCATCAATTATCTCCAGCTGGGAGGATTTAGTGCTTTTTAAATAGGGCCACAATATCAAGTTCATCTACACTATTAGTGAGGTCTTTATCACTGCCAAGTTCAGAAAGTGTTAAAGCATTTAAAATGGTTTAGCTTTTATTGCCTTTGTATTGTGGGTACAGTTCATTTTCTTGCTTTTGCAAAACTTGGGTTTCATCCCTAAGAGAACTACCACTCAAAATCAAGTCAAGACAGAATTGTGGAATGAATATACCTTAGGTCAGGCAGATAGTTAATCAGCATTTACTGATCCCTCCACATACAAAGCTCTGTACCAGAACCCATACAAATCTGAAAAGGGAATAGAAGTCTGGTGTGATCATTAATGCTGTCCATTGAAGACTTCACTCTTGGCAGGTGAACAGTAACACTGTGTTTCTCCACCCCTTGGAGTTAGGTGTGGTAAAATGACTTATTCACAAATGAACAGTCCCCCTCTACATGAAGATTTTCTTTCTTTTTTTTCCTTCTTGTCCTAGGACCCTGGATCTCAAACCCATATCCTTGGGTTTTACATGGTCTGTGCCTTAGCCCCCACATCCACCTGAGCCACAAGGGTATGCCTCCATGTAAAGCTTTAAGAGTCAGGGTATGATCTGTTGTATTATCTTTCCCTCTGCTGTGCTTATTAGCAATGATCCAAATGGTAGTTGCTTGATTAACTGTGTCCCAAAGAAAGAAATTAGTAGGAAAAAGTCTTAGCAACTCACAGGATATATGATATAAATAACTTTTTTTGAATTTTAAAATACTTCGCTTTAAACCACCAAGTTTTGGGAACTGTACTTTAACTGATTCAGCTTTTTCTGATGCTTGACAAACAATCTCTTAGATTTTGAGCACCTCAAAATACATTAATAAAAATAATGTAAAAAAAGAATAAAGTATAAATGCAAAGTTTTAATTGTGACACAGAAAGTGAAAGAAGAAAGATGTCACTAACTAAATGGATAGCATAATAGTTGGGGGTTGACTATGGGTAGGAGTGTTCACTTGAGTTGCACAGGAGGCATGGGTAAGAGAAGGGTTGGGTGAAATGGTATCCAGCAAGATAAAGAGGAGAAATAAACAAGTCACATGCCAAAGCCTCATTGATTTGTTTTTGGAGCAATGAAATAAGAACTTAAATACATGAGAGAGGGAAGAAAAGGCCATTGGAAGAGGGCTGCAAAGATCAGACAAAGGAGTCTAGGCAGGGGTACTACTTTACTCAGTCATTCATGTATTTTAAAAAGTATTGTGAGCTAAGATCTCTGCTAGGCAGAATCTTGGAAACCAAAGATAATGAGTTATGATCGCTAACCTTGGAACTCATCATTTTTGAGATTTACATACACAAAAAACCTCAATGCATGATAGTGTTTTATAACAAACACGCTACCAGAAATTAAAATCCAGGAAGGAGGTAATTGCATATCGGGAAAGGTATAAATGAGGAGAATCTGAAGGGATCTGGCCAGGCTTTGACGCAAAACATGACATTTGAACAGATTCTTCAAGAAGGATTACTTACCATGCAGGGAAGGGAAGGAAAGAGGGAAGACATTTCATTTGAGAAGAGTATCAACTTAACATGTTTTATGTAGGCATTTTATTTAAGAACTCTGTGTTTGTCTCACTACAAGACTAATAAGTGTATATTTATCAAACACCTACTGTCTGCCAGACACCGTGCTAGGTTTAGAATGTACAATCAGCAAGATATTCTCTCTTATCTTACATTCTAGCTGTGTAAAATGTGAGACAGTTAACCAGTAATTACAGCCCATTATGTTCAGTGTCTGGACAGGGAAAAGCAGGTTTCTGTGCCAGCGCAGAGCAAGGGCACCAAATAAGGGCAAGAGTTCAACAGGAACACTGCCCTAAGAAAGCTATTTTTAGTTGAACCTAACAGCTAAATTGGAATTAACCAGTTGAAGAGAAAAGGGATGTTGATTCAAAGGAGAAGGACCAACCCTTATAAAGACTTGGAAGAGAGGGTGTTTGATGTTAGAGAAATTGGAGGAAATTTGGCATGGATAAAACATGGAAGAAGACAAACCAGAGCAGTCAAGGGATGTGCATTTAGAGACATGGCAGGAGACAGTTTCGGAAGTTAACATTTTATCCTGAAACCTGGGGAGAGTCCTCGGAATGTTTATAAAAGGAGGGTATGATAAAGTGTGTGTTCTAGAAGATAGCTCAAGTGGCAGAAAGGGAAATGGAAAAGAAGCAGGCCCGGGGTCAGGGAAATCAGATCAGAGCCTTTTGTAAGCGTCCCAGAGAAAGATTATGGTATTTTACCAATAAGCAATAGTAAAAACAGAACGTCTTGGGTGTATTTAAGACTATGTAGGGTAATGATATAATGTGGTTTGGGGCTGTGTATTCAGAGACAGTAAAGAACTAAGAGTCACTGTGAGGTTTTAGTTTCCACTTTGGGCACGTGGACATTTAGTTGTGCAACTTCATAAGGGGACACAGGATTTGAATCACTATGAATAAACAGAAATCACATATATATATTGACTCACTGTATCAATACAGTAAGAACTGGAGTTCTATCTGAAACCACTATAGCTGAAATTTGGTTTAAATCAAGATTGCACATACCTTTCTATATCAATGCTAAGGGAGCAGACTGAAAAGTAGAACTTCCAGATTCTCAACAGGACATTGAAATGATTTGATTTCATGGAAAAAAATAACTCTGGTCATACTGTGGACAGTGGACTGAACGAGAAAGTGGCTAACAGCAAACAAATGATAAGACCATAAATTAAGGCAACCATAGTGGGGTTCTAAAGGAAGCAACAAGAAAGGGTTTTAGAGAAAGGAATCAACAGATTTTGATGATAGTGTTATTTGATAGAGTTAGGGAAAGAGAGGTTCTGAATATTAGTCAGATATTCTAGTCTGGGAGACTGGAGGACTGGCAATTCTATTAATGGAGGGATGCTCTTTGAGAAGAGAATAGATATCAGAGGAAAAAAAGTAAATTCGCTTTGATCTATTAAATCTGACATAACCTTGAGACACAGACAATTAAGACAATCTTTGCTATAATCATAAGCTATGTCCAAAGTTTAGGAGGTGTGTTGGAAACTAGAAATATAGTTGTGGGAGTCATCAACATTTGTTAGAGCCAATGGAAGAGTTGGTAGTTGCCCAGATAGAATTAATGGAAAGGTGAGAAAGAGGACACCTTGGGAAAACCTGGTATCAAAGTTGCTGTGGGTAGAGGTGATGATTAAGAAGGGAGTCACTCTAGCCTCAGAAGTTGGAGAGACACTGAAAGACAAAAATATTTTAGGATGTGCTTGACATGGATTTATGTGTTAGAAGAATTGAAAAGTGAGAAGCTGGTGAAAGAAAGACCAATTCAAAAACTCTAAAACAGATGACCTCCAATAAATGATAAACATCAACTCCATCATAAATAACATTTAGTAAGGATATTAATTATCATAAGTTTTTTGGCTATGAATAACCAGTAACAATGAATAATGAATAACAAAAATGCCAAATTTTAGCCCCTTTCTTCTCACAACCATTTTTTCTCAAGGATGGGACTTATTGAATAAAAAAAAAAATCTGATAAAAAGTGACTGTTCAGTCAACAGTACGGTCCAAGGAATAACAGTAACTATTATTAGTTGAGTAAATGGGCCAGAAAGAACAGAAAAAGAACTTATAGTAAATTTGACTGTTTGACTACTCAACTGCGAACTAGTCATATGCATCAATTTAAGGGTGCCTGCAGCAGTGTTCAGCTCCAAACAAGGTCAGTAAAAAATGGCAAGTGCACACCAAAGAGACTCCACCTATTCATGCATAACACTCATTGCAGAGCTACTTGAAGACTCTTGGGACTGCTCTGGTGTTTAGTTTTATAAGTCCTGGAGAGTGTATATATGGCATCATGACATGTCAGTACATATCAAGTGTCAGTGTAAAATATTAGCTTTGGGGATTGACTTCCTTATGGTGACTCAATAGGATGCACTTTCAGGTCGCTCCCCACAGACACTGAAAAAAACCCAAAGAAATCACCGATTTTCCTGAGACAAGCACCAAGAAACAACCGGCGCTTCAGCTGAAGATAGATCTGTTGATGACTAATGGTGGCTGAAAGCACCTGGCGCAGTTCTCAGGTAAGTCGCTGATTTGGATTTGGGATGGAGCTCAGGATTTTCCAGACGCGTGGTGGGGTGGAGGCTAGGGATTTCAGGACAAGGTGCAGAGGCAGTGAGAGGCAGGCCCAGTAAGGCTGAGATGCAGTGTCAAGGAAGGCCGACTTGGGAGGAGGTGAAAAGAGACCCAGTGCACCCAGAGCTGAATGGGAGCCCATGTGGTGAAATTCCTCTGCGTGCAGCCATAAGCAGAAATCTGCAAAGAGCTCAAACCCCTCCCACAACCATTTCACTTCAGAGCCTGGAGTCCAGTGAGCAGAAATCCCGCCCACCACACATCCAACCACTGAAAAATCCAGCCCATCGGATGCCCCACCCCCTGGAATACAGTGAGAAATCAGTTCCAAGCCTCAATACTACCCACTAGCAGGTAGGAAGAGAGAGAAAAGGGGGGCAGAAACCACATTTCAAAAATAATAGATGAGAACTCCAATTTGAAGAATGAAGCAAGGTTCCAGATCCTGGAAACTCAAAGAGATCCTAATAAAAGAAATCCAAAGAGAAATGCACCTAGATACATCATCATATAAATGTCAAAAATGCAAGATAAAGAAAGACTATTAAAAGCAGCCAGAGAAAAATGTGTCACAGAGAGGAGTGCCCATTAGATTGTCAGCGGACTTCTCAAATGAAACTCTATAAGCCATAAAGGAATGGCAGAATATAGTGCTGAAAGAATAAGTGCTGAAAGAAAAGGAGTTTCCACTTAAGATACTATATCCAGCAAGTTTATCATTCAGAACTGAAGGAATGATAAAATCCTTTTCTAACAAGCAAAAGCTAAAGGAGTTTATCACCAGAAAACCACCTTTGCAAAAAATATTAAGGATGCTCTATAAAGCATAAACAAATCACAGAGAAAAACAGTAAGACAACAAATATTAAAAGTGGGGAGGAAGAGAAGAGAACAAAAATGTGGATAGTTAGAATGAGTGGAACACTAACATGCCTTCAAATAAAGTTAGGTAGTAAACATAGAACTTCAAATACTAACCTCAGGGTAACCTCAAAATACAAGAGAGAAAGCAAAGAAGAAAACAAAAACAATATCAATTAAAACATGACTGCACCCTTCCAACCAAAAAAGAGAAAAAGAGCAAAGTCATCATCTGGAGCACCATACAAAAGACAAATCATAAAATGACACTAAACAGCTATATATCAATAATCACGCTAAATGTTAATGGACTCAAATCACCAGTCAAATGATACAGAGTGGCTGAACGGATTAAAAAGCATAACCCAACCTTCTGCTTCATTCAAGAAACCCACCTTCTTCCAAAAGATAGATAAAGGCTCAAAGTCAGTGACTGGAAGACAATCCTACCATCTAATAACAACCACAAAATATCAGGAATAGCATAACAAAAGACAGAGATGGACACTATATAATGATTAAAGGATCAATCCAGCAATAAGACATAACACTAATTAACATATACACACCAAATAAAGGAGCATCAAAATATATCAAGCAAGTATTATTAGACCCAAAGGGAGGCATTGACAGCAACACATTAATAGTGGAGGACTTCAATACCACACTTACAGCAATGGACAGATCAACCAGAAATAAACAAGCAAACAGCTGCTTTAAATGACTATCTGGAACAGATAAGTCTAGTAGACTTATAAGACTTATAAGATAGTAGACATATAAGTAGTAGACTTATAAGATATAAGATAGTAGACATGTACTGAACACTTCATTCAAAGACTACAGATTTTATTTTCTTCTCAAGTGCTCGTGGAACATTCTCAAGGATACATCATATGCTGGGACATGAAATATTTCTCAACAAATTTGCAAAGATTGAGGTCATACCAAGCATCTTCCCTGATCACAATGGTCTAAAACTGTAAATCAACCACAAAAAGAAAGCTGGAAGACCCCAAACCAATGAGAAACTCAATAATATACTCCTTAAGGACTCGAGTAAGAGAGAAAATCAAAGTGGAACTTAAAAAATACTTGTAGACAAATGAGAATAAGGATATGAGCTACCAGAATCTATGGGATACAGCAAAAGCAGTACTAAGGGGAATGTTCATCACAATCCAGGTGTATCTCAAGAAACAAGAAAAATCACAAACAGCTTAACTTTACATTTAAAACAACTAGAGAAAGAAGAATAATTAAAGTCAAAAATCAGCAGAACAAAGGTTATAATCAAAATTCGAGCAGAAATAAATGAAATAGAAAACAAAAAGACAGCTCAGAAAATCAATGAAACCAAAAGTTAGTTCTTTGAAAAAATAAACAAAATTGACAAGCCATTATCTAGACTTACAAAGAAAAAAAGGGAGAAAACTCTCATAACTAGAATCATAAACAAAAGACAAGTTACAACAGATACCACAGAAATTCAAAATATCATAAGGAACTACTACTACGAACAGCTCTATGCCACCAAAATGGACAAACTTGAGGACACGGACTGATTTCTAGAAAAATATAGTCTATCAAGGCTAAACCCAGGAGAATTGGAAAACTTGAACAGAACAATTCCAAGCAAAGAAATTGAAGAGGTTATCAAGGGCCTCCCCAAAAATAAAAGCCCAGGACCAGATGATTTCTCAATGAGTTCTACCAAAACTTCAGAGAAGAATTAACACCTATTCTTCTCAAGCTCTTCCACAATATTGAAGAACAGGGAACCCTCCCAAATGCTTTTTATGAGGTTAACATTATACTGATACCAAAAGCTGACAGAGATGTCACCAAGAAAGAAAATTACAGACCAATATCTTTAATGAACATAAACGCAAAAATGCTCAACAGAACATTAGCAAACCAAATTCAACGATGCAGAAAAAAGATTTTCCATCATGACCAAGTGGGATTCATTCTAGGGATGTGAGGATAGTTCAACTTATGTAAATCTAGCAATGTCATACACAATATTAAAAAGAGCACAGAGAAAAACCACATGATCATATCAATAGATGCAGAGAAAGCTTTTAACAAAATCCAACACCCATTTATGATAAAAACCCTCCATATAATGAGAATAGAATGTTTATACCTCAACATAATAAAGGCCATATATGAAAAACCCACAAGTGACATTATAGTCAATGGTGAAAAATTGAAAGCATTTCCTGTTAGGTCAAGAACAAGGCAAGGTTGTCCACTCTCACCACGGCTATCTAACATTGTACTGTAGGTCTTAGCCAGAACAATTAAGCAATAAAGAGAAATAAAAGGAATCTAAATTGGAAAGGAAGAAGTAAAATTCTCATTATTTGCAGATGACATGATTCTATATATTGAAAATCCCAAAAATCTGTCAAAAAACTTTTAGAGCTCATCAATGAATACAGTAAAGTGGCAGGCTACAAAATCTATGCACAAGAATCTGTTGCATTTTTAGATGCAAACAACACACTAGAAGACAACAAAATCATGAAAATCACACCATTCAAAATAGAACTTAAGCAAATGAAATAACTGGGTATATACCTAACAAAGGAAGTAAAAGCTATACAACAAAAACTACAAGACCATCTTAAAAGCAATAGAGGAGGACACAAAGAAATGGAAAGACATCTGCTGGTAGCTGGGAATAATCAATATCATTAAAATGGTTATCTTAGCCAAAGCAATATATAGGTTTAATGCAATCCCCATTAGAATCCCACAGACTTATTTCCAGGAAACAGAACAAAAAAAAAATCTTAAAATTTGTACAGGACAGCAAAAGATCCTGAATAGCCAAAGCAATCATCAGAAAAAAGAACGAATCTGGAGGGATTATACTTCTAGACTTTGAAATATATTACAAAGCAATAGTGATCAAAACAGCATGGTACTGGAATAATAACAGAGGTGCAGATCAATGGAATAGAACTGAATCACCAGAAACCCACCCACTCACATACAGTCATTTAATCTACAACAAGTGAATCAAAATTATACAATGAAAAAAGTAAAGTCTCTTCAACAAATGGTGTTGGAAAAACTGAATAGTCACAGGCAAAAGAATGAAGCTAGACCACTCTCTGACACCATTCACAAAAGTTAACTCAAAATGGATTAGAGACTTGGACATAAGACCAGAAATCATAAAGCTTTTAGAAGACAACTTAGGAAAGACTATCCATGACATCAGTCATAGAGAAGTCTTTGAGGACCCAACTCCACCATCAAGGGAAACAAAAAGAAAAATAAACAACTGGGGCTACATCAAACTAAGGAGCTTCTTCATAACAAAAGAAATCATCACCAAAACCAAAAAGAAACCTACTAACTGGGAAAAGATATTTGCATTTGATATTTCCAACAAAGGCTTAACATCTAAACTATAGAAAAAACTCGTAAGACTCAACAACAGAAGAACAAGCAATCCAATCAAAAAATGGGAGGAGGAATTGGAGAGACACTTTTCTGAATAGGATATACAGATGGCTAACAGACACATGAAATTATGTTCTTACTCATTGACTATCAAGGAAATGCAAATTAAAACAACGATGAGATATCGCCTTGCACCTGAAAGACTGGCTATCATCCAAAAGTCTGGAAACAACAAATGTTGGTGAGGATGTAGAGAAAAAGGAACACTTTTGCACTGGTGGTGGGAGTGCAAATTGGTACAACCCATATGGAGAACAGTTTGGTGATTCCTCAAAAAACTGAAGATGGAAATCCCATATGATCCCATCATTCCACTTCTGGGCATCTACTCAAAAGATACAAAAGCACCCATCCACAGAGACGTATGTATCCCCATGTTTACTGCAGCCCTAAGAATTGGAATATTACCTAAGTTCCCAACATCAGATAAATGGATAAAGAAGATGCGATACATGTATACAATGGAATACTACACAGCCCTTAAAAGAGATGAAACCCTGTCATCTGAATCAACATGAATGGAACTAGAAGGGATTATGCTAAGTGAAACAAGTCAAAAGAAGAAGGATCCCAGATGACCCCACTCATAGGTGGAATGTGAATAGACAAAACAAAGGAAGAGATGAAACATAACCAATCCTGAAACATTTGCAACAGAACTGAGGCAACCAAAAGGGAATGGGGCGGGCGGGGGCAAATGGTGGCAGGGCCCACTAGACAATGAGGACGAACACATGGTGATTTGGTGAAAGACATGGTGTGTTAAAATATATCTAAGAAATGGAGAACCTAAACATAGGAAATTATTTAATCTGTAGAATAATTACTAAAATAAAAAAATTAATTTAATTAAAAAATACATTAGTTTTGAATTTAACCAGGTATCTCATTAAAAAGAAAAAAATATAGTATAAAATTTCCATAGAGCATAAGCCTCTGTCTGATTTCCTCATATATCAAGAAAAGTCATAAACTTAAAGATATTTGTCTATATTCATAGCCAGGGCCCCAACTAAATATTGTATAATGGAATGAGTCATTCCCTGCAAGCAGTGATTTGAAATATACTATAATTACCACCCTGCCCCTGTCATCCAAGGAGAAAACAAAACATCTGAAGAACGTTACTATTCTTTACAAACTGTCAAACATACACTGATGATTTCATCACACACTGACAATGACCATTCAGTGTGTTCACATATAATGCTTAGTCTAGAGAAAAGAGAAAAATATTAGAAAGCCAGAATGCTGGGTTCATAATTAGCTTTATTGCTATAATCCAGGAAAAAAATCCAGAAATCTCTATTTTAATTGACTTACTAACATATCTGAAAACAACATTTCTAATGAGAACTTTTTTTTCCAAATTCAGAAATAATGAGGTAAAAAACCATAGTTATAGCTCAAAATATCTTGATGCTTGATATTGGGAGGTTAGAAAACTATTATCTATTTAGAATAAGTCAGCTTGACACTCACCTAAAACATATTTTCTGCAGTGAAAAAGCGCTTGGAGACTATCATAGGAAGAGCTAGATGAATAGAATAGAATAGAACAGAATAGGAATAGAATAGAATAGTAATAGAAGATATGGTTGTTTGGTTTTCTAGGATGGCTGTAACAAAACATCTCAACCTAAGTGATTTAAACAACAGAAATTTATCGTCTTGTCCTCATGGAGGCTAGAAGTTCAAAAGCAAGGTGTCAGCAGGCGTGGTTCCTTCTGAAGTCTGGCATGGAGGGATGTGTTCCAAGCATTTCAGTTTGTCTTGTAGATGGCTATCATCTCCCCATATCTCTCCGCCTTATTTTCTGTGTGTGCTGTCTCTTTTTTTCTTCTTTTTTGTCCAAATTTCCCCTTTTTATAACGACACCAGTTATACTGAATTAAGACCTTCCTTAATGACTCATTTTAACTTGATTATTTCGGTAAAGACCCTCTTTCAAAATAAAGTTCCATATTAAGAGATTAACGGTTAGGATACAACATACCTATTTGGGAGAGATATAATTCATAAAAATATTTAGAATCAATGGTTAGAATTTGCTCCTTGGGGAGAGTAAATTAATGCCTTTAACTCCATATATTTACCTGTTATGCCCACGTAACAAGATAATACAGAGACAAATCAAAAGTACAGAATTCAGTTGCTGAATGAAGTTGATTAGTGGTGCTGATCCCATTCCTTAGGAACAAAACTATTAATAGGTAATTTTCTTGTAGACTCACCTCACTATTTTTTGTAGTAAAGCTGATTAGGGAAAACATCACCTAGATGCTTACCATCCTACATAGTTTATGACCACCACAATTAAATAAATTTTTAAGTTCTAGCAGTGTGAAGCTTTTGAATTCAACATTTAAATTTTTCTATCAGTGATATACTTAGTCTAAGAAAGCATCATCTGGAGCAAAATATCTTCCTCTGTAAAGCTGAACTTCAGAATAATACTGCAATGTACCAAATTAAAATGAATTTGGACTTTGATTCTGAGAAAGTCTATACAGAATTAGACTCACATTCATTGACCTGAGCTTACAGAGCAATGTGTTCTGAGGAAAGGAAATCAACTTGGGCAGATTGAAACCACCATAGAGATCCAAGTGGATCATTTTCTGTTCCCCTGCATCATCCTGACAAACTCTGAAAAATAAACTCACTTCCAAAGAAATTATTCAATACAATCAAAAAAGTCCATCTGAAAAATCTTTCTAGTAGAATTTTAAATGCATACTCAGTTTCAATTGGTAGTTGAAAAATTAATCATTAATGATGTTACATTTACTCTATGAAACATTTTACAGTTATCAAAAGTAGTAAATATAAGAATTATATCATAGCCTGACCATGTGATTCTACAGGAAATACAGTTAATAAATCCATTCATGCCCAATGAATTTTCAATCAACTTTTGAGTGTGTTTAAGGAAACAACCTAGGATTACTAAAAAACTGAAGACATTTTCAAGGCAGGGTTCAAAAATAAAAACAAAAACAGACTACTTGGAGAGAGACCATATAAGAAGAAAACTTCAACTAAATGCTACCATTAATACTCTTAATGAGACATGGAAAAACAATACTATCTATGAAATATGAACAAATATTACCTTAAAGGAAAAAAATCAGATTCCTAAAAATTTTGAGTGAAATCTAAGGTAGAAAAAATAAAAATTCAACAGAATAGCTGGAGTAATAAGAAAAGCTCCAGAAAAGTAAAACAAAAAATTAGTGATGGAGATGAGTAGGTCACATGAAGAAACTTGGGGGATAGTTCAGGTGATTCAATATCAAATAATAAGAATTATAGTAAGAGAAGAAGAGAAAATAGAGGGAGGAATGTTATAAATATTAAATCAGAAAAATATCTCGGACTTGAAGGGCAAAGATTTCAAGAATTGAGAGAACACATACAGTGCGAACCACAATGAAAGAAAATGGACTTACACTAGGGAATATTATTATGAAATTTCATAGCACTGGAGACAAAGATCTTAAATCCCAGAGAGAAAAAAAACCATGTTATACACAAAGAATCAGGAATTAGGTTGTTCAATTTTTCAAAGACCATAGAAATTGAAATACAATGGAGCAAAGATTTTGAATTTCAGACAACTTCAACAGAAATCTATACCCAGCAATTCAGCTTGAGGGTCAACTCTGAAGACATTTTCAGATATGAACTGGGTTCCCTCTGGGAAAAACACTAAGACCATGATTTTAATGCAAATAGGGTTTTTTTTTGAAGGTGAGCCCAGAGAACACTGTAAGGGAATGGAGAATTGAAACAAGGAAGGAGAGAAGAGAGTAAAAAAAAAAAAAAAAAAGATGTCTTGTTGGACAACAAACTTTGGACAATTGGGTACCAAACCTGATCAACTGCAAGAGATGATAGACTAGGTATTGTTCTTTCTAAGATGTGGCGAAGTTGATCCATCCACTGAAAGCTTCTATTATAAAACCTAACAGAAACCTCAGATGGAGAGTCTTGTGGTCATATTCAGAAACATGGACAAATTCTGAATGTCAGAAGAATCTAAGAAGGGAACCAGCAATAGCTGCTATTTTTTTATAAATTTATAAAAGGAGTATTGAAATTAGTAAATCATAAAAGAGGAAGACAGCAAGCAGGAAACTGAGGCTGCAACTCAGGAGAAGAGTGAAGGAACACCTTGGGATGATAGCACATGGCGATAAAGATGACAATCAGACAGCACCAGCATTGAATTTAGGGGGGGCCTGTAAGCCCAGGAAGAGGTCCTCCAAAACACAAAGTTTATAGAATATCTAATACATCATTAGGGGAGACATTGAAGCTGGATAAGAAACAAGGACACAGAAAACTAAGAAAACAATGAAGCAAGACAATGATCAACTTAAGGAAAAACAAAACATTGTGCCAGAAAAAAAAATTACAGAATTTTACCTGAATGCACTACTGTTCTGTGTTTTTTCTCTTGACAATTTATCTATACATAAAGCGCTACTAGATTTTAAAGTCATATATTCTAAGAATGCATTGTAATTCATATACCTCCTCCATATGGTTATTTCTATTATCTGTTTTTTTCATATTACAAATAATATTACAATGAATATCTTTGAAACTTTCTGTAGAAAAGTACATACTTATGTATTTATAGATCATATATTTATATACATTTAGATGCACATATATATCATTTATTTAGTACCTTCCTGTGACAAGCAATATAAATAGTTAAAGTTGATGACTTTTTTTGACCAGTTCTCTAAAAAGGTTTTCATTGATTTATACTAGACCAACAGTACACAATTCTTTTCTTCATATCTTCTCCTATGTAGATATTATCAACATGCTTTTTAGGACTTTTGTCTCTTCAGAAATTAAAAATAGAAGGGTAAGAGGGCAAGTTTCTCTTCTTCTTAATTATGCTATGAGTTATTTTATTTTTAAATTAACAAAAATAAACTAATATAGTAGGTTAATTTAATTGAAATTACATACTGTACAGGCAATCTTTTCAAAATAATATTCTAGAGACATGAAATAGTGTAATTGTCCCTAACGCTGAAATATTTTACTCTATAAAAATTCACAATCTATCCTATCATCTATAACATAGCTGCCAAATAGTTACCAAGAGATTATCTTTAATATTTTTAAAGATCCATATATCTTGCAGTGTTCATTAATCTCTTAGTGCCTGATATTGTAAGTTCCAAATCCTTCAAGCAAGAAGGCTGTAGCTATAAGGAGAAGGAAGAGCTATAGTCTCATTTCCAAAATGAAATATAGGCAATTAATGAAAATTAGTGACAATAAATGGCAAGTGATATTAAATTATGTAGATTGATGTTCATTTCTTAATCTGTTCAGTCTCTTAGCTCTGTACAGAGAGATTCTACCAACCACAGGTATGGAGATGGCTGTTGACATAGAATCTTGCCAATTGTTTCTTAAATATCTCAGAATCTCTACTCTTTTACTTAGTATTTAAAAACCTCCATTATGACAAATAGCTATTTATTTGTGTTGAGTGTTTTTATGGCAGAATTTGAAACTAATTATTTTGTTCTTGTTAATATATAAAAAGATAGATACTAGTTAGTGGTTTATCAATTTTACACATGCGCATGCACAATTTAGCAACAAGAACAAAAACACATAATCAGAAGAGTTTAGACTTCAATCTTTTCAAATGCCTATTGGCTGTCAAACTAAATAATTTAAACAAAATAAATCACAAACATTTGGTCATTTTTTTCAAATGACTCTTTAAAATTATTTTAATATCTTAAAAATTCTAACAGATTATAAATTCACTAACATCCCAATCATGATTTTAGAATAGGTGTGGTTCCAGTGTTTTGAAATGTGTTCTGCAGATAATTTCAGTAACAAGAATCAAACTATAATTTGGGCACTGTTTGCATTTGCTATGTGTTGGGAATTGAGGAGCAGAAACCCTGCAAAATTTCATTATTAAGGGACTTCTGTTGAATAAAATTCCATAAACACAGAAAGCAAAAGCAGGGGAAGAATGTAAACTGCAAATCCGTATACAACAAAGAATCAAGTAGTACGTTTGGGCCAGAGTCCTTTTCCATTCTCTGTGGCCAGACCCTTACTGGAATATTTATTCCATCCTAGGCTCCACAGAGTATGGAGATATTGGAGAGAGTTGGGAGGTAAGCCCTGGAGATGATTAAAGGGCTGGACTAAGAAAGAAATGAATATATTGCTACACTTGGAAAAGGAGGACACTCTATTTAAAAATGGCTTTCAAATAATGGGACCGATTAATAACACAAAAATAGAAACTCGGCTGCTTTTCATTCCCACTGTGAACAGAATAAGAGAAAACAGGTGGAACCAAATTGGACAGTTAAGGTTGCCAAAAGTTTAGCAAGTCAGTAGCAGCAGTGTGCATAGCCACCAGTTGTGATATTTCAAAACACACAATCTTTAAAGTAGGGCATTGGTGGATGTAAGCATGTCATCTCCACCAGAAGCTGAAACGAAATCAATGTGTGTTGGGGAGAGGAAGGAAATATTCTTAAAGCACCAAGCATGAGTCTCCATTCCAGCCTATCAGAACAACTTGTGTGGTATCCTGATGTGAAAATTAAAGTAGCCCTGAAGCTAGGCTGCCTGAGTGTGAACCCTGGCTCTTCCGTATTAGCTTTGTGTCTTTAGACAAGGTACTTAAGCTTCTGTCCTTCTATTTCCTCATCTGCAAAAAGGGGGTGAGTTTAAATGTGTCTCTGTGTGTGTGTGTGTGTGTGTGTGTATGTGTGTGTGTGTGTGTGTATTCATGTGTCTGTTATCACCATTATTTTCAACCAGAAGGAATATACTTTAAGAAATGTATTTTGAGTGTGGATTAATTTTTTTAGCTTCAACATTCTAATGTTCAGAATTTTATATTTACTATCATATACAGGAAATGCTTATATTTATGTTGATGATGATTCTGAGGTAGACACCATGAGATCCTGGGGTATTCACATTTATTGAATATTTAGTATCTAGAACATCATTGTCTAATTCTTAAGGACTGGTGACTATTTACCTTATATAATAATTCTAACTTTATCAGATATTGTATTAACTAGTACACAATAATTTCTAGACATAAACACAATAGATATTCCTGAATAATATGCATATATAAATATAATTATATATTATAGATAATATTATATGTATATAAAATATAGTATATATTCTACAACTATATATATTTACATATATATATGTATAAAACAAATTAATCCAAGAATCCAGAGGCCTGGCCTTTGACAAACTACCCTGTGTATTCTCCTTTGCTGGTTTGTGACTGATGTCAAAATAGTTTTCTCTTTCTGTAAAGAAATGCCTGCATACGATTTTGGCAAATTCCATTAAGGAAAACAACACCCAATATAAAAGAAGGTTTTACTGATTTGGGGAAAACTAAATTTTTTGATGTATTTGTTTAAAGCCTCTAGAGAAACACTGCCCAAAAAAATAATAAAAACTCAAACAATTTGGCATCTAACCTCTAAAAGATTATAATCTAAAACGAAATGACAGAACTATGTTGAGTAATTAAAACTGTTTTAAGACTTTTGATATTTAGGTGATTAAGAAGAGAAAAATAACACAATCAGATTACTTTTATTTATCAGTTTACTGTGCAATTATGTAATTGTTCAGTTCAGATTTAAAGTAAATAAACGATACTTTATCATATACCTACTCTGCATACAGAAATGTTTTATTCATTCACCTTTCTGGTAGTGATTTAAAACTGTTCTACTCACATGTACAAACACACTTCTCTAATATACTTTTTCTAGCAATTTTATGAAAAAATAAATTTAAGAAACTTTTATGATTACAAAAGGTGTTAATAATTCTGGACTCTTGAGGATCTGAATGAGAGCTAATGATCTAGGGTCTTTACATTTAAGTAAAAGCAATAATTGGTTCTGTTAGTTGACTACAGTGTTGGAGATGAGCCACACCAGGGATAGATGATGACCTGTGAATGAAAGGGACTAATTTTAAAGTGTCTGTGAGCCCAGATCTCCACCTGAATATCACAAAGCATCGAGCAACCTGTATGTTGCTCTATTAACACACCCTAAATCGTGTGACTTCTGAAGATGAGCATTTATTAACACTCTTACAGAAATAAACAGATTTTCCAGTAATACTTCCTCTCAACTCTCTCAGACCAGTGAGACTGATATTTATTTCTACATTTGGAAAGGCTCCTTCACAGAGCTTAACATATATTTATTTTTAGTGTAGTAAAGGATACAATTAAAGGATATAATAAGTCAAGAGACTAGTGATGAAAAAGATTTCCAACATATATGATGGACAAACGATTAGATTCCCTAACAAGCTGAGCTCCTAAACATACGATAAAAATATAAGTAACACAATATAAAAATAACGTAAAATTATATTTCATATAGAAATAAACACTATCAATAATAAGTTATGAAAAGATACTCAGGCTCACTGACAGTCACTGGAATACTAATTTAAACAATAAGATGTCACTTTTCAAACACCAAATTAATTTTTAAATGTTTGCTGGATTAACCAGTGTTGGTGATAATACAAAAAAAAAAACAAAAAAAACCTCGACTCTACACTCAAGAATTGTTGATGAGATGAACTATGATGAACTATAAAAAATTCTTTTTGAAAAGTACCTGAACAATACTTACTGAAATTTCAAAAGTACAAATACCCA
The DNA here is from genome assembly GCA_004363575.1 of Solenodon paradoxus. Taxonomy (NCBI): domain Eukaryota; kingdom Metazoa; phylum Chordata; class Mammalia; order Eulipotyphla; family Solenodontidae; genus Solenodon; species Solenodon paradoxus. The sequence continues at coordinate 2,630,373 of RJWH01000018.1, forward strand.
GCCAAGCAAAATACTTTGGGAAATCCATGTTTGCAATGAGCATTTGTTGCCTCTAGCTCCTGGTATTTGTTCCCTTTTTTTCAATAACTACACACCAGTTATCCTTTGAAGAACCACATTTCCTTCATTTTCAAATACCTATGTTTTGGTAAGACTGGCTTCATGCTCCAGGGTTGAGAAGTGAGCATATGACCTAATCTAGGTCAATAGAGTACTTACTACTATATTCCCTGGCCATAGTAATTGGTTCAGGAATGAACAAACAGGCCAATGAGAACGCTGTAAAACTATAAAACTTCCTACGAATTACAGGGAAAGAAGAGCTCTACTAGCACTATAGAGAGAAGATTTGAGGCTAGACTGATGATAGTCATTTTGTCAGTTAAAGAGGAAAGAGTGCCTGAGATTTAAACTTACAGAGAAAGCTGAACCAAGAACCAGAGAAAGACAGACTCTTGGAGACATCATTTCAGCCCCATGGATCTCATGTGAACCTGAAACCTACATTCCTCTGAACTTTTCAATTGATTGAGCCAATTGACTTGGATTGATGATGAATACCCATTCTATAGAATATGACACAAACTTTTATAAAACATGATAAATGGCTACATATATTGAAGAGCAGGATTTTTTTTTTTTAATGGGCTAGATAGCACATTTTTTGGCTTTGTTGCCCAAGGTCTCTTTCATAATACTTCATCTTTGCCTTTGTAGGGCAAAATAATTACAAACAATAGATTTAGCTGGACTGATTTAGCCTGTGAACCATACTTTTCTTACTCTTGACCTAGAGTATGTTCATGATAAATCATTAAAAGAACAATAATGTCATTTAATCAAATAATGTTTTTGAAGCGCAACCTATGCATAAGAATATATTAAAAGTGTAGCAAAGACAACTATATATATATATACATATATAAAGATGTTATCACTGATTACTTCAGTGGGATGGAAGATGGATGGTTTTAGAGGAGATTTGGGAGACAAGTTTGAACACTTTTCTTTCTTCATCTCTGTTATTTGATTTTTCACAATGAGCATACATTTTTACATAAAAATATCTCATAATGAATAAAGGAGGTGCCAAATATTTTTAGAGTAATGTGGTTCCAAAGTATAAAAAAATTATTTTGCATTACAATTAGACATCAATAGAGTGGGGAAAACTCCTGAAAAATCAACCTCTCTTTTAGACACCATGACCACCCTCGGTTGAATAGACCCATTTTATAGATAAGTCTTAAAGAGGCTTAGTGTCTTGCTAAAGGTCACAAAGCTAATTAATGGCAAAGCCTCGTCTAGAAATGAAGGCTCTGACTGCCAGTCTGATTCTTTTCCCACAACATATTACAGTCCAAAGATGCCATTACCCTTTCTCATCTGAGGTTAATACGTAGAAAATAGATGCCATTCTGAACATAACATCATGAATATGTTTATAACACCCAGCTCAAAGTAGCTCTGCCTTCAAAGATTTTTACACTACAGTCAGATTTTCTCTTCCGTAAATTGTTAGCACTATTTTTAGGAGCCCTTTTCTCTGGCAGATCCAGGCATCCTCTTGTCTCAGCCTGTCATCTCTTCAGTGTGTGTTTAGTAGCTTCAGCGCCCCGCTCACTGTTTGCATATCATGACACTGGGCAGAGTTCAGCAGTACAGAACGTCTTACCATTTCCTCTTAATCCATTTTCAATTCATCCTGAGCCCGTCAGAGCAGGAGATGGAATGAGAGTTTTATAATTACCTTTTGCAAACAGAACATTAAATTATTATACGGTGGAATCCTCTCACTTCTTGGACATAAGATGGCCTTTGCTTGCTAGTGAATGAATGTGCCTGTCTTTATAAGTACACATATGTACTTTGGAAATCATCCCTGTTAGCTTGAAGTTATTGATCGATTTTGGTAGATTACTGCAATAGATTCTTAAAGTGCTTTAAGATTAAGAGATGTGCTTGGCTTTCTTCTGTCATGTATCTCAAAGGAAAACCATGAGATGAGACACACAATGAAAAACAGCAGGTAATACCACATGAGACTCCTTATTAAAAACATAAAGTGCCTTTCACTCCTGCTTTTATTAAGTCTACTTTTCAAGCTAAATGGGGGTTAGGTGAGACGATTATAATACAAGTCACATCTAACTATTTCATTATCCGTGTCCTACAGCTAGATAGCCCCCAGAATACCTTTGAAAGCTCCAGAGTGATGGCAGCAGGTTGAATATAATGAACAATGTTACAAATGGGGACACGAGATGGCGGGACTAGTGGGGACGGAAACTCCTAGAAATTGCAAGGCTGTAATTACGGAACATGACTCGGTCTCAGTTGACTTTGTACACTGGAAGCCATCTTTGGCAGATTATATTTTTCTCAGCTAGTTAAAATGAAGCCAGTCAGAAGGACTGAAATTTACAAGGCATAATACATAAGCAAAGACAAGTTTGGATTTTATTACTCTAATTTTTGTCTAGCTTCCAAGACCAATTCTGCTCTACACCTAAATTACAATTGGACTAAGAAATATTTTTAAACTTTTTCTATCCAAGGGCTAAATTTTATTTAAAGAGAATTTAGCAGTTCAATGTTTGGTGGGAGGGTGGAGAGGGAGAAGCGACATGGAACTAAAGGTCTGATTTGAAATGATGACTAAATTGAAGATGGAATAAAGGGAAGCTCATGAAAAGAGAGGTAAAGAGTGAGTGGTAACAGGGGAAAGTGTAAATGGTGGTTACCCTGAAACATTGTCACAGAAACAGCATAACCATTTTCATTTCTTTGATTCACTTATTCATTTAACCCCAAACAACAAGAAAAATGAAAATTGCTGACAATGCCCAGTCTAATCTAGTTAGACTCCTAGTCCAAATTTGAGGGAGCAGGAGAGTTAGTGCGAATTTATTGAAGAGCTTGGAGAAACTCTATTAGTTGACCTGCAGCGTGGATTAGCCAGATCCAGCTGCTTCTTGCCTAGAATTCCATGGATAAAACTCAGTCCAGTCCTGTTCGCGGAGGACAGCCCATACCTTGCCTGGCAGGCCAGACAAACACCTGAGGTAAATCACAAAACAGCCTCCACCCTTAAAGTGCATTCCTTCTCACTCCCAGGTAGCAACTGGAATAGGGTTAAAGGAAGATCTTGCTGTGGAGCCCACAGTCATAAAACAAACACACACACACACACAACAAACAAAAACAAACATAACACAGCCTGAGTGGCACAAGTTGGAGAGAGTGCACTTCGGGGGCCACCCCATGATACCTGTGAGCTGAGCGGCAGATAGTTATGAGCTGGAAAGACATATCATTAACCCCATTCATTGCCTTTGTTTCCACATCCCCTCACAGTTTTGCCTCCATTTCTCTTTCCACCTGCTGTTCCTGCCTTTGCCACAGAGCCCAGGAGCTGAAGCATAGCCCACCGTACCTATCCCAGAGAATTATCCCCATCTCTGTCTGCTGGCCCATATCGACACCCAGAGGTTAAAGACAAATGCGCATGAGAGTGCCAGTATAGTGGGGCTTTTTCCCTCACATAGTTTTAAAGACAATGTCCTGATTTGAAAGAGAAGCCTTCAGCCCATCCCAGAGGTCTTCTGCAAACAGTCCCCCTACAGGCCTGAAAGTTCCTGGATCACTACCTGAGGGTGTTTTCTGGCTGATGCGCTGGCTCAGCTTGGCTGGGAGCAGGCCAGAATGATCAGAAGTGACCCTCAACCAATGAGGGACAGGAGTCAGTGGACAAGCACATCAAGTCCTCAGTCCCTGAAATGCAAAAGTGTGTTTTACAGTCTTTGGCAAATCTCATAATAGCTGATCACTCACCATTAAAAATAAATAAATAAAAGAGCCTGCTATGCATGCCCATAAGCAAATCTGCATAAGATATGGATGGATTCAGAGCTCTTCTGAAGGCCATCTCTGGATCCAGGCTCAGAGTCCACGTTTCCATTTAAACTCCTCCAAAAGCATCCTCTCCTCCAACCCAGTGACATATTTACTCCATTACTCTCAAGCTAAGGATCCAGGCACAACATTAAATTCATGACTATTATGCTACTGGGAATTGGAGAGACAATTTCATTAGTGCTAAGAAAAGAGTTCGCCTTGTTGAGCACTGGGTGAGTGAGCCCTAAATCTTGGTAGAAGATACTAAGGAAAATCATCATCTATTGCCTTTTTTGCTTCTCTCCATACAAGACCCACAAACCTAAGATGTCTAGAAATTTCCACAGCACTTTGAAGAATTGTTGTTTTTTCTGGGGGTGGGGATGAGAGGCTTTTTCCAAAGTTTTGGTTGGAATATAGGAGGATGTAATTACTGAGAATTGGGTAAACTTATCTTCAAAACAGCTGTCTCTCTGGAAAGGATCATTCAGTTGGAAGGAAAGCTTATTAAGACTATAGCTACAGCTCCATTTCTTTTACAGCAGCAAGAAACCAGCTGATTTCAATTTTCAATGCCTAGATCAGATATTCAAATAAGTTAAGTGACAAAGGAGGCTGAAAAACATTTTGGCTTTCTGTGAAACATGGGCTCTCTGCATGATTACATAATATTTTAGCAACCTACATTCACAGTGGCTTACACTCTCAAGCTGGAGGAGATGTAGAAGCTATGATTCAGGTTAATGCTTTTGTGTTTTGTTTGGGTTTTATGCAAAACATTCTACAAACACATATGCATGTACATGTTCTTTCTTTTCTTAACATCTATTAAAGACCTGTGTATACTGTGAAGTATTCAAAGATGAATTAGATCTGTCATTAATAGTAATTTTAATATTCTAATAGAGATAAGACTCAAATGCAGTGCAATAGTTTCAGATCAAATGCTGTAAGTGTTTAGGAAAGGAAAAAAATTCACGTGAGATCTGCCTAATGTTTGAAAAGTAGAAATTATTTAAAATTTTTCTTATCAAAATCTATGGGATTATTTCAAACAGTTACATTTGGGGACTAAACATCACCACTGTAAAATATCTGTGTGTCCTAATGAAGTTAATGACCCCCAGCTACGTAAACAATCCAAAATTGAAATCAAATCTAGATATTTAATAATCATCTAAAGGCAGGAGATGAAAATACATGGGAACTAAAATCTAGTACTACTCATGTGACTAAAAGGTACAGTTTTTGCCATAATCATTCTTAACGCTATTCCATTGAATAGAACATCACCATGAAACCCCACGCTAACCGACTCCAAATAACAAAAATTTGAATATAATGTTATTGACTCTTTTCCTCTGCCTAAGATATTTTCAGATCTGATGAGCTAAAGATCTTACATAGGGAGAGAAGGAATGGAGTTAATATATGGAAAATATGGGGAAGTTTGGTGGAAGAAGGAGGTATCCCCTTCATGGATTGAGAGGAGGAAAGTGGGCATCTGGGACCCCAAGGCTCTCCTGACTCAATCTTTTCAGATGAATCTAAGAAATGGGCACAATTCAAATAAGAGATTCCTGGGATCGCTGCTGCTGTCCTAGAATCCCAGACTTCTATAGGAAAGTAGATCAATACATAGGTATCTTAAGTCAGAGAGGATAGCCATTGCTGTCATTGCTGCAGTGACATCGCTAAGCAACTGCAGTTGGGTCACACACAGAGTTGAATTCCTCATCCAAAACCCAGGAACTTTTATGATAGTGGCTGAAAAGTTTTTCTCTCACACATAGACCATTTCATTAACCTCACAATATCTTGAAACTTCATTTTATAGATTGGATTTTTGGGGTGCCAATTATCAGGTTGTGACTGAGATTTACTTGGTAAAATGTCTTCTAGGTCATCATTTCTATCCAAAAATAATAGCTTATGAAAAGGCCAGTTATGGAAACAGTGAACAACTCAAACAAAATTGAAATCTGCGATGTTTTAGAAGAAGTGTACAAATAGGAAAGTTTTCCTACTATATTTTTATTTAAGTTTCTGAATCACACCTAAGCACATCAAAGGTCTAGCATTATAAGATCAAAAGAATTCAGAAGAAATTACTATCTAAAGATAGCTTAAGACAAAAAAAATATTAGAATAATGGGTAAAGTCTTAATTCAATAAAACCAAGATCCCAGCTGTCCCAAGGGATAAACACAGTCACACATTTGTGTAAGTTGACACACATACACAGAGAGAACCAAGTCAGTTGAGTCAAGTCATTTGAGCAAGAAATATGATTTCCTGACCTTTCACAGTTCAATGTGTATATTTTATCTTACTACTGTAACTAGTCAATTTAATAAATATTTAGGTAGCATCAATAAAGCATTTGAACAATGTAGCCAGGAAATTTTATATAAAGATAAAAACCAGTAACTGAATATAAAAGATCATCATACATGTCAACCCCATTTTGCTTACTGACAGCCCTGTATTTTCTCTAGATTGTTTCTCTTTCTCATCCCCTGTCCGGCTGCCACCCACCGCCAAGAACAAGAAAACAAGGCTTGGTGCTATAGGCAAAACACACAATATGACACAATAAGTATGAAATGTGACTCGAATTCTTTATAAAGTATCACCCTAGTTTATTTACTTAAAAAAAGAGCCAACCTGCTATTATTATCAAACAATGGGGCATCCAAACTATAGAAAAGAGCTCTGCTAATGGACCATGAATGATTCTGTTAATGTACAGATGAGCACTTTTGACAGAGCTAATGAAGACATCAACATTTTAAGAAGTAGAAACATTTCTTACTAGAATTTAAAGTAATTGCTTTGGACAACTGAAGCACTTAGACCTCCACACTAGTTTCCATGGTTTTTGTGACCATGTCATCCTGTCAAAAGCACTGCAAGAAGTACGTGGCCGCCTTTTTACACCATCTGGTATACTGCAGTTCCGAGGAAGGAAAGTTAATTGGCTCTATCGGAGCAGTCACAAGATTTATAGGTTTGATTATCCAAAATAGATGCTTTTACCTTGATATATATGGAGTTTTCACTGTTGTATTAATAATAATAAAAGCATGCCAAATGAATGAAAAAGCATCATTATAAAAGGGATTTGTGTGTGCAATGAAACAGTATGGGTGCCTCGTGGTTCCCACAATGAAGATGTAACTATTTTCATATACAACTTATTAGTTCAGGTTGTTCTTTATTATACCATAACTTTGCTCCTATAGCAACGTGGTTGTAGTAGAAAAATAATTATGCCTGGGTATTACATGCCAGATGTTTTCAAAAAGCAAAGGTGGCAGTTTAATTCTAAGCTAGTTTAAATGGTCACAATAAGCAGTCCTAAGGAAAAAAAAAAGTAGAAATGTAAGATCTACTTAATTAGAAGCACATATTTCTAGGTATCTTTCTTCTAGCCCATGGTTGATCAATAAAAACATTTATAAGAACACATGTAATTTTCAATTTTCCAGTAGCCACATTTTTAAAAAGTAAAAAGAAACAAGTGAGCTTATTTCAACAGTAAATTTTAGCATAATAAATCTGAAATGTCATTTCAACATGAAATTAATAAAAAAGATTCCTATTAAACTAAATCTGGTGTATATTTTACACTTACAATACATCTCAATTCAGACTAGTTGAATTTCAGGTGCTCAGTAGCCATATATTGTTAATGTCTACCATAATGAACAATATAGTTCCAGAATTTTTCCTCTGCATATGTTTAGAGCAATAAGTAATCCTCTCAAGCAGTTTATAAAAATATTCAAAGATGATCCTGGGAAACTCTCCATGGTTCATTATTCATTTCAAAACATCTGCATGTATCTTCTTCAGAAAGGCAGCTGAATAACTTCATTTGATAAAGACAGTCACGGTTCTAAGTTAAACCTAGTATATATATATATATACATATATATATTCTAGGTTTAACTTAGAACCTATATATATTGTTTAAAAGCTTTTTTAAGAATCCTGAAGTCACATAATATGTCTCAGTTACTTGTCTGCCTATAGGAAGAAAGAAAAATCAGTTACTAGAAGTGATAAAGATCTAAATGGAGAGTTCCATGTTTTTACCTAGCTGTAGGATTCGGGTGCTGCATGAAGTCATAGTAAAAATTAAAGGTAATAATGTGTGAAAAGCATCAGGGCCTACAAATGTTGGCTTAGCAGAAAATTGTCAAAGAAAGAGACTGCTTTGTCCCTGTCTTCAAATTGCAGGTCTAACTGATCACAGAGTAACAAGACAGAAGCCATGACACTAGAAGAACCCTGACAGAATCCAAATAAGTAAAGTCTGTATTAGTTCACAGAATGTGTCTGTGTGTGGATATTTGTGGAGTAGTCTGCCACCAACTCATCACCCTTAATCCACCCACCCAAACTTCTCTCCCTGGAGCATTTGTATATGGATGCAAGTGCTTATTTGTTCGGTTCTAAGTGAATTGGAAATGAGCCTTGAAAGAGCAAATCACGAAAGAGCAACTTGAGACCTAAGTGGAAAAGGGCAGATGTCTGGAAGAGGGAGAATTATCTGATTTTTTTTCACAGAGAGATGGTACCAGTTCACTAATTGTGTGGGCATTTTTTTTCCTTTTTTCCTTTACCTGAAAGTCATCTCTGATTCCCCGTGTACTTAACTTTTGTCAGCTTTGAGGGTAGCACACACAATCAGGCTTGGAGAAATGACCCAGCTTGGTTTGCCGTGAAGACACCTCTGTTGGTGACACAATGCAGAATAAAGGAAATTCATAAATGCTGCTAGAATTTTTGTGTCTGCTGGAGTGAATGGTGCAAATTCAATTGCATTATAATAAGAACTCATGAAGGAACTGATCAGGTAAGGTTGAAAGAAGTCTTGCATTCATTCTGTGTAATGGCTTTTCTCCTTGCTGTCTTCCGGGATTACCTCACAACCAGGAACTGTTGTGCCCCCCACCATGAGACATAGCTGGAGAAATAATTCAACTAATTCCACTTAGAAACAGAAAATGAGGCAGCTCAATCAATTCAGGATTCTTTAACAAAAATGCCATACTGGGTAGCTCAAACAACAGATATTTCTTTCTCACTGTTCTAGAGTCTGGAAGTCTCAGATCAAGGCCCCGGAGATTTGGTATCTTGTGAGGGCCACTTCCTGATTGGAGACTGACTTATCTCTTTAGCTTCACATGACGGTAGAAAGAAGATTTTCTGAAGGCTAAGCCTCGATTCAACCCAGAAGTTACTTTTATTCACTCTTAATCAGATCATAAAGTTCTCTGGGGTCACTTATGTAAAGCATTCATCCCATTCAAGAGATTCTACCCTCATGATCTAATGACCTCCGAATGGTCATGTCCTAAAACCATCACTTCGTGAGTTAGGGCTTCAGTATCTGAATGAAGGGAAGGTACATAGATTGAGCCCATAATAATCAGTATTCTTCTGGAACAGAAGCTTTCTGAAAACAGAGTCTCTGTTTGTTCTCTTACCCAATGCCAGTCAAGACTTGAAAGACACTTAAAAGATGCTTGGTAGTAATCACTTAATAAATATTTATTGAAGGAAGGAATACCAGTCACTATGATTTAATAGAGTCAAGACTGGCTAACACTACGATGTCCCCAGTAATAAGAAAAGGGTTAGCCAATCAACACCTACCAATAAGGAGACTGGAAGAAATTTGGAGGTGTGTCATTCTCACCTTTTAAATACAAGTAAAATCAGCTCATTTTTCCATCAATATTTTCCCAGATTTTTCTCTATTGATTTATCACTTTTGTTAAGCACCTACCCTGAAATCTAATCACTTTACTTCCATAAGGCTAATCCTAGATTCAACCCAGAGGTCATTTATAATCACTTTTAATCATACCATCTTCTAACAAGATAAATAATTTCTATCTTTGATGTTTATGTTGTTCAAATATTTGTAAAGCATTATCACATCTCCTATTAGTTGCTGCTGAGCTAGGCTTTAAGGATTAAGCACATTCAGATCCTTTAAAGCTAGTAAATGCCTCAAATCAATCATTACATTACTCTAACCATTTCTGATGCTCTTCTTGAGAACATGGTTGGAGCTTTGAATATCTCTACATGACAGAGGAGCCTATCACTCAACTCGATGTTCCAAAAAGAGCCTGACCAAAGTCATATAATGACCTATTTTTTTCTTGGATCACCTACATCGAAATGCCTCGAGTGATTTTTGGAATCAGATTCTTGAATCATGCAACCAAGACTAATGAATCTAAAATTTGGGGAGGTAGTTTCATCAATTTAAAATATGTTAACCAGACACCCCAGGTTTAAGATTCTTAGGCACATAAAGGCTTGAAGAACACTTACAAAAATGCATTATTGAGAAATCTTCAACATGAAATTTTCTATATGGGTACTTAGGCATGAATAACAAATATTTCAAAACATTATCCACTATTACTTGTGATTGTCCTACAGGTGAAAGCAGCAGGGAGAAAGTATAAAGGATCTCAGCTTTGTGTGAAAAGGAGGCAGCTGCTTCAGGTGTCCTGCTCATGGTTGTTTTCCCCATTACACTACAACTCCCAGCTTCCCTTTTATTTACTTCAAGTTCGTGGAATTATAACTTTGGTTTTTATGGTGTGCTTTCATCGTGGATCCATGCAACTCCTACTTATTTACAAGCCTTCTTGGTTGTTTTTTTTTGTTGTTTTGTTTTGTTTTTTTAAATATAATAAATACTAGTGACTCCACTGCCTAGCATAGAAATTAGAATATTCATAATCACTTGTATGATATTTTTGTCCCCTGTCCCTCAATCCACATCACCTTACTATACATTCTAAAAGTGCAAATTTCAGGGCTGGCAGGAGATGAATTGCAATACTTTATAAATTATTTCCATGGAAAAGAAACATTTTGAATGTATTTAAAAGTGACCCAATTTGGATAAAGCATGGGGGTTGGGGGAGGTGTTTAAAGGGATAGAATGTTCCTCAAATAGTTTTAAGTCAGATTATCAAGAACTTTGATGTCATGTTAATGAATTTAGATTCTTATTTTAACACAGTGTGAAGTCACCATAAATTTTTTGTTCTTCAGGAAGATTCACTTAGTCAATGGACTATAGGCATGGAAATAAGCGGAAACAAAAAACACAAACAATGACGAAAAAGTTGTGTACTTAAGAAATAAATTTTAAGAGCCTACTGTTTGCTGGTAGAGTGTGCAATACTGGAGACACAAACTGGATTTCTTCCCTCAAATAACTCACAGTCAATAGAAGAGACAGATAAATAAATTTAGCCTAGTGCTATAGGTGAAATGAGAAAAACATATGCCAGGGAGAAGAGCGATCTAAAGGATGGAGAGTCAATTCCATTAGAGAAATGAGGAATATTAGGAAAAGGTTTAAAAGAGAAAGTCATGTTAGAACTGAGTCTTAAAAGATGGCTTTGAAAAAAGCCTAAATAAAACAAAAATTTAAGCCCCCAAAATATTTGAAAAGATTTACTGCCTTCAAATTTGAATTCTACCTAATGTTCCATAGTTTCCAGAACTCTAGTATAATGTATGAAAACTTATTGAAACCCAGACTCCAGTTACACAATCCACAAAACACTATTCAGCAACCAGAATTTCAAAATTCTCAACTTCTTTGGATTGCATTTGAAGAGGCTATGTAATCCATAGCTATGTGTTTTCTAAAATTTTATTTCTTCTTTCTTTTTTGCTTCATACTTTGAAATACTTCTAGTGCCACTCTCCCCATAGCTATGTGTTTTCTAAAATTTTATTTCTTCTTTCTTTTTTTCTTCATACTTTGAAATACTTCTAGTGCCACTCTCCCCAAAACTCTAAAAATATCTCTTTTTCTATATCTAGCTTGAGCACACTTGCTGTTCTACCCTTGCCACCAACCTTTTCATTTTGCCTCACAAACTTAAAGAATCTGGCTTGTCAATAACAGAACACTTTCAGAGGCAAGAACAGCAAAGAAATTATGCAGCCAAGGTTAAAACCACCACCACCCCCTTATTCTTTTGCAGACTAGAGTATAGAAAAAGTTGAGAACACTCAAGTTATTCAAATAATCAGTATATCCAAATAACTTCTCTTATAAGATAGTGAATTTGTCAAAAAATGTATAACTTATTATGAGAGGCCTTGAATTCTAGCTAAGAATCTTTAATTTTATACTCTTATCAATGGAGAGTCAATCACCTAAGGATTTGACAAGGGAAGATTTTAAGAGGATAAAGAATCAAATTGTTGGAGGAGAGAGTATTAAGCCACTAACAGTTCATTATTATCTTCCTCAGCATTAGGTGTGATTCCATATATTTAAGGATGGAATAATTACTGTTTTTCCCAAGAACCTAAGTTCATCATGCCTACAAGATCTAGATTGTATAGGGCCCTTGGTTTTCCTAGGCTCCAAAGCCATTTCCTACTCAACACCCATTTACTTCCTCCTGAACTTGGAGAATCCTTTTCTAGCCACAAATCTGTTAACCAAGAATCCTGTCAACTTTAAAACCTATTCTCTTTACATTCTAAGTGAATGACTAGGATGTATAGGTGCTGGATTTTTCTTTTTCTTTTTCCATCAATTTCAAGATACCAAATCTTCTTTTTATGAAATCTCCTCTATGATTTAAGTGAAACTAGCCTATGTTGTAGTTATGTTTTAGAAACACTACCTTGGTAGTTGGAAGAAAAAATTCCTTTCCCCCTTTTATTGTTTAGTCATTCCAAACTCACTACTACATGTAGTTGAGCCACAAATATAGGAGATTGCCCTTTGTCAAAATACAAAGGTAGTATTATTAAATTATTGCATGTTTTAAATAAAAGTGGAAGTGATATACCTGAATGAATTAGAATTCAATCATTGACACCAATTTCCTCCTTCTGAAAGGGCTGCATTCTAGAGATGTACACATCACAATAAGCTCCTAATGATCTTTAAATTGTTAAATTTAATCCACTTACATGCTAAGATTGAGAATAAAAACCTATTGCCATTTTGCTATTTATTTTCTATATGTGTTATAATCTTGTTCTCCCTTAATTCCTCTGCTACCCCTATCTTTTGTGTTTGATTCATGTGTTTTTACTGCACCATTTTGAATCACCTCTCATTTCCTTTAGTTATTCTATTTTTTAAGTTATTTTTAGGGGTTTCCATGGGAATTAAAATTGGCATGCTAAATCTGTTAAAAAATACTTTAAACTAGATAATCTATTTAAACTAGACAACGGCTAAGCATCGATAACACATAAAAGCTCCTATACTTCTCTGCCCTCCCTTATGGCTTTGTCACAAATTCAACATTTACATATTAGTTTCCTGTTGACATAGATTTATCTTTTTTATTTTACATGTTTGTCCTTTAAATCATATAGGAAACCAATAACAATCTATAAACAAACGATGTAATAATACTGATTTTATATTTATATATATATATATATATAGTTAACCTAAGTTGTTTAATTCTTTGTACAGCTTCAAGTCACTGTCTATCATTTCAAACTAGAAATCCATCTTTAGCATTCTTGTGGGGTAAGTCCACTAATAATATACTCCTTCAGCTTTGTTGTTTATGAATGTCTTAATTTCTCTTTCATTTTTGAAGGATAGCTTTAATAGATATGACATTCTTGATGGACTTTTTTTTGACTATCAGCACTTTATATTATCTACTGCCTTCTGACCTCTACACTTTCTGATGCAATAACAAATCTCTTTATTGATATACTTCATTTGTTCATATATTCTTAGCCTGGTTTCCTTTTAGTTCTTTATCCAAAGTTTTATTTAGATCATTGTTTAAAGTCTTGGTCAGGTAAATCCATTGTACAAGCTAGTTCAGGAACATTTTCTATCAATTTATTTTTCCCTGTCAGAAAAATATACATTGTGACTTTGTATGTCTTGAAACTTTTGTTGAAAAATCTGTTGTCATTCTGGACATTTTAAAGGTATAACTCTGGAAATCCAGTGTTTTGTTATTATAGATTGTTGAGTGCATCAGTCATTCCTTCGTTAAGTGCCTTTCCAAACTATTTTTGCAAAGACTGTCTTCTTTGTCATGTGTGATTATCAAAGTCTCTTCTTTAGTATTTCAGCGGTCTGTGATGTAAGAGGGATTTCCTTAAATGCTGAAATTTAGCAAATCTGTTTCTTCATTCAGCACTCCTCTGGTTCTTTTTTGTCAGATTCTAGAGCTCTGAAAAAAACATGATTTCGTTGTTTGCATAAAATGGTTGCTTTGGTGGAGAGACCAATTCTTAGAGCTCCTGACTTCACCATTTCTATGGCATCGCTATGTCTACAAGTGCTCTAGATACACGCTGTACTTCTGACTATGCTCTATATGTGCATCTCACTTCTGTTTGTGCATTAGATGTACATATTACTTCTGAATGTGCCTCCATGCACCTAACTAGATCTGAATTTTTCTCCTCGGGTCATCTTACAGGGGTCAGTAATTAAGAGAGTTAATTTGACTTGATTTGTTTATTATTCACTCTGTGGCAAAAAGCAATTCCTTTCATATCTACATGTGCTATTCCTCTCTAGCCTTTTCTCAAAAAGGGTCTTAGTAACCGTTCTTTACCAATTTGCTTTCAGACCTACAGACTAGAAATTATTAAATATTCCACAAGCAGTGCTGACCCAAAAATATTATGATTCCTTTTTGTTTTGTCTTCCAGTGGTTCACTATGAGGGTTAATGAGTTAATGCTTGCAAACCCTTCTGAAGTATTAGGATATTACATATTACTGAGAAGAGGCAAGAGCCGTATGTTAAAAATTAATTGAAGGAAACCACTTGCAGATTGTAATAATGAAACATCCCAAGTTCCAAGGGCACTAGGGACTTCAAGTAAACAAGCCCTCATTAATTTGGCTAATTAGTCACTTGCTGTATTTGCTGGTTTATAAATGGCACCCCTTTAAGTAGAAAATTGAGCTGTAAAGCGCTAAGAGCCATATGTGTGGTAAAGATGGCATCAGTATGCTACAACTTGGGCTTCAAAGCATATATCCTACATCCAAAAAAGCACTTAGAAGACTTGGGCATTTCATACTTGTCCTTACAACCTGAATGGACAGGCAAGATTAGAAAAACAAGTCCTGCTCTGTTAGTGGCAGGAAAAAAAAGAAACTGATGGAAATTCCTGTTAAACATTTTTTTTCCAAAAGGGAGACCAACAGAGTCTTTCAAACTGATAATCACACAAGTGGACAGACCTTGTGATTGGTCATTGTCAGGACAAGAGAAAGCAAAGAGGCAAAATGGATTCCTGTGACTAGAAAATATTCAACCCATATTTTCAACTACTGGGAAATTTGTCTCCTAATGAAAGCAAGGGAAATCAGATATCTCATGCAAACTATAGCAAAGCCTGGAGAACTACTGTACCACTCAAACAAACTCAGCCTAGTGAGCCAAATGCTTGCATCTACCAGATTCAGTGTCTTGTTTTCTTACACTGAATTATGAAATCTGGAAAAATCTTACTTTCAATTTTCCTCTTATATCAACCTAAATAGAGCCATTACTGCATGTGATACCACAGGACTTGTGCGTCAGTTTCCATGGTTGTGGAGAGTTCTTCTGTCTCTGGAGAGAAAATTTGCACCAAAGCATAGAACGGCAACAGAAGAAATGAGAAGTAAAGCACAGAAATGAATAAAGGCGTTTTTATTCAAAGGGAAGGAAGAGAGAAAAGTACATCCCTAGACAGATGTGAGAATGAGTTAGTCTGACCAGGAAGTTGGCTCTGAGGTTTTAGGGACCTGGCAGGTGGAATCTCTGCCCTCTCTGAGACCAGATAAGTTTCTAATTGGCCTGTCAGTGAGTTCTTTTAAGTTGATTGAAGGGCTTCAGATTGGTGCTGCTTTGCGATTTACAGTCTTTGTTCTCTGTAATGCTCCATAACCCTGACCATCCACATGCCCACTAGCTTCTTAGTTGATAACTGCATTTTAAGTTGAATTGAACTGATTTCCTGGCTTTGGTGAGTTGCATTTTAAACTGAATTGGTGTATTTCATCATTCCCTGTCTTTGCTTCCCTTCCTCTGCACCCCAGCTCAAATTCCTGTCTAAACATGCTTTCCTGATTGATAGCTGGAGATACCCTGGTCAAGTACCGCCTGTTTAAGCCAGCTCCCAAGTTGAGCCAGGTCTACAGATGGCTAATACTATCTAAAACATGTTCAATTTCATTTATTTCATTGAGAAATTTTCTTGACCTTGTTCTCAAGCTCTAGTGATCTATTCATTCAAATTTAATTTAAAAATGTATTGAACATACATTATGTACAAAATTACCAAGTCAGAGAGAACAAAATTAAATCAAATTTTTCCTTTTTTAAAGGGATAGAACTTGTCTTTGCAATGTCTAATGGACCATTGCCTACAGGACAGAGATCACATGACTGGTAGTAGAACACAAAGGCTTACTTCCTGAAAGAAATTTCAAATTCCAGACTCACTTACAAATTCATGATTTCAAATGAATTAGTTCTAATTTAAATGAGCTCTCATATAGCACATACACGTTTCACCACTGGGTTTGTCTCAGAACAACTCTCTGCTTGTTTTCCAACAGGGTTCAGGTGGATCAGAGCTACAGAGAAACCATGGGAATAAACAGTGCTGTTTAGTTTGTGCAAAGAGCAAATGTAAATATCTTTATTAGTAGGTAAAGAGCTATAATATATTTTTGAATGTTGCTAATGAGTGAAAAAAAAAGCTGCTTTCATCCTGTGGTGCTCAAGGTGTTGCTCCCTTCCCGTATTTTAGGAAGGAAAGCTTTGTCTTGTAAGAATAGCTTCATTGATGATTTTCCCTTGGACACAAGGATATTCTGATTCCGACTAGTAAAAATTAGCTGATAAGTCTGAAGATCATAGAGAGCGTGGAGCATGACTGTAGGCTTCAAGGGATGTTTTGGGTGTTACTTTTTAACAACTTTATTTAGCTATTATTTACATGCCATATAATTCACCCACTTCATGCATATAATTCAATGGTTTTTTTAGTATATTTAGAGGTATGTAAAACCATACCCTTTAGCTCTCGCATATGTATTTTCCCACCCACTCACCCTCTAAACAATTCTAAATCTACTTTGTGTCTCAATAGATTACCCTGATCAGATCATCTAATATGAATGGGATCACACCATATGGTATGTGGTCGTTTGCAACTTCCTTCTTTCACTTAGCATAATGTTTCAAATTCATTCATTTTGTAGCAGGTCTCAGTACTTCATCACTGTTTATGGTCAAAGCATAAATTCCATTGTATGAATATACTACATTTGGTTTGTCAGTTAATGAACATTTAGGTTGTTTCTACCTATTAGCTATTATCAATAATACCACAATAAATATTTGTGTACAAGTTTTTGTGTGGATTTATGCTTTGAGGTCTCGAGTATGCAGATAGGAATAGAATTTCTGAGATACAGCGGCAACTCTGCTTACGTCATTAGAGAAAACGCCAGATTGTTTTCCAAGCAGTAACATTCCCATTTAAATTTTCTGAAATGTCTAAGAATTCTTCTCTTACCACAGCCTTGTCAACACTTGCTACTATCTGACTATTTTATCCTAACCATCTTAGTGGGATTTGCATTTCTCAAATAACGAATGATGTTGAGCATCTTTTCATTTACTTATTGACCATTTGCTATTTACCTTGGAGTAACAGACCCTTGGCTTATTTTTCAATTGGATTATCTGTCTTTTTTTTTTTTTTTTTTTTTTTTTTTTTTTTTTTTTTTTTTTTTTTTTTTTTTTTTTTTTTTTTTTTTTTTTTAGCAGTAAAGCTTCTTCAAATATTCTGTAGTCAAGTTCCTTATCAGATGCATGATATTCCAGTTTATTTTTCCTCAGTCTGTAGGTGGCTTTTTCACTTTTTTGATTCTATTCTTTGACCATTTGCTATTTACCTTGGAGTAATAGACCCTTGGCTTATTTTTCAATTGGATTATCTGTCTTTTTTTTTTTTTTTAGCAGTAAAGTTTCTTCAAATATTCTGTAGTCAAGTTCCTTATCAGATGCATGATATTCCAGTTTTTTTTTCCTCAGTCTGTAGGTGGCTTTTTCACTTTTTTGATGCTATTCTTTGGAGAACAAACATTTTTAATGTTACAGAGTGCTGGAGATCCTTTGCATCACAGTCTTTTCAACATCTGTTGAGCCAAAACCTCAGGAGCAGCCCACGTATAATCTGAACACAGCCCCAGGATGCAGTGGGCAAAGAGAAACTAAAGAAAAAGACAGACCACTCCATTTTGGTACGTGGCAGTTTGAACAGCAAGCAGAACTTACTTAGAAGGGCATATTTGGGACAGAAGCAAGAGGAGTAGTTTTCCACACCTGGTTGCAAAACCTTAAAAGTTTATATAGAGGGTTTATCTGATTTAGTCATGTATACTTTCCAAATGGTCTCAACAATACATTTTAGTTTAGGGATGTGTCTTTGAGCAGCTGTGGAGTGTAGAATGTAAGTGGAATGCACACTCTAAGGTCAGGGGACGAGACAGCTGCCTCCGGTTGCCCGGGTCCAGCTCTCAGGTCAACAGGTGCTCACATTGTCTTGATTGTCTTCCCCAGCCACACCCAGTAGTATGGGTCAGCTCTTGGCATTGCTAAACTCCTCCATTCCCCTCTCTGCAAGACCACCTCTGAGCTCCTCTCACTCATCTCCACACTCCTCTCTTCTTACCCACTCAACCTGAGACCACACTGTTGTTCTTTCCATCTTACATGCCAAGTTCATCCCATTCAAATCTTGACATTCAAGTACCAGTTCACATGCCACTTCCTCAAAGTAACACTTATCGGATAACACCCCCTATTTAACTTTCTTCATGACTTACATCTGGTCATTTATTTACTTGTAAGAATACTAAACTATTCCATCAGAATATAACTCTATCGGAGTAGGAATCTTATCTATTTTGTTCATTGTTACAGCCTAAGTTCCGAGAGTAGTGCCTGCCATAGAGGAGATTCTCAATAAATATATGCTGAATGAATGAATGAATGAATTCTCTAGCTCAGACATTGCGTTAGGGACTGGAGCAAAGAACAAATAAAATAGATCAATTACAGGCATAGTTTGTCTTTAGAAATATGCCTGTGACCAGTGTTGGAGGGGGTATGTGGTAGTTAGCAGGAAACTCATTTAGCAAAATGAGTTAATTTTTAGCTATTTATTTTTAAATAGACTGCTTTAAAGATATGCAAATACTCCAGATAATTTTAATCAACTTCATTCTGCTCTCATATGCACTTTTCAGTGCATTTCACTGTTGCTAACTCACCTTGAAAGAATTCTTCTCATAGTAGAAAGAAACAAAGGGAACTGATTATAGTGTCTTCTTCCACTTCTCACTGACTAATAGTTGATCACAGTAGCCATAATCATAATTACAATAAAGCTTTTTAGAAAAACTTTTCTATTCTGGCTTGGGGAAAGGGAAGAAAGCTATCCTATCTCACCTAACGTTATCTCTGCAACCTTAAGTCTTGTGTCCATTTTTCAGGCTTAGACTGTCCTCTTCAGTGATATTCAGTGGATAAGATCTTTCCTACCTAAATAATGGAATGTTTGTGAGAATCAAATAGGGGAGGTGTGGAAATATCTCCTCCAAGCGGCAGTATGTGCCATAACCAGCTTGGTGTCTGCAGGGTCACCCAGTGTAATAAGGTGCAAGATCATATCCTAAGAGTTCATACTTTGTAACCCTCCGCACCTTTGCCCAGAGGATTTTCTCTGCCTTTCCTCTAACTCCCTTCCATGTATTAATGTTTGTCTAAATGTCCTTTCACGCTGAGTAATATTGGCTTTGAAGAAACTGGGCTCCAGAATCCTCAGGGTTCACAGTCATGTAGGGACCAACAGCTTTAAGATTAAATGAGAATAACCAATGATACGCTCTATAGCAAGGAATACACACACATATTCTGTAACAAACTAGAAAAGACATATAATACCTTTCCAAGTTTCCAGATCCTAAGAAACTATTGACCATTCTTAGCATGGTTAAGAGGCAAAGTGTCTATTGTGGGTCATCCAGAGCATTCTTCTTACATTCTGTGTGACGCTTCTGTCTTCCCAGGCTGTTCAACTCCTCTGACCTCTGTATTAACATAGCCACTCCCTGCTTCAGGGTTTGTTTCAGAATTTGTTAGTCTTTGCTTATGCAAACTTCCACTCTATGTACAGTTGTGCAGACCATGTGCTGCAAAAAAGTGCCAGCTTGTCAAGGGCAGGGGTGGTGGAGGCTTAAGGGCTGGAATCCCGCCTGTTCTTATACCAAGAGGAAGAAGCATCTTTTTGTAATCTGTCAACCCAAAAGCAGTCACATTTGGCAATGCACATACATCAGTTAGCAACAGCTCTCTTTCAAAATACCAGCTGAAGAACTCCTTCTTTATTAATTAATTTTTACACAAGGCTGCACCTCCCCAAAACTCTGGGTAAAGGGGCCAGCTCCAGGATGCTGACTTAGCATTTCTCTAACTTGATACTTCCAGTCGAGGTTCCCCAGTCTCTGCCTGCTGCTGTTCCCTCGTCTCAATCAGGGTTTAGCATCCTGAAAGCAGGAAGCATTTTTGAAATCTTTTGGTGAAATGCTCATGTCATATTTGGGGTCTGAACTGGGAACTGGTCTCTCTCTGGAATAACACTTAGTCTGTTTCAGGACCCACTCACCCCTGTGGAAGCAACTCAGGTTGATGGCAATTAAATTACTTAATGTTCAATATCCTGTGAGCCACACATGCATTTCAACTAACAGTCACCATCTAATAAGGAAGGCTACTTGATCTACGAATTCTGTCTCTATTTCCTTTTCTCTGAAACGTTTATAATGCATCTCACAATATTGGGGTGAGAAGTAAAATAACTATGTACTCTTTGACTGAATACCAGGGGAGAATGAAAACACTTGCAGCATTTTCCCCTATGTCTCTAAGATCTTAATGATATTGTAAGTTTAAAGGAGCTCCACAGAATTAAAATACATACCATGTCCTATAAGGAAATTTTCATGGAAGCCAGAGAACTCCGTCATCATTCAAATTAAATCTATTGCCATTAAAAGAAATAGGCTTCTTTAGAATCAGCTGAAATGTAAAAATATTACTTCAAACTTAAGTCCAACACCCCATAAAAGGAGGAGGAGATAGCTGTTGAAAGGATTACTAATGAGAAATGACAGAAGTGTTTTATATCTATCATTCTTTGTGTTTTCCCCCTTCTCCCTAAAAGCAAAGATACTATAACAAATAAAAGTTTAATAAGTAAAAAATACATTATAAATGAAAAACCATGATTAACTTATTAAGAACCATTAAGTATATAATTACAAGGATTCTATTACATGAAGATACCAATTTCTTTAAAGCCAGAAATAATACCTACTGAAACTTTAATTATTTAAATGAGAAGAGAAAGAGGCATGTTATCTTCTCTGACAAAGATTAAAATCAATTTAATTGCTTCTCTGCTGCCTTGACATGATTCTTGCTGTGAGTCAAGCAACCAAAAAGGGAAATTAATACCGCAGCTGTTAATCAAGCGATCGCCATGCTCTCCGTTTGATTGCGTCGGGGAGAAAGCCGTGGCTCCTTGGCTGACTTGCGTGTCCACTCCACTTTGTGCTGTGGTCGCCGGGTTAGCTCTGAAAGCTGCCCCGGCTAGACTTCGTTCTTAGAGCCTGTGACAGCGCTAGGAAAGGCTCGGCCTCAGGAAATTGCAGGTTGCTGTGTCTGAACCTGAATAGAGGCAGTTCTATCAAGACAGAGTTTTGTTCCAAATTAAATTCACCCTTTGGCGCCTGATTCTACTGTCCATAGTGTGAGGTACAAAGAAACACAAGGGCGTGGGCTGGGCCAGAGAATGAGAAAGAATATGAGAGTCTGGCTAAGATGGATGCTTTCATTTTTTTTCTTTTTGCCTGGAGCGCATAACAATATATTTTTCAAGGTAGACAGCAGTCATTTCTACAGGTCAAATATCAACTCTTCCCCAAATTAGAACATGTATTGAAAGCAAGGTATAGTAGCAAGCAATGTGCACCTTAAGGCCCCCACGTCTGCCGATTTTCGAGCAGGGCTTTTGTTAAACACCAGCGCTGCATGAACATCCGGCAGCATCCACACTCGGCAAACCAATGTATCTGATTGTAAGAAAATGGTATTGTGAAATATTTATGAGTCTGGAAATACAAACCCGTACCTTGCCTCATCACATCTTATCAGCCCTTGTTAACTTTACAGAAGATGAGAGGCACCGGAATAACTGAGGTTGTCAAAACTAATGGAGCTCAGGCACTCTGCACCCACCGAGTTCAGTTTCATCAAGAGCCCTGTTTTCGGGAACTTTTAACCCACCCTCTTCCTGTTTGCTGTCTCTTGTCAGAGACAGAGACAGATAATATCAGGTCTCAAGTGTAAGCATGCAGGTGGAGGAAATTCTGAGAAGCTTCTCCTGTCCCTAGAGGAGAGAAAACTTTGGGGTAGGGACTGGGGAATCCAGTTCATAGAGAAAAGTTTTACACTGGACCTTTTGAGCATCTCTACCAGTGAGGTGAAAGGATCTTGGAGCCCAGACAGACAAGTTGGCAAAAAAGCTTCTATTTAGCACCCAGAACTAGGAAGGCAAAAAAAACATAAAGACAGAAAAAGAAAAAATCCGAAAGATACTGCCCTCAAAAGATAACTCCACATTTTTTTGCCTTTCAAAAAAATAACCTCTGGCTCAAGTCAGCCCGTTATAGGTTAAGATGCCCATCGGCCCTTATTTTATCTGAGTCCAGTTCACCTGTCCCAGGATCTAGAGATGACTTTGCCTGACTCTTTTTCATCAAATACAACTCATTCTACTATATTGGATCACCTTGCTGTTAGCCTGGCACTGTCCCTCCCCATTTCAATTTGACCAAATTGAAACAGATGCCCAGAGGCCGAGGAGATCAAGACTGGTCTAACAAAATTTGGAGCCGGCTTCGAAGCTTAAATCAATATTTAACGGTGAGCCTGCTTTTATTTATTTATTTTTTGGCAGACTTTTACTGGCAAATATCACTTTAAACTGAAAGCCAGAAGCCTTAATTATAAAGGATGCCGTTCAGGCTATATTTTGAAAAACAATAACTCATTTGACAAGACAACCTGGTAGTTGAAGGGATTGTTCTCCCCTAGAAGTCAAGGAGGAGGGTGTGTGAGTGTCTTCTGCAGCCTTCAAGGATGTACTTAATCACCTCACCTTCAAGCATGCAGAAACAATTCAAACAGGGAGAGGGAAAGGGAGAGCAGTCTATGGTCTCATTCAAACCAATCAGATGCCCCAGGCCCTCCCTGGACCTCAAAGCACACCTGTGGCAAAGGGTGCAGAGGAAAACATTTCCCAAGGGAGGGAAAGATCACCCACAAAACTTACACAAATCAAGCCCTGGCGAGAATGGGGACCAGGGACCAGCACAGATGCTAATCTATGGTGACTTCTATTTCACGTCACTGCTAACCAACATGCCTGGTAAATCATCTATTGATGTGTCCACCACACAACTGGGAAAGACGTGGTCAGATGCCCGGACTAGAGATTTTCTTTCTTCAGTATAATTTTCAAAATGAGTTGCGGGTGCCAAAACTCTCTTTTTACCATATAGACTTTGAACAGTAAGAGCAAAATAAAAACAGTTGATCCATGCAATTTGCTATTAAAGATGAAAAACAACAACAGCGGCATGCGTACACACGGTCTGCAAAATGAATCCACACCCAGCTAAGCAAGCAACAGTCCAGAGGTAAGAATTAGTTACTAATCTCAAGGAATCCATTTCAAAATGTGCAGTCAAAAATTAGCCAGCAATTGCCTACGTTCTTCAACAACAGAGTCTCTGAGCCTGTCTTGCATGCTGCCATTTACCTTCAAGAGTATTTTGAAATTTCCTGAAGAAGGAAGTTGTCAATCACTTGCCTACATAAATTTACCATGTGTGTTTGTGGGACTGGTAGTTCTATAGCTCACCCAGACACGGAAGGGATGCCAAGCAATCCTGTAAGGGAGAAAAGAAACCAGTCCCCACATGGGCACCAAGCATATTTCTTCCCTGTCTGCCAGAACTTAATCAGGAACGGTACTCTTCTTATACAGTGTCCCATTTTACACGTGGTTGTGTTGTTTTCTAAATGCCAGTTAGCCTCCAGATCCTGTTCTCTTTCCTTTATAAAGCAAAAATCTCAAATCAGTACTCCCCACTAAAAGGCACCACCCTGGACACCCCCTCCACTCTCAACCCCCTACCTCCCCACCTGCCAGGCTTTCCAAGAGACTTAACACTTGCCTTTTACTTCTCCTCCAGCTTCTGAGTAAAATGATTTCCAGGGGATCTCTTCCAGACACTCCTATAGGTTCTCACACCCACCTCTGTGAGCAAAACGAGGAAGGGGCCCCCCACCTACTTTGACACAAATGCGGCTATAGGGCTTTAATTTTATTTTGTCGACTTCCCTTTGCATCTTGTCTGTCTCTCCCATGTCTGCCACCCGCAGCAGGAGATTAAAAGAACAGAGGAGGTAGGAGCTCTTGTGAGAACCACAGGGATTTTGGCAGAACCTTTATAGGAACCATATGGCAGTAACTTTGCAGTACATGAAACACTTCTAAAGGAGAAGAGAGTATTATTCCCAAGGAACTTTTCCCATTCCTCTTCTGTGCAATGAGCACCTCTGCTAAAGGAGAGGAACAATGTTTTCTAGAAAGACTACAGGAGAGCAATTGTCTACGTTCTTCAACAACAGAGTCTCTGAGCCTGTCTTGCATGCTGACCTGAATAATCTAGTGGTAACAGATCATCTTTATACCCCACAATGTATTTTACAAAGGGAATCCCAAAAACAGCAAAACCAGTACATGGTATTTCTGATGTTCCTTAGCTATTAACAACCTGCTTAAAGCACATGAAGGGATTGGACAAAATAGATGGTTTACAATTCTTATCTTTGCAGTAAACTCCTTTTTTCAATGAAAATCTTACACAGTACAACTCTAGCCCATAAAAAACGATCATGACACAGCAGTTCTGGTTGAAGCAAAGGCAGAAGATCTGAGTTTGCTTTCTCTGCCTGCTCCTCGCTTTGTTCCTCCTTTCTTTCTTGAAAGGGTCTTCCCCTAGATCAGTGTATTTTATTCATTTTAAACAGGTAGAATAAGGAGGGATATACATCCCCTCCAGTTCTACCACAGCCAAATGTGCTTTGCTCTCTGATTCAGAAAGAAGCTATGATTACACTGACTTCAGCGGGCCATGGACTTTGCAACCAGCCTGCAGTCCATGTGAACTTCTCACATGAACTTTCCAAGGGCAGGTCTCAGCTCACAACCCAAGCCAGACTCCTGAAGGAGGTCCCAGGGCACCACTTTGCACCAGGCAGCCCTGAAGTCTGTTGTGAAATGTGAGATGCTGGCAAACAGAGAAATGTGAGAGTGATTGGAGAGGCGTCCTCCAGATGGGACAGAATTCTAAAGGCCATCTTTTTCCTTCTTCCATCCCCAGAGCGTTATAACCTCACTCCCCTGCATAGTGAGCAGTATAAAGAAAGGTCTTGGGGAAATCAGGGTCTGATATAATATACGTTTGTGCCGTAGTATGTAGAAACAGTAATCGTAAGAGAAATAGAGAGCTGTACAATTGCTGAATTATGGGTGGTAGTAGCAGGAAATGCCTCTGCCTTCAACCCTAAACCGTTAACATTTACATAGAAAATAATACTAATATTTGGAAAGAACAAACAAGCCAGCTTGGGCTAAAGATGTAGAAACTCAGCTCAGAAACATTAAACCAAGCGGATAGAAGAGAATGATCTGGAATATAGCTAGGATATCACTATCTCCACACCACATATGATTTAGGACTTGAAGAGTGCTCAAACTGATGTTCGAGAATGTTTATGAGAATGGATCAGTGCTCTCTCACCACACAAGTCTGTTTATGGTTTAGATATTTTTCAAACATATTTGAATAGAATATATATGGATCATTTCCTAAGTTTTCTTGAACTCTTTAGGAGCTTATAAAGTCTTAAGCAAAAGAACTCCAGGAATGCAAATTTGATGGAAATGCTCCTGCACCAGGGGAATCTAACCTAAAGTTGAAGGTATAATGGGAGTGCCCTTGTGGGAAAGAACAGAAAAGTACACTTTAACTGTGGTGACTGAGAATACATATGTGCTTATTATCATTCATTGAGAATGTGACCTGGAACAGGACAAATACTAATATAAGTTACTTTCTCTGGGCATAAATTAGTATGCTTTTAAGAAATAGGCAGTCTTACTATACTAGAAAAGATGCAGAAGGAGTTCTTTTGACAACAAACAGACAAGAATAGTTCCAATTTTACATGAACATTATTGGATTTTTGCAAATAGTAATCACTTCCCTTGCTAGCTATATTGCTATGGAGAGGTCATTGTATAGTTTTAGAAGTCACTGATTTTCCCAGATGAATGGTCTTGAGTATTTCATTGAGCCTTTAAGAACACCTCATCCAAAAACGTAATGATGATGATGATGATAATGATGATGTTGATGATACCTACATCTGATCTAAACCCATTTCACAAGAATAGGTGAGAGCTGGTACTTGATTACTAGCCAAGGAATCTGTTTTACCATCTAGGTCTATGGACTGATGAAGTCAGCATCTGACCAAGATATATTGGCAACCTAGCAAGCTACCATGTTGTTTGTCCTTAAGCAGATTTTTTGTCTTTTTTTTTAATTTTATAGAAGAAATAATGCATCATAATTTTATATAAGTTTAACATGTACATCCTTGTAAATCAACAATTGTATGTAATGCATTGTTTACCACCAAAGGTCCAATTCTATTCTTCACCATATATGTGACAAATTATACCCAATCTTCCCACTCCCTCCCATTTAAAAAAAAGATTTTCTCGACAGATATTATCTACAGGAGAAGTTGAGGGCTGAGATAAGAAAGAGCAACTTGAACTATAGGTAATTAATACTACATCACTTCTTTTTCTTAGCAATTTATCTCTTGCCAACTATTGCTACTCAAATATTTACCTTGGGTACCTTGTCACCCTGCTCTCTAAAGCAGGTTTCTATATCCTTACCCTAAGATAAATTCTGGGAAAAAAATATAGTTTTCATGTCTTTTTATATTTCTTCTAGGAATAATTTAGATACCAAGGAGATCCTAGAGTTCTGAATTATTGACACTCTGGGAAATGATCCAGATGACCTCCCAATTTAAGTTAAGAATAGGCAGGGTTGCCTCACTAATAACATCCCAGCTGAGCTCACTTTTTGGTTTAACTTGGTTCTGCATAGGCTTTTCTACCAGATCAACCAAATAACAGAGTAAATGGCAGCCAAAGCATTTGGCATCATGAGTTCAGTTGGAAGAAATGATAGCGGTTAACAAATCAAAACAAAGACAAAAGAGGGTTGAAAGTGAAAAATATTATCATCCTTTGGAGATGAGGCTGGGGTTTGTAAACCAAGTAGAATCAGGTCAGGAGTGAAGAAATGTGCCCTGGTACCTGGGTCTTGGGCAAATCCTGTAGATTATTCTGTAGTGTCTTGGGTTCATCTACAGTTAGCAGTAACACCAAGGTGTATCACTGGATTAGAGTGAGTTAAAAGTGGAAGAAGACAGGCTTCAGGATTATTGTGAGAATTAGGAAGTGCATGCAAGGCTCTTGGAATTAGTAAATTACAGTTGTGCAATTAAGCCACAAATGTAATGATTACTGCCTCTATCAGCCTAGTTACCAGCATCTCTCAACTACAATTTGCTCAAAATTCATGTTATTCACATAGAATGCAATTAACTCCAGAGACAGACATAAATAAGGATCATGGGGTTTGGAGTGAGAAAGAGTTGAATTCAAATCCTCACCTCATCACTTATCAGTTCCATGAACTTAATCAGTTCTCTTAACTCTGAGCCTCAGTTATCCAGCCTTCACAATGGGCAAATCCTGTAGCTGACTCTGTTGCGTCCTGAGCTCATCTGTACTGACCAGTGACTCCAAGGTGCATGTGATGAACTGCCTGCCCAATGAGTGGAGTTAATAATAAACTGTGAAGAGATTTGTGGGATTGAAGAGAGCAATCATAAAGGATCTGGCCCATAGTAAGTAGTCAATAAATTATATTTGCTATTGCTATTGTTATTATTTTTATTCATTAAGTTGAACCATTGGCCTGGGGCTCTGTGAAGATGACTTTCTAGTACTTACTTTTTCATCTTATAAATACAGGACAATTCCTCAGAGCACACTAGTCAAAGAAGGGAGACCCTCAATTTAACCCACTGACATGAAATTATTAAAGTAGTCAGAGGACAGCAAGCATTCCAGAGTCACCACAAAGCAGCTTCTGTATACTCTTGCTGTGTCCTTTGGGAGTAGGCAGGGAGACGCTTATAAGAGGGGAGAGGGGTCTTAAATGTTCAGAGATTGTAATCAATGGGTTTTTTTTTTAATAGAAGAAAGCTTTTTCTAATGACCTGATATTTTTTTCTATTGTAAGTTTCTAAATTCACTATCAGTGTCATGAAAGAATATTTGAACTTTTCTGTGTGAAAATTTGTGGGAGTATTTCACATTTCTGTGAAATAAAAAAAAAATTTCTCAGC
Organism: Solenodon paradoxus; assembly: GCA_004363575.1. Lineage (NCBI taxonomy): Eukaryota > Metazoa > Chordata > Mammalia > Eulipotyphla > Solenodontidae > Solenodon > Solenodon paradoxus. Next base: position 2,658,979 of record RJWH01000018.1, read on the forward strand.
AAAGACTCACTCCTGAGAGACTGACCAAAACATGCTGAATATCCTGCTTGAAATCAACAGACCCCCAGCAGACCAGAGACAGAGGTCTGGGGATTAGCTTAGGAGAGCAGGTTGTTAGTCACTTTTCTGGTGTTCTGTGGAGAGGCTGAAACCTACATGAATCAAAGCCTTTGAAAATTCACATGCAAGCCATTCATTCAACAGGTCTTGGCCACACACAACCACCAAGGGAGTTAAGCACAAAATGACTGGCTCAGAGAACTAAACACAGAGGTCTGCTAGGCATGGCTGCCTGTTGGGTGGCCCACCCCAATTCTTCTACACCCTCTGTCCTAGGTCCCTGTCAGCCTGTCAGCTGCCTTTGTAGCCTCTCCCTACTCATCCCACCTGTTTCCATTAGCTGTCTATGTGGGTCTCATAGCGTTCCTATCTGTCCACTCTTCTCTAAGAAATAATACGTATTTGAAAAAAAATTGTGTCATTTCCCTGCCCCATGCCGTCTTGTACGCGTCACCTACCATAAAGGGAGAAATAAGTTTCTTAGAGATTTCACTTCTCAACAGAGACAGAGAGAGAATTGTGCTGAAGAAGGTAGCTGAGTTCTCACAGGAGCTCCTCATCATGTTCCACAGTACATGGGAAACTGAGCTTGCTACTCAATCCTCTCCTTGAAGCAGTGAACAGATGTCTCCCCAGCCCCCTCTGCTAAAAACCTAGAGTGCTGTTTCCCAGGAACAGATTAACGTGGTAGCTGGAAGCATCCCCAAGCTGAGGATTTACAGATGTTCCATAAAACCTGCACACAGTCCACCCAAATCCCTGCACGGAGAGGGAAAGGGCACACATCCAGCTCGCTGGAAGTGGGTCCCTGGTGAGGGAAGAAATGAGAATCATAGCTGTTTGTCGTAAGTATGGCTCAAAGGATGCAGAGGAGCTCCAGCACATCTTTCAAGAATAACCACTTTTCAATCCGTCGCAGTCTGTTTTTGAACTTCAGAATTCTCACTTTGCCATTGAAAACGTTCATTTTAGTCAGAGGGTGTAACAGATATCTCACTGCCAAAGAAAGGGAAGACGCACAAGCTAAGAGAGGCTGGGTGTGAGTCAGAGAACACAAACACCCTGAGAAGCCTGTGGAGAAGCCGACCGGAAGGCTTGGTACTAAACAGTCATTCACATCTTACTAGCCTTCTCCCAATTGCCCTATTTGGACATATTTGTTGAAAGCATTGCTCACCCCACCCTTTATTCCCCAAGTACAGCAGATGGCTTCTGTGCAGTGTTTCAAATCAGATGTTAAGCAGAGATCAAACTGGAGCCAGGAGCATCTGGGTTTTGCAGAAACCGACTACAGAGCACGTGAGAAGACCAGGAGGGAGCAGAGAGGAGAGATTGTTTAGGGTATGCAGCAGGCCACTTTTAGCCAGAGGGAAAATAACCCCCCAAATTCTTTCGTGAACCTGAGTGGGAAGAAAAGACAAGCGTTCACAGACCAGAGTCAAAGGATTCGCTTATTTCTGGGGCTCAGACATTTTAGGTCAATTCCTTTCTTTGATATGTACTTACACAGACAAAATGCTATCATGTTTTTTTTCTACCTACAAGTCTTAAGTAGGATGTTAAAAAGGGATTACAAATGAGAATCAAAATAGAAAAAAAAAAAAAAAAAAAAGCAATTCAGCTTAATGCAATATTCATATTTTCAAAATCCAAAGTGGGTTGGGTTCTTAAAATACAAAAGGACACACTTCTATGTTTCTGAAAATTATACTTTGTCTTTTTTAAAGACTGTCAGGTACAGACCTTGTTAAATTGTGAGGTAGAAACACAATCTAGAAATCACTTGTTCTTGTTAGTAACTCAAAAAAGATTGAGGAGCCCAAGTGATTTCATAGTGTCCAGTTGGATTTATCAGCCTTTTCCCATGTCAGTTTGTTAGTGACAGCAACTTGCTATGAGATCTTAGGTGAGGTAACTACTGTTTTCCATGGCTCCAGTTGCTTATGTGTAAAATAAGAGGACTAGACCGTCTTAGCTCTGAGGCCCCATCTTGCGCTAATATTCTACAGTTGCATGAAATTCCACCCAATGAAATAGTGAGTGTAAACTAGTTAATATAATGTCTTGCACATGTATAGTAAGGAAAAAAATGGTTATTATTAGGTAATGATATAAACTTCTCATGATCATCACTTGTTATATCAACTCTTATTTGAATATTAGATGCTTTAATGTAAGAGAAATGCAACAAAACACAACTCAGACCCAGAACTTGAGCCAGGTTGTGTTCATGAAGAAGTAAGGAAAAGCAAGTGGTCACATCCTTACCTACCGCTAGGAAGTCGAGCAAGTGACCATTATCATGTTTTCTGGCAGCATTTTCTAATTTCACCAATAATTTCTCTGAGGCATTGTGGAGAATAGGAATATGACCCCATAAAGTTTACTGTCCCTTCCTAATCAATCTAAAAGTATTTGCTTCTTGGTCCTTAACATTATTTAAAATAAAGTTATTTAAAAATAATGTACATTTGTGGATTCTACACTTTAAGAAGTATCAATTCACTGAAAAGCTCTTAAAAAAAAAAAAATCAGTGGGAGCTATAACATAAAACTTGAACAGTTAGGGTTCTACTCCCTGCTTCTCTTTCTGTATTTTCCTTAGTGAATGGCACCTACATCACTGAGTCTCGATGAAATCCTGAACACTGAGAGTTCTTCTGATACCTCTTTTCCAGCTTTCACTTCCTCTTTCCTCCTCTTCTTCCTCATACCTTCCCCAGTTATTACCGGGTACCTTTCCAATTGTATATATTTGATGAATATTTGTTGAATCAGCAACACAAATAGCTAAGCACTAAGAGCTTTCCACTGCTTACTATGTATCAAACACTCTTCTAAACAGTTTAGATGTATTCATTTATGCAGAGTCACAACAACTCCATCCCCATTTAACAGATTCAGAAACTGAATCACAAAATAATTAAATGACTTAATGTCAGACCACTAGTTAAGTGACAAAACTATTTCTTGACTCCAGTACCTTTAACCTCAGAATCCACGTGTTCAACCTCTATTCTTCACTGTTTCTCTACCTTGAGGCATTTAGGTTGAGTCCTAAATATTAATCCTAAATTCACCAGTCAAGCTATATCCATTCCAAACTGAGGTCGTGGATTATTTGTGTGTAGCCAGTTTTTTCTTAGTTTGTCCCATAGACATCAATTTCTAAGCGTACCTCACCTTCTCAGGTGTGTCAGAGAGCTCTAGAGTGATTCAGCATGTAAAGTAGCTGTCTTAAGCTTCACACCCCAGTTTCTTGCATGCCCACAAGTCATCAGAACAAGGATCAGCAGGAGAAAAGAAACAACGGTAAATGAGAAGCCGTGTAAGAAGGGAAAAGAATGCAGATTTGATTAACGACCACGAAGAATTCGAAGTCCACTAGCCAGGTGTAAGGTGATCCATGCTTTCTGTGTTGGAAGAGGTCAATTTGGTAGCAGTGCAAAGGACAGAAGACCATGGGTACAGACTAGAATCCGGGATATCATTTGTCCACTCATCCTCAGGTAACTCTGCTTCACCCTCACGAGGGCTTCAAGCTGGGTCACGGGAATGAAAATGTTGAAATTAAGTTGAGAGATATGTTGACTGTAGAATTGTCCTCTGCCTGGTTATACAATGAGGGCAAGGAAGAAACAAGAAAAATTCCTCAGAGACCAGGAGAATGGTATTATCAGTGGATTATAATGATGAGCAAAAAAAGATATGGGCCTCACTTTGCTGCAACTTATTGTCTACTAGAAACTCACTGTAAGAAAATAAGCTAGTAAAATATATCGAGTTCCATGTAAGAAACCAATAGACTATGAAGTGGAAAGGAAGAAAGGAGGTCTGCTTTGAGAAAGGAAAATTAGTAGAATCTTTTGTCACCAAAGCCAAGGAAGCAACAAATTTCATCTAAGTACAATGAACAAAATTAGACACTCAGAGTTTATGTATTTCAGCATTAGGTGGCCATTAATGGCTTTGGAGATCAGGACCTGCAGAATGAGCTCAGGAAAATTGTGGTCAGTAGGCTTATGAGTAACTGAGTTATGAAGAGGTCAGCAAAATCAACCTGTACCACTGTTTTTGAAAGTTTGTCCATGGCATAGAGAAGTAGGTTAATCCAAAAAATAGATTTAATTGGTACAACTCCTATGGAGAACAGTCTGGCAATTTCTAAAAAAAATTGAAGATGGAAATCCCATAGGATCCTGTCATTCCACTTCTGGGCATCTACCCAAAAGATACAAGAGCACCCATCCTCAGAGGTAGCCCCATGTTTATTGCAATCCTATTCATAATAGCTAAGAACTGGAATATTATTTAAGTGCCCAACATCAGATAAATAGATAAAGAAGATATGGTACATATATACAATGGAATACTACACAGCCCTTAGAAGAGATGAAACCCTGTCATTTGAATCAACATGGATGGAACTAGAGAGGATTATGCTAAGTAAAACAAGTCAAAAGAAGAAAGATAGATACCAGAGTGGTGCCTCACTCATAGGTGGAATGTGAACAGACAAAACAAAGGAACAGATGAATCATAACCAACCCTGAAACATTTGCAACAGAAGTGAGGTTACCAAAAGGGAATAGAGAGGGCAGGGCCAAATGGTGGTGGAGCCCACAGGGCAATGGGGAAGAACACTTGGTGATTTGGTGGAGGGCATAGTGCATTGAAATATTCTAAGATATGGGGAAACTAAACATAGGAAATTATTTTAATGTGTAGAATAATTACTACAATAAAAAATACATTAATAAAAAATATTTGAAAGGGCTTTTCTAATATAAGGAAATGTGTAAATTCTTTGCAGACTAAGAGAAAGTTTAAAGATTCAGAAGCGGAAGGACAGGGCCAAGAAGAAAGCCCAGGTGAAAGAGGAGAGAGGGTTACTAAGAGAGATGCACAGATGAACTTTAGAAGAAAGAAGTAAGAATGCTTTGTCCAGAAGAGAATGTATGTCTTTGGGACTGGAAAGGTAAAATTACTAGGTGCCATTTTCTAAATATTGAATCAGAGCAGGAAGCAGCAGGAAATGCTACCCGCTCCGGCGGTGCTGCATCAGACAGATACCACCACCACTTTTACAGAGAGAGAGAGCTGTATGCTAGGAGAGGATCTTGAAATAGTGGGTTATTACAAATTCAATACACAAACGGTGTTTGCAAAGTCACATCAGCATTTATCTCAAGAAATCAATAAAAAGTATTAAGTGACTCTGATTTTCCTTTTACCATCAGAAACAGGAAAAATCTAGTAAGCTGTTTGGATATACATCACTTAAATCAATTACCTACAAATAATTGAATTTATTTTGAAGTACAACAAAATAGGAAAATCATTTCAATTGCTTTTTCTTTTTAATGGATATGTGTTTCCACAGTGGGCAATGCACAAGCAGAAGGGAAGCAAAGACAAGGCAATAACATTTATTGGGCACCTACTAGGTGCCCAGTGTCTTACATTAGATATAAAGGCCCACTCACTCTTAATACCCTATAGGGTAGGTATTGCCATCTTCTAATAGGTGAAATGAGGCTCAAACATGTTAAATAGCTGTTCTCTTGAGTTCACCCTTTGATATAACTACCCTTGAATGTTTATATACAGAGATGGTCTAGCACCGGCCTCTGGAGCATTTTAACACTCCCATCACCATGGTAACCCTGGTCACTAAGCAATCTGAACCCCAGAATTTATAATTTGAAGGACCTTGACATTTTATCATTTCATTCATAGCCAGCTGATGTGGTCTCAGATCCCTTTTTTGCCCATAATTCTAATTGCCCTACTTTTAGCAACCCTTCTGACGGGACAGCCCATGAGGTTTTAGTGACCCCTCTGCTCTCTTGTCAGAGCTTCATGAAGTCCCAGGATAGAACATCTCATCAAAGGCTGAGAGCTCGCCTTCTATTCTATAACAGGAATCCAAGTATGACACTGAGAATGTGCTACTTTATAATGGACTATGGATCTAAGAGCCATGTCAGTTAGGGGTTGAAACTGGTGCCAAACTAAAGCTCTGAATAAATTCTTATGAGTCATGAGAGCAGAAAGTGTGACTCGAAAGAAGCTGGTCTGCAAAAAAGAGACTGGGGAAAGAGAAATCATCTCCATTCCTGAATCCTGTATCCATGACGCCCACTTAATCGTGGACCCTCTTTACCCACGACATTGTTTAATGTACTTTTAATAAATTCTACTTTTTGAAATGTCTTCTGCTTGTAAATGCAGTTGTTGACTAAAACAAATCAACCATTCAGCACAAAATGCTGCATTAACAATATATTAGCTAACATTTAGTGCTATACCTTCTAATTGCTGTGCATTCATTAACTCATTTGATCCACACAAAGTTTTACTTTTATTTTAATTCTACAGGTTAAGAAATAGTAATGCGGAAAAGTTAACTCCATTGTAAATTCATCCCCTAGCACAGTGAGTCCCAAAATAAACTCTACTTTGCCTGTGTTTTAACTCAGAGTTAACTCAGAACTTAAATCCAAGAGGGTTTGCTAACCAGTTTAATTGGTGGGGTGGGAGTAATCCATTTCTTTTTCAACTATAGAAACAAGTTGAAAATAGCTACAGAAAACAAAATTTATTCCTGAACCAAAAATTAAAACTTAATAACGTGCAAGCAAATTGCATTGAGCTTTTATCACATTTTGCCCTTGCTGAACATTTTTGGCTTCAGCAGCTGCTCCATGAAATGTTAACTGTCACTACAGTGAATAAATAAGCAACTATTGCTGTGATACAGCTGCCCCTTATAACAGCATTAGAGTAAAGCCTTTAGTGGAACTGCTGGTCCAAAGGGAACTGCATTCTTGTTGAATACGGATCGGATTTCTAGCAGTTCATAACTCTCTAAGACGACAGTATTTCGAGAAGGACAATTAGGTATCATAATGGACATCTACAATTTGACCTGCTCATCAGTTTCCCTCTGGGAATTTTTCCAAGGATTTGCATACTGGACCAAGAAAGAGAATCAGGGTCTAGGAATGGAAGATTTAAAATGTAAAACTCAAGAGCTATCAGCAGGCCATGTTTTCTACGAGACGGAGAAAGGCAACCGTTAGAAAGAAAAGAAGGCCACGCTCAGAGACCAAAGAATTCAGACAGCATTTGAATCCAGGTTACAGTCGTCCCTGAGCTCAGTTGCATCACTGTCCAAGCTACATTTGGTAGTTCAGTCCTTTCTTGGATTAATAGCTAAGCTTCTCTCCAACTAAATTAGTTTCCATTTCTGCCACTTTACATTAAAAAAAAAACTAATATAATCATAATTTATTTTTAATTTCTTGGTCATTGATAATGTAGAGCATACTCTTTCACCAAGAAACTTTGCTAGCCACAGTATCTTTCTTCTCTTCCCATTGTCTTTCCTCTGGTCAACATTCATTCTCCTACTACTCAAATTGTCCTCCTAGCTCCAGGCTTTTCACAAGTGCCTCTGAATCAGGGTCCCCACATTGCAATATCTTGGAGTTTATTCCTTAGAGCTGCACAGCATGTAGTCATTTTCCATCACCCTATTGATAACCATAAGGATTTTTTGATGCTAAGATAGCTTAACAGAGCTGTTTGCTTAGCAATGTTACACAGTTCATGGAAGGCAAACGTGTGGGTGTGGTCTGTCCACAGACCCGTATGATATATAGGAACAGAAAGTTATGTTCTACCACCATAGACTCACTGCCATGGTGATGGGCCAACCATTTCAAATGTCGAAGCCAACAGTCAAATAGAAATAACAAAGCCTGTGGAGAGGGAAGAGCATTGAGAGCTAGAAAAAGCCACCACAGAGAGTTTCATGTGTTATTCAGGTTCTCATCCCATGACTAACAGTAGAGATGAGAAGAGAATCTTCGTCTTCATTCTGTAATCTGTTTATCAGTCATAGTCAGTGCAGTAGTCCCATCATATCGTAATACTAGGGATCCTCTAGTCATACTGAATTTAGTTTGCTCAGGAATTAGGGAAGAATAAACAGGCATGAGGAAGTGATGAGTAGGTTAAACTCTACAAAGCAGAGAAAAGGAAGCAGGGGCAGTATGCTATGTACAAGATTTGTCACAGAGGAGAATGTATTTCTTTTTCTAGAGAACTCTTCAAGAGAAAGTCTTTCTATCCTCAGTACCCCATGCCAGGTCCATTGAGGGATGTCACATTCAGGGAGGAAATAATGTCTCTGAAGTCTGACTATTTAAGGTGTGATTGTCATCCAGTTGTGTCATTGCCATTGAGAACTATTTAGAAATCAGACTCTCACCTCTTCCACAACCCCCCTGAGTCAGCATCTACACCTAAGCTGGGTACTCCTGTGGTTCACAGGCCTGCTACTGTTTTAAAAGCTTACTTATTTAAAATGCAGATCCGAGGCATTCTCTATACAGATTCTGATTCTGTGTCTTTAAGAGTGGGCTCAGGAATCTATGCTTTAATCAAAGTGCTTTTTACTCCAGTGTCCTGGGCCATACTTGGCAAAATATGGTTCTAGTTGACCACCTCCAACACCTAATTGCCCACAACTTGATTTAAAGTGATCGCTTATTCTTTCAGTGTCTTTGAAAGAGTAAGTGCAGGAAACATAGGAAAGGGTACTTTCATCCTTTCATAGGAAGTTGCTAGTCAAAGAAAAACAACTTCTAATTCTGCCTCTCCACCACTGAATATGCTCTTCTGAGAAGAACCATCGCAGGAGGAGCAAGGGGGAGGGCTATGAAACACAGAGGCAGAATAGTGTGGAGAAATGGTGTGAATGAGACCGGGGAAGCAGTCAGGACTGAACAATCATGGCATGAGTTCCTGACCGTGAGTGTCATGAAGAATTATAATTCAGATAACAAAAATAGCAGAACTTATTCGAAAGAAACTTAAAACCCTTCTGAGAATTTTTTTTATAAATAGAAAGTAGATATAATTCTTGGCTGAGAAGATTATATTATAAACATCAGTTCTCCCTTAATTAATCTAGAAGTAGTATTTTTTTCAAGTCCACAAAATTATGCTTAGGTTCCTCTCCAAAAATAAACATGTGAGAGCAATTGGAGGAGAACTGACAGTGGGTATAGCTTTACTTGAAAATAGAGACTATAGCCATCAGAGTGTTAGTTACTGGGACAGTATAATCAGATCCTAATAAATATAGATGTTCAATATATTATGAGATAAATAATGAATATTCTATTGAATAAATGTGTATTTAATAAACTGAATAAATATTGTAAAGATGGGTATTAGTTTCCAACCAGTTAAATAGTTACTTGCAAAAAGAAATTTCTGCTTAGCAAAATAAATTGCAGGTGGAGCAAACATTCAAAATACATAGATAAGAAATCACAAGGATACTGAAATGATACTTAAGTAAATAGTCTTGCTTTTATTCAAGAATGGAAAAGGCCATTCTAATTTAAGATAAAATCCAGAAGCCATAAAGAGACCGCTAGATTTGAATACGTTCAATGTGAAAGCACTTTTTTTTTTTAAAGGCAAGGTGCAGACAGGAATGGTGATAGGCAAGAAAGCATGAGGAGTGGAAGAAATCATGTTTTATTTCTTTTTGTTTAGTTGTTCATCTTGGCTGTTCCTGCTGGCCCTGGGACACAAATCCAGGTCCTTGAGATGAACATGGCCTGCATGCACTCAGCCAGAGGCAGCAGGCCTACCCACTACTCCACCAAGGCATGCTAAAAGTAATTTTTAACAGGTCAAAATAGAAAATTTTAAATTATAAAAGTATTTGTAACACATATCAGACCAATAATATGAAAAAGAGAAAAATCTAACTGGAAAATAGGAGAAAGACATAAATCATTAACTTAAATAAAAATGGTGAGCAAATATGTGAAAAGATCATCAATATCACTCATAATCAATATATGCAATTAAAATGAATTGGGATGCTACATATTAAAGATTATCGATGATTTTTAAAGTTCCACAATACTTAATTTTATACATTGTTAGATTACAAATCAATACAACCTTTTGTGGGGTCTATTTGGTAATATTAATCCAAGTTAGATATGTTGTATCTTTTGACCAGTGAATTCCAGCTATAGTAATTTATCTTATACATTTATGTATATGTGTGCAAAAGTATCTATAGAGGATATTTTAATAGTAAAAAACTAAAAATTTGGATAATTACATGCATTGCAGCATTCCATACCGTAGACTATTATACAACCAGGAGAAAGAAGGTAGATCTCATTGTACTTCAATGGAAAAATGATCAGGTCGTTTCAGAGCAGGATATATAGTACTATCTTAATTAAAAGTATAACATCTGAAAATAGAATGCTCTAGTTTACAACCAGATCTCCTATTAATGAATTATGTAATCTTATGGAATTAGTTATATGCCTCAGTTTTCACATAGTTAAAGTGGTTACAATGACAGTATAGACCTCATAGGAATGTGAAACCTAGGTGAAATGGTTACATAAAGTACTTTGCACAGCCCTTAACACAATAGTTAGCATTATGCACAAGAAATTATCCACAAGTGTTATCTCTGGGAAGTGGTCTGGCTTGGAGTTTGCATGAAACATTTATACTTTTCTATACTGTTAGATTTTCTTTCATTCAAACATATGATTACTTTTACAATAAAAATTCCTCAATTTAAATTTAAAGAATCATACCAGAAATTGGTTTAAAAAGACAATTCCATGAGTATTTCAATATTTGTCTGAGTTTCAATATTTGTCATATTTAATTCCACTCAAAATAAATGTCTATGCTCTTTCCTCAAATAAAACTAAATAGCAGCTCTCTTCTATCTGTAAAACTCACACTACTCATCCAGACAGGAGGGCTGAATTTGCTTGGTGAAGGATATCAGCAGTGAGTCACTAGGCTTTTGTTTACTTATTTGTTGTTATAATAAGCCATTTTTCATTCATTCTCCAAAGTATTAAGATAGACTGACCTTGGCAGCATTCTTTAGGAGTGTGAAGACTATAAGCCAAATATCTAATCATCAGAATCAAAATCTGATTTCTGGATCATCAGAAAAATCGGCCTCTTCTGCTGCCAAATGATCCTCCTGCCGACCACATTTTCAGTCAATCAGAACATAATCCTATCATGGGCAGTGATCAACGTGAGGATTGCATTTTGTATCATAGCTGGTCTAAACATGATTACTGCTTTCATCACATCACCATATCATCAAGTCAATAAGGATTTTCTGTACTGACTTTTCATGTTGTGCAGACTATATAGAGGAACTTGAGTAATTCCAATTTGCTGCACAAAATACAGCTCTGCAGAAAATAGATTAGTACCTGTTCACCTTGGCTTGCTCAGGATAAAGCATGATATTACTCACCAAGCCCATTAGTACATGTGTCTTATTCTAAATACATGAAAACCTCACCAACCATATTTGCTCTTAAAAGTAAACTTTTATTTTTAAAATCTACTTTTAAGTCACTTCTATTATTCAAGCCATAAACATTGTAAAAATCATACTATCACAATCCTACATTTTTTGATTAATCATATAACAGTCTCTCCTTTTGAAGCTTAGAGTTGCTACAGAAGAGAAAAATAAATAGATCATGAACCATCTCAAGGAGCTTTCTCTTACCACTGATTTTCCCCTTGCTCCAAGAAACATAAATTTCACCAGGAAGAATTCAATTCTTCTCTGTTAAAAAATAAAGACAATTTCCCATTAATGTCACATTTCTGTCCAGTTGCTGCACATATTTCACAACATAACATCTAGAAAGCTACCAATAGCTACCATCATCACTTCCTCATCTCCCAATCTCATCTTCCTCCCACCCTAATCATATTTTATTACTACTTGCATAGTAGCTTATCTATTCAAGGTCACCAGGAACATGTCAAATTAAATGGTCATTTTTCAGTTTTCAACCAATTTTAATTTTTCAACCACTACTTCATTAGAAAACTCTCTGCATTTGTCATTTATGATACCGTAGTGTCCTGGTTTTGCTACTAAGCATATGTACTTTCTTCTTGGTTTCTGTTACCAACTCATCATCCTTAGCTTACGTCTAAACTCTGGCATGTCCCAGGCTGGGTGCAAAGACCCATCCTTTCTATCTTCCCTTACTCCATTAGTGTCTTATCCAGTCCCATGACTTCAGATACCATCTATATATTGATGACTCCCAAAGGAGACTCCCATTAAAAATAACTTTCTTAAACTCCAGTTGGTCATCCAAATACTTAGTTGACATGTTTACATCAAAGACTAGGAGAGATCAAAAAGTAACATGTCCAAATAAAGCTCTTAATTTCTCCCCCAATCATGCTCCTCTTTCATTCTTCCTCACTTCAGTAATAGCATTATCATAACCAGTTTCTAAGACAAATCTTCAACATATTCTTAACCTCTTTATCTTATCACTCCTTACATCAAATTATCAAGTTATCAACTGTAACTCCATAGAATATCTCAAATGCTTCAATCTTCCTCCATCACCATGGCCTCTACCCTAGCCTAAGATAAGATTTATCTCTCTCTGACCTAATATAATAACTTCCCAATTATTTTCTCTGGCTACCAAGGACATATTTAAAAATATTAATTAGATCATAATCCTCCCAGGTTAAATGTTTAAAGTTCCTCTATCATTTTTAGAGCTATATACAAAGTCCTTACACTGCCTTCAAAAGCTTATATGATTTGGCTCCTGACTTGAATGAATTTCTCTCTCTGACTCACTACAATCCAAATATTGTAGCTTTCTTTCTATTCCTTGTACCCAAAGAGATTTATCTCATTTCAAATCTTTGCATTAACTATATATTCTATCTGGAAGGTTCTTTCTCTTAATCTTCCCATGACTGGTTTCTTCTGCCTAAAATAGCTCTTTGATTCACTGTAACTATTTTATAGTAACTCTTCTGACCACCTCTCCAAAACAGCCCACTAATTTCATCTCCTTTTGTCACACTCTATAACGACTTCTTACATTCGTTTCTTTATAACATTTATAGCTATCTAAAATCAGTATTTTTAAATTACATGTATATTTTCTATCTCCTTCCCACTTTAGAATATACACTATAAAATAAAGTTGACGGCCATTTTGAATCCCCATTATCCAAAACTGTGTCTAGTACATAGTGGAAACCCAGTGAAATGTGATAGAGGAATTAACAAATGAATGAAAGACACAGATAGTACAAATATGAGATTTGTAGCCATTTATTTAATCATAGCAAATACTTATCAGGAACTGTGTTGTGATGTACACTTTGGATGCAAAATGAGCTGCTATGCCTCTGCCCTTGAGGAAGGGCATCCCAGAAAACAAATTCACCAAGAACTACCAAAGAGAAGCCAACGGAAATAGATAAACTAGAAGTGATGTCTATTTGTGTTTATGGCATCAAATAATTATTTCTGACTATTTAGAGTGTTAAAAGTAGGTAATTTTTAAAGAATATTGAGGTTAAATCTCAGACTGGAATAATAAAGAGTATTATTTTAGAAAATAAAATTATTGTAGGAACAAAGTAACTCATGCTTAGAAATTGAGGAGGAATCAGAAGGATTAAAATAAAAAAATTGAGGTAGTTTTTAGCACGGTAATGACAGAAACTGGGTATGTGTAAAAAAGGGTAAGGAAAGAGGAAGAGAGTCAGGGACAAAGGAAAGAATGAAAAATCAAGAGAAAGATGAAAGGAAGAATGGGAGAAGAGCAGCATGTGCAGAAGACAAAAAAAAAATAAAATAAACTGAAGAAATTGAAGTCAGTAATCAGAGAAGAAGAGAACTTTGGAGACCATGAAGGCTGATGAGGTTAAGATAAAAATCAGGTCCATGAACTGGAATACAGATTACTCTGTAGTCTCAGATCCTAATTTAATAATGATTAAATTGGAAATTTTAATTGAGGTTATAGAACATGATGAAAAATTCCAAAATGAAGGAACAGAGCACAAAACAGAAATTACAAAATGATACTAGATTAATCTTCTCAGTATTTCATAACAAAATATGACAGACTGGGTGACTTAAACAACAAAAATATATTTTCTCAAAGTTTTGGAGACTAAATATTCAATATGGAGATGCCATTAGTTACTGGTGAGGCTTCTCTCCCTGGCTTGTAGATGTCTGCCTTCTCTCTGTATCCTCACAAAGCCATCCCTCTGTGCACATGCCGAAAAAGAAAGAACTCTGGTGTCTTTCCCTTCTCTTATAGGTCCACCAGTTCTTTGGATTAGAACCCCCACCCTTATGCCCTTATTTAGACTTAATTATCTCCATAAAGATTCTATCTTCAAATATAATCACGTAAGGAGTTACAGCTCTAACATATGAATTGGGAGAATGGGGGACAAAATTCAGTCCACAACAAGTGCCAAGAACCAGTTAGAGGATTCTACAACTCTCAAGAAAGATATAAATATGTTAAGAAAGTGGGGATGAATATTTGTGAGAAGGTATTCATTGGAAAAACTCAGCATTTGATCTCATGTTCTATGTCTCTAAAGGCTAGTGAAGATACCTGACTCCTCAGCTCAGTCAGAGAGACTTCAACCAGAATATTGAATAATGGAGAACTTGTTTTGTGTCCCCTTGTTTCTTATGCAGGGTCCAGGAGTCTAAACCCGATGCATATCTGAAGAACATGGAAAGACAAACTGTGCTTATCAGCCTGAGGTGGTGCTAAAACAAAGTAGATGACTGTATTTGGCAAGTAACTACAGCCCCACCCATAACAGAGCAAAGATTCCGTGAACATTTTGTACCACAGGATGTTAGTCACCTTAAAAGCTGCTCAAAAGGAGTACCTGGGAGAGTGAAGGATGCTCATGGAGTTTTAGCTACATTAGAACCCTGGAAAACTAGGGGCTAATGGAGACATAGGCCAACAGAAGAAAATGGCTGTTCAGGGTCAAGATTCTCAGTATCAAGGTTCTGAAGAATCCAAGGAAATCAGTGCAAGGAACTCACATGTGAATAGCTACTGAACCCAGAAGATGCAAAACCTTATGAAAACTTTCTGTTCTCATTTCTGCAAGCTATAGTGCTCCAAATGTGAAGGTCAAAAACTGTGACTTGCATTCTGGGGAATAAAGGGCAAAAAGAGAAAGAAGGAAGTGTCCCTAGCTCTGACCAAAGTAGCTCAGCATCCACCAGAAGCTGGGAGGAAGGATAATATTTAATTTGAAATTGAGTTAGGTTTTATATAGTATGAGCAGTCTTGTTATGAAGCTAAGATTAGAAGGGTCATTCAGTCTATGTGAGACTTTCATCCTGTAGCAGCAAAACAACATCCATATCTTAAAAAGTGAAAGGAATGAGAGTTGGAAAACTAGAGGTGCATACTGATTACATCTCCTAAGTCTTGCTCCTTCAGCAGTTTGGTTATGCTAGCACAGACTTGTCGCCTAGGGCACTCAATACATTTTTGATCAATGTAAATAAAATCCTTTTTAAAAATACTAGTCAACTCATATAGTATTTAAGGAGATCCACTCCACATATTTTTATGTTTTATTTAATGCTTACACCAGCCCTACAATGCAGGATCTATTGTTAGCTATTTTACAAATGGAGAAACTGAGACATAGGAAAGTGCCTCAGAAACAGGGTCAGTGAATTGGAAGATTCACTAGACACTAAGCTTCCAGAAGAAACAGAATACAGCTAGAAAGAAGAGAGATAGGCTTCATACCCAAAAACTTGACCTTGGAGATACTCTCTGCCTCCCTGTCATTCTACCTCCTCAATTAACAAGTATTTATTGCATACCTCCTCTGGGCCTGACGTGGGGTATCTAACAATGGAAAGTCAGATATTACATTCTAGAAAGAAAAAACAATGATATACAGGTAAATACACGTGTAATGGAAGATATAAACAGTGCGAGAGTGAAACATACATTTAAGGTGTACAGTCAGAGAAAATCTTTCTGAGAGGTGACATTCAAATAAATCTAAAAATGTGTAAGAGACAAAACAGTCATATCAAGAAGGGGAGTTTAAAAACCAAGTGAAATATCCTACTCATAAATGTGCTTTTTAATGGAAAGAGAGCTGACAGAGGTCAAAATACGATATGCATGATGCCCTATGCTTTAAGAAACCCGTCAATATTTACACAAATATGCAGATGAACGAACTTCTACATTCACACCCCCACGCAGAGCCCAGGAGAGGGTGCGGCCTGGGACTAAGCATTTTATCAGCCTACAAGGTTCCCACAGGTCCTTGTACTTCGTGAATCCACAAAGATTCACAGAGGATAGATAGCTCAGGGGTCTCTCCTTTTCTATTTCTTTGGGACCAAAAGAAAAAACACTTGAAGGTAAGATAAAAGCAAGAAGGAGATGAGTTAAAGGACTGTTACATGACATAAAGTTGAGGAAGTCACCCTTGAAACTAACGAGAAAGAAAGTGTGCCTCACTAAGTTAAAGCTGCACCTCCTCTGTCTTTGGGAAGTATTCACATGTGTGTCCATCTGTTCCAACAGTTTGAATTTTCAGAAAAGCAAGGAAGTGTGCTTACATCTGTGGGACAACCTCATAGGTGACCATCCCAGTGTTCATGCTCACTCTGGATTGTCTACACAGACGCAGGGTTCTCCCTAGGATATGGAACTGGGGGCAGGGGCTGAGGGATTTTCTGGTTTGACGTTAGTCCACACTGAGAGAATCAAATTCAAGAACTGAGCCTGAGTAAGCTCTACCTCTGTGCATAGACGATGCATAGAGGGTCACGCGGTGAAGATTAGAAGAACACATTCTTGGTGCACCTGTGGTTAAAGCAGGTGAGGTGACTAAGGTGCAGACCATGTAAAACCAAAGACCCACATTCCAGACCTAAGTCCAGGGGTTGAAAAACACAAGCACAAAAAAGATACTTTTGCTGAAAGGGCTAACTTGGAGTTTGGAGTTTTATTAATTTTGCATTAATTAATAAAATAAATAAAATTTACCAAAGAACCCCTATTTAATGACTATCTCTTCAGATGGCTTTTCATGAAATACAGGAAAAGTCATTTTTTAAATCACAGTTTAAATATCCTCCAACCCTGAAGTTCCATTTAGTTAATAGTAATATATCTGTACAACCCCGTGTGATGGTACTATGAAAACAAGGACAGGGAAGAAAAGAAAGTGTGTCTTTCCACTGACCACTGGCTCGCCCTTCTGATGGCTTCATGGAGGGAGCTGCATCCTACAGAGGCATCATGGAGTCCATGAGCAGGACTTTCAGGCAGGAGCAGCTACAAGAGGCTGGGCCTGGGGGCCCGGAAGGGGTTCATGGGGTGGACAACTGGGAGCAGATATGAAATAATTCTATTTGTTCCTAAATAGGCTGACCATACATACCATTTTAAATGAGACAGTACCATTTTTAAAATATTTCCTGACCATCCCATTGTTTTAATATGAATATCAATTTTGTCTCATTTTTAATAAACCAGGTCTGTCTTTACATAGGGCAAAAGAGGTAGTTGAGTTGCCCTGGGTCCAGTCTGTTGAGGGGGCCCAAAAGCAGTTGTCCTTTTTCCCCCACATTAAAGAGGGCCCTTGTGACCTTGGCTGAGGAGGGCCATGGCACTGCTGCTGTTCCTGCCCCCTGTGAGGAAACAGGTGGATGCATGAGAAAAGGATTGCCCCCTCCCTGCACGCCTGTTTCTTCAAAGGAAGCCGAACACTGCAACATGGTCCAGCCCTAGATAAGCACTATGGAAGTTATTTCTGGCACAATGAAGTTTATCTCTGAAACAATATGAGTTATTGCAGGCACTGGGCCATTTATTGGGTGTTTCTGGCACTGGGATGGTTAAAGCACATGTTTTAGGCAGGATATTTAGAGCAAGGATTATAGGAGCACCAAATCTGATTCTTTTCTAAAGTGCCAAAATTCCTTGCACCAGTGCTGACTATGTGTATGAAGTCTGGTCAGACCACGTCATTACTATGCGATAGCGGATCACTATCGCGTAATACATACTTGTAGCTGGCTGGCTGCTCTGCTCCTGCTCAGATTACTCCACCTCCTCCCCTCCCCTTAGCTACCAGCACATAACCCGGTCCTGCTTTTGCCATCCCAATGTCCTGTTTTTGTCTCAAGAAAATATAGTCAGCCTCTTCCTTAGTGGAAACACCACAACTACAGCCTACTCCCCATATTAGAAACAAAACATTACTTACTACTTTGATCCTCTCAGGGTAGTCAGATATGATAGGAAGGCAAAGCGAGAAAACGCCCTGCTTAAGCCCTCCAGCATTGACTGGTCCAGCCAGATAGACGGCCCCATGGGAGACTAGCAAAGCTGACTGAGCAAGTATTGCTCTTTGAATGAGCCTCCTCTTCACAGACAGGAAGGAGGCCCTCATGGCTTTCCCTTTTGTGGAATGTTTGTGCATGCAAGTGTGTGTGTGTGTGTGTGTTTGTTTCTTCTGTTGTCTGCTCCTCTCCTATTAGAATGTAAAGGACTTAGTCCAGGGACTTTAGAGGGTTGTTGTGCTGATCCTGTCGCTTTTCATAATTTACGCACCATTTTGTTATTTGCTAATGGGGCAGAACCATTGCTGTGACCAACAATTCCCCTTTCCTGTGAATGGACCCATCTTCTGAAAAATACATATTAACAAAGGAAAAGTAAGCATTCAGCAGGTCTATCAGCATAATTTGAATAACCTAGAATTTGAGAAAATCAAGATACATATACACACACGCACACTTGCACAAACACATGTGTATACACACATACATATATTCATGTCTGTCTATATATAGATATACACATGAACACACACAAACACACGCATTATTCTTTTTTGGACAGAGGATCCATACTTAAGTTCTGGCATCCTACGGATTTGTTCAGTTTTCTTATTTCAAATCAAACAGTATCAAATTCTACCTATAGCCTGCAGGACCCATGTGTCCCCGTATGTTCCCTGGGGGCCAAGTGCTCTGGTGGCATTCAGCAGACAACATCACCATCTTAACAGTGGTTAGATTTTAATTTCATTACTTTGAACTTTAACCTGCCCTGTAATTAGACAATGAACTGAAAAAAATCTAATTACTTGTTCCATGTTCCTTCACCTGGCTTTCTTGATTATTGCCATGTCAGATGTGAGCAGTTCACAGAGGCTTCCTAAATGTGATTCCTTCCTAAAGAAAATCTGAAGTAACAAAGAGTGGAAAGGTGTTTGTTTTGTTTAGTCTGTGTTTGTGTTTTTTGTTTTACTTATTGGAGTTGACTCTAGGTCTCACCCCCATCATGAAATTAGTCAAGTTGAGGCCATTCAGGAAGCCAAAGGCATTTGAAACGCGCTGCAAATGACCTCCGTCTTGTAACAATTCTCTTTTGTTTTACAAGAGACATGCAACCTTTCCTTCAGCCAGGAGCAAGTGGGTAAATGGATTACCTGATTGAGTGGGTATGACATTGCTGTTGAAAAATAGGCTTTAAACATACTCGGTAAGTTGAAAGCGATGTGGCCCGTTGGGATACTATTATGTTCAACGGGGCTGCCATCTGGGCAGGGGAGCAGTTCCACTTTAGTGGTTCATGGTAAAGAACTGCTTGAGTCCTTCAGGTGGGAATAGCCTTGCAGTGGTGAGACCAACTTGATGATATGAATTCACAGGCTATGCTATTTACCTGTCCCGGGCACCACCTTTATGAGAAAGGTGAGACGAGACTGGGGCCTCTCTTGTTGCTTGATTGACTACCACTAACCTCATGGTTGCATCAACTGAGGGAAACAAAGGAATCGATGGCCTAGGTCTCAGCTTTTACTCATGCCTCGCCTCGCCAATTACTCAACCTCACCTGTGTCACCACAGCCTTTCAAAAAAAAAAAAAAAGAAAGGAACTTGTGCTCCTTTGCAGCAGATTCCTGGTACAAATTTCATAAAAAGTCAAAGAGACAGTATCAATAAAGATTAAAGATAAAGATAAACACTATTAGCCCCAACCAGGAATTTTAATGGTAAGAACAACTGCATGAAAAAGAACAAAATTTATCACCCAATGTGTACAGACATTTCACAGCCCCTCTATCTCCTTTGTATTAAACTATTCAAAGCACTGGACTTCAGGGCGTCAGAGATGAGATCCTGTGCATTTGAAGTCTGTGATGTGCCAACAAGGATTGTAGCAAGAGGGTTTTCCTGGGCAGAACAGGAAAAATGCAGCGTGACAGATGCTATCTTAGCCAGCAATTCAAAATCCTTCCCTTCTCTGCTTTTTTCTAAGATGCAAGCTGACTCTTCCACTGCTGAGGAGGTCAAAACACAGAAAGGAAACAAGTCCAGAGAAAGGATTATCTTGGATATAAATCCTTTGCCTGGAATACTGGATAATCCAGGTGCAAGCTGGTTCAAGACAGCTGAACGTTAGCCCAGCTCCTCTTTGTGTCTATAACTGTAGCACCGTGTAAGCTGCATGGAAGAATTAAACCACACACAATCCCAGCAAGACTAAGTGCAGACAGTTCAGAACCCAGTCACTGCAGCCAGGGAGAGATCTCTGACAGTCTTACCAAAGAAGACTTACAAATGAAAGGGCTTCTCAGTAGTGCAGCTTTTTTTTTTTTTTTTTTCCTCAGGAGGCACTCAGGAAGTTTTTCACCGAAAAGCAGTGATTTATCAGGTCTCTTCTTTCACGGTGTCATTGACAGCAAAAGCAGGCAGATTTGCAAAGTTGGAGGAGAGCACATCTCCAGAATCCACAAGATCTAGTCAGTTAAAAAAAAAAAAAAAAAGGAAAAGGAAAAGGAAACTGAAACAAACAGCCACTGCTAAAAATACCTGGATGCTGAAGTTCCAGTATTCTTTAAAATCCTTAACCAGAGGGTAGCCTAATGAATGCAGAGCCAGATGAACAGGAATTCAAAGTAGCTTCAACCACTTATTAGTTCTAGGATGGGGGACACATTTTTAACCTCTCGGATGCCAGGCTTCCTAAATTGTAGAGAGAAGATGCTAATATCTACATCTCAGAAATACTACAGAATCAGTGCATAACAGATGTCAAACAAATGTCACATCTCAAATTCTTTTTTGCACAATTTGCTCAAATCCCATTTGCACAACACACTAGGAGTAGCAAAATGCCCCCCTTTCTATATATCATACTGGAAGCAGACAACCTGAATTTGACTCCCGATCTGTCTGTTTCTGTCTCTGAGATTCTGCTCTTCCATCTCTCTAGGCCCCCAAATTTTCAACCAAAAATTAAAGGTATTTGACTAAAGAGCAGATTCCTAAGGCCTTATGAAATTTTTTTATTGAACTAATGGCCGTAAACCTTAGTAATGTCTAAACTACTAAGAAGGTATTTATTTAAAGTCCAATACTTTTGCACTGAAAGCAGCAACGTGTAATGGTAATAAGTGAGGGCTCACAGCCTGCATTGCTTGGGGTTTTAATTCCAGATTTCCACTTACTAGCTCAGGGACCTGGAAATTCAACCTCTGTGCCTTAGTTGTCTTATCTGCCAAAATGAGAAACTAATAGTATGTCATACATGGAAAATGCCAAGAATCGTCTGTGAGACAAAGTCAGCATTCATTAAGTGGGAGCTATTATCCTGACTGTTACTGCATTAGCATCGTTGCTGCTGTTATTGTCATTATTATCTATTGAAGGGAAATGCAATAATTGCCAATACGAAGGCCTTACCAACTATGGACTTAAAATATCATGGTATGTTTTCATATAAATGAACTTGCAATCAATTATCTTTTTATGAGCTGGTGATGCATTCAGTGTTCACTTGCTTCATCGTAAAAGCCCAGAGCAGTGACTGCCCAATTCCTGCAGCCCAAGCAGGCAGATGCAGGCAGCAGCTCCAAGTACAATGCAGATCTCTATAAACAGAGAGACTGAGCCCAGAAAGTATTCCATTAAGCACTGCCATCATTTGTGAAAAGGTCAGACAGTTACACAGCTTTTTGCTGAGACCTAAGAAAACCAAACAAAGGCACATACAAATTCAAAAGACATATGATTTCACAGTAAAAGACACCTTGAAAACATTTTATAGAGTCACTTTCTGAATACTATGACACTTAAGAAAAATCTACACCAGCTATAAAGCAGTGTTTCCCAAAGAGTTAAAATTACTGATGGATTTTTATGGCAACTAATCTAATTTGAATCAGAAGTGGATGTATTCTAGACACCTTATTTTTAACACATATTTAATGGCATTTAAATCAAAACAGCAATGAGATGTAACCTCATATCAGTGAGAATGGCTATTTTTATCAAAAAGACAAAAAAAAGCAGTGTTGGAGAGGATGGATAAAGAAACTCTTATACTGTTGGTGGGCATATAAATTGATGCAGCCATTATGGAAAGCAGTCCTAAAATATCTCAAAACATTGAAAATAGAAATTCTATACTATCCAATTATCCCACTTATGGGCATTTACCCAAAGAAAATGAAAACACGAATTAATGTTTATTGCAGCATTACTTACGATAACCAAGAGGTGGAAACAACCTAAATGCCCATCAAAAGATGAATGGAAAAAGATGTGGTATATATATATATATACATACACACATACATACATACACACATACATACATACACACATACATACATACACACATACATACAATGGAATATTACTCAGCTCTTAAAATGATGAAATCCCACCATATGAATCAACATGGATATACTACAGGGCACTGTGATTAGTGAAATAAGTCAGATGAGAAAGACAAACTCTGTATGATTTCACTCAAATGTCATACAAAAAGAAACCAATGAATTAAATAAAACAAAAGTAAATTTTTTGAACATTTGACCAAATTACCGGTTACCAGAAGGGAAGAATAAAGAGTAAATTGGGTAAGAAGAGTCAATTTATATCATGAAGGATGGAATTAGATTGTTCGTGGTAAATTTTATATAGTATATATAAATGTTAATGTATAATGATAAACCTCTGAAATCTATATAATGTTATAAAATCAACGTTACTTACATACAAATCCTTTAAAGCAATATACATGATTGATTAGAAGATAAATAATCAAAATACATTAATGGCATTTTAATTGTTCAGTGTCTGTGAAACTTGGATCTCACCAGTCATAGTTAGCCACAGTATAATTCAGTAAGGGAAACACCAGTTACAATTACTGCAACACACTCAGTCTGTGTACTCAAGTAATGAAAGTGTACCATGGGTTTCCAAACATGGTGCTGACAAACATCAGTTTTGGCTGTCAATCCCAGAAAGCCTCCAGGCTTACAGTCCACAGGTCCTTCACTAGAATCAGGGCTGAGATGAAGGAGATCAATGAAAGTTCTGCTTGCTAAGCAAGAATCAGAAGCAGAGTCTGTACTTACTTCCAGAAACTCTAAATGCTAAAATGTCCCAAATGCCCAAGTCTCATTATAACCTTCAAGATGTCTTTATTGATGAGATATCAAAATAAAATTGCTGGTGATTTTTATTTTTGTGTCTGAAAAGATCCTACTCCTGTATGATCAGTCACATATTTTACCAAGTTAGGTATAATATGTGTTCAACTCCCCAGGACTTGTGCCCTGAAATTGTTCCCAAGCAATTTCCCCCTGTTATACTATCATTAGAGATGATCTCTGTATATTCATAAACTGTGGCACCAGACCTAACCCAAACCTAGAAGACCTGTTCGTTCATTTCTCTCTCTAATACATAGATGTATAAAACAAAAAGTGACAAGATGTCATGCCTTTTCATAATAAATGGAAGCCACGGGTAAGCATTGAACAGTCAGACCTATTGTCATGGGTATTTTCCATTTGCCCTTCCAGATCCCTTCTCTGCCTGGTTTCACCTTCTTCTCTGCCCTAGGATATCCATATATTGATATGGATCATATCCAGTGCTTTATGCCTCTGGCTTTCCCCTTCTTGAGCTAGAGCAAAGCATTTATAGAGATGGAGAGAAGAAAGTGATGTATCAAGGTCCCTGATCAATGACTTTCTGTCCACCAAAAGTCACTTTACCATTCAGGGAGGTCAACACTATAAAAGCTTTCATCCCTTTGGGTCCCAGTGTTGTAACAACTCAGTTGCTACCAAGACACTGCATTATCATACCATTTCTGATATTTTCCTTTTACCCATATCATTGTAAGGGAACCTTTCTAAGTAAACATCCTCTAATTATTTTATATTAAGAGTGCCATTGTTTCTCTTGAAAGTGGATAGACACCCATTCTTGATTGGAGAACTTAAAAAGTCACATACAAGACAATTTTTATCCATCAAGTAAAAGTTCTCAATTACCTGGCGAAGTAGAGTATAGGCAGAGAGCATTTACTCCCAGATAAAATGTCAGTGTGTCTTCTGTAAAGATATAGCACTGATGGGAAGAACAAATGTTTATGACAAGTGTTCTGGTGTTGCCGCAAAGAAAATTTCTTATTCTGGCCTCTGGGATCCCACAGCCTGTGAGTTGCTTCCTCTGGCTCATGGTAAAGTAAATGCTGAGACGACATACCTGCCCTTGACCACCAAGCCCACACACAGTCCCCTTAGAATTGTCATTCAGAGAAGAGACTTTAGAGAAAACACTAATTTTTACAACAAGAGAGAAAATATACATCAGTATCCAGTCCTACTTTATTAGAGATAACCATTGATGATCAGAAGCATGAAGAGAAACAGATGCATAAAGAAGAAATAGAAAAATTCATCTCAGAAATAAATCAAGGAAAAGAAGATAACCTCAAAAGACTAGTTAATGTTGATAGAGTAAAAAAAAAAGCCATTGTAGTTATAAAACAAAAACAGAAAACTCTGACAAAGAAATAGTGAAAGCTAGAAAGTTATTAGGAATTTAAAATCTATCTTAAAATGAAATACTTGGAAGACTAGAAAATAAAATCAAATAAATTTTCTAAAATTGAAACAAAAGGACAAAGATATAAAAAATATGAGAACAAAAGTTCAAAAGTTTCCAACACCAAATTGGTGTCTTCCCTAAAGAGAAAACAGAAAACTGAAAGGAGGAAAATATCAAAGAAATAACACATCAAAAAATTCCAATGTTAAGGAAAGACACGTGTCTTTAGATTAAAACTACAAAGTGCTTAGCATGATGAATTAAACAAATTAAACCAATATGCCTAAATATATCATTGTAAAATGTCAAAACCCTGAGTATAACAAAATGATCTTAAAAATTCCCAGAGAGAAAAACAAGTTATCTGCAAAGGATGTCTTCTCACCAGGACAACAGATAATAGAAGCTAAAGGACCAACACTAGCAAAAAGTGTTCAACCTAGAGTTCTCTATGCAGCCAGATTATCAATTAAACTTGAGGACAAAGTAAAGATATTTTAGGCATGAAAAGTATTTCTTTCTTTAATGCAATTCCAATCAAAATGCCAGTTTGAATATTTACTGGAAACTGGGTAAGTATGCTATCACAATAACAAGAAAAATTATAAGAATAAAGTCCATGAAAAACAAAACCGGTTTTATGTAAGAGATGTAGAGAGTGGGAACTTTCCAGCAGCAACTGTGGAAAGGGTGACTGTGAAGACATAGACATCAAAATTGTGCTGTATTAGAGCAAAAGAATACTAATGGACTAAACAGATTAAAAGCCTGGGGACTATATTGTGGTGTGGACAAGATATTAGGGAAATTATCAACATTATAGAGAAAACAATTTTTGATTCCTACTTAAAACTCAACAGAAAGGTGTTGCCTAGGTGAATTAAAGACAAAAATGAAATGGAAACCTATAAATTTAAAAAGCAAAATGTGGGAGTATATCTTCTTATTTAGAGGTTAGGAAGGAACTTGGGGATTTTACTTAAAATCTCTAAAAACTAAACTAAAATATTAAAAAGAAAGTATGATTTCATTACGCCAAAATTAAGAGTTCAATTTAAATTTGACTGGTCACCATGACAGTCATAACACATATGATATAGTATATATTTATACCTAAACCAGTCATTTCTTAGACTGTTTAAGAAATACCTACCAACACACACACACACACACACACACACACACACACACACACACACACACGACAACCATCTCACTTTGAAAAATAATAATAGCTAAGAATAGGCAATTTGCAAAAGAGGAAACCCAAAAGATCAACAACGAATACATAAAGAAAAATTTTAAATCAGTAAACAGAGAAATTCAAATTAAGATATCAGTAGATATTGTTTCATATCTCTTAGACTAGCAAAAATTATAAAGTTGGTAAGAGACAGACATTGTAGAGAAGAATCTGGCAATTAAAATGATTGTTTTCATATATCCAGAAATTACATTCCTATATCTACATCCCCAAATAATTCTTACAGGTCCTTATGGCACCGACAGGAGGATGCCCCTTGCAGTTTTTTTTCAGCTTGAGGACCTGGAGGTGAGTGGGGTGTCTATAACTGAGAAAGAGGTTGTGTTCAGTGTGACAGAGGCGCACCCTGAACACAAAACAGCAGCTAGAAGCGAGGGATTAGATGTACACACAGAGCATGGGTGAGTATAACAAATCTAATGCTTTGCGGTGGGGGAACTAAAAGAAACAAAGTGAAATATGTTACTCTGTCAATAAGGGTCCTTCCAGAAAGGCAGAACTTAAACTCTAGGTATTTAAATAAAAGTAATTTCATAGAGAAAATTATTAAGCTTTGAAAAGAACTAGAAGAGTAAACAGTAGCATAAGTAAACACAAGGCAATGTAAAAATAACTAACAGTATTTTTAATCTTTTTAAATTATCATTCACCTGAGAAGACTTCTTATAAATATTTTTGATGATTATTTCCCACCATGATAAACCGCATATTAGTTTATAGAGTATATGTATGTATGTACTTTCTGCATTAAAAGTAAAGAAGTTGTGGTATATATATTCAATGGAATTCTATGAAACTTACAAAAATAAAGACAAAATTGCGCATTTTGCAACAATCTGCATGGAACTTGAGGTGATCATGCTAAGTGAAATAAACCAAAACTAAAAGAGAAGTACAAGATGGTTTCACTTATCTGTGAACTATCAAACAAACAACCAGACAAATCTCAACAAAAAT